>VZTI01002952.1:256322-391308 GCA_013397865.1 Struthidea cinerea | reverse complement strand
AAGATCCTCTGCAGCTGCGTCTCCATGGGCACCATGGGGATCGCCATGGGGCCGGGCCGGGCCCCACCGGGCCCTTTGTCAGGCGCAGGCGGCGGCGCCCAGGCCTGCTCCTGCCGCCCCGCCGGAAGCGCCGTCCCGGATCCCGCTCCCCCGGAAGCGACTGCTCGGCCCGGCCGTTCCGGGCGGCACCGCCCACCCCGCCCTGCCCGCAACGGGGGGAAAGCATCAGCCGCTTAAAACTTGGGAGTGATTTGGTTTTGTTTTTCTTTTTACGAAAATATTTTCTTAGGCTTCTTTGCTTTTTGAATAATCTTTTCTTAGAATATTTTGGCGATATGCTGGTTCTGGTTCTTACGACAAGGTTCCCTTACGTTATGATGAGATCCCCCCCCCGCAGGGCTGATCTCCAGCCGCTACTCTCCCGGTCTGTACTTGCGCCCAGCGTGGTGTAATTACTGTGGAGTTATTCATTCCTATAGTAAGTCATAGAACAAACTGAAAATGCGTTTATCTAAAGACATCCAGGAATACAGAATCACAGAATGGGTCGGGTTGGAAGGGACCACAGTGGATCATCTGCTCCGGTCTCCCTTCTCAAGCAGGGTCATCCCAGAGCACGTGGCACAGGATTGCATCCAGACAGTTCTTGAGTATCTCCAGTGAGGGAGACTCCACAACCTCTCTAACAATCTATTCTGGTGCTGGGTCACCCACACAGTGAAG
Organism: Struthidea cinerea; assembly: GCA_013397865.1. Classification (NCBI taxonomy): domain Eukaryota; kingdom Metazoa; phylum Chordata; class Aves; order Passeriformes; family Corcoracidae; genus Struthidea; species Struthidea cinerea. The sequence continues at coordinate 390,585 of VZTI01002952.1, read as the reverse complement.
AAGTTCTTCCTCATGTTCAGCTGGAACTTCCTATGCATCAGCTTCTGCCTGTTGTCTCTTGTCCGGTTGCTGGGCACCACTGAGAAGAGCCTGGCTTCATCCTCTTGGCACCCTCCCTTCAGATACTTACAGACATTGATGATGTCCCCTCTGAGTCAGCTCTCCTTGAGGCTGAAAAGGCTCCCTCAGCCTTTCCTCCTAAGAGAGATACTTCAGTCCCCCAGTCATCCTCACAGCCCTCCACTGGACCCATTCCAGGAACTGCTATGCCAAAACTGGACACAGTAAAATACAAAAGCATTACATTTAAAATGAGTACCATGGTAAAGACCTCTAATATCGTTGAGTCCAACCAGTAGCCCAGCACTGCAAGCCCAACACCAAACTATGTCCCCAAGGGCTACATTTGCACAGTTTTTGAACACTTCCAGGGATGGTGATTCCACCACTTCCCTGAGCAATCTGTTTCAATGCCTAACCACCCTTTCAGTGAACAATTTTTTCCTAATATGCAATCTAAACCTCCCCTAGTGCTACTTGAGGCTGTTTCCTTTTGCCTTTTGTCCTATAACTTGTTACCTGGGACATGTGGCTGACCTCCAGCTGTCCACAACCTCCTATCTGGTAGAGATTGGTAGAGAGCATAATATATATGCGTACATATATACATATATACACAAAGGTTTTTATACTAAAAATAAACATAAAATGCCAAATCAAAACAGTTTTAAAATTTTGTGTATCCTTGATGCTGGCACTGTATTTTCTGAGCTGTCTGTGGATGTTTGGCTGCAAACATCCAGCTACTGCTGGTAAACAGATACAAACTTATGTCTTCAACAGAAAAATAAAGCTGATCACCTCCCTGTCTGATCAACTATCAAGCTGATAACTAGAGGCCTCAGAGCAGTGAAAAATTAACATTTCCAGGCTTGGAGTTGAGTGGAAAATAGCAGGGTGTACTCATGGGGGAAAAGCTCATATGGAGTTGGATAGACAATTACTTGTTTTAAATATAAACAGCTTTTGTGTAAATAGGCCTAGAAGAACAGATCACATAAACAACGAGAAACATTGTAAGTAAATTTAAGAAGTACCACAGAAGACAGTACCACAGATACATGGGGCATCAGCGCTTGCACAGCTGGCAGAGATGTGTGTTGCAGCCAACAGGTACAGGATGCTTTGAAGTCAGTCCGTTCTTGTCAGCAATGGGAAATACCTGGTTAGGAAACAAATACTGCTTACATGTGTGTTATTTGCCTACATATACATGTAACAGATGATCACTGAAGACAGAGGGGATGCAATCGAAGGTCTGCTTGTACTTGCTTGTCTTGCTCTTAGAATTGGGTTGGCCTCAGTTTTAACATGAGGTTATTTATTCTGTAAAAAGTGTTCATTATACTCTTCATTGTACGCTTATTTAAAGAGTGTTGCAGAACAATCTGACATTGTTCATGTTTGGCATATGGAAAATGATAGAGAGTACAGTACCATAGAGTCACCCCAGGACACCATGCATGTTCCATCAACACCCAGTGTTAGTACTTGTCCATCCTGGACAGATCACCTCATATTTTATTAAAATGGCAACGCACAGGGTAAGTGTCTACTCAAATTCTGTGCCACGCTCCTAATCCATTCCCACAGTGACCCATAAGAGGACTGGAAACTAAGCCCAAAAGAAGTTGTTTTACTCATCATATTGCCTTATTATTATTATTTTGAGGACCAGTCTACTATTCTTACTTTTTTTCTGCCTACCTGCTCTGTCACACTTCTGGGCTAACAGCCATTCCTATCCAACCCTAATATTACCAACATACAATCTGTCCACTACTTTGTGCCTAATACAACTTTATCTTGATGTTAGGTCATTAGCCAACATGCATTCTGAACAGTACTTAGCATGCAAGCCTAAATCTAGCTGGTCACCTTTATTAGACAGACTTGGTCTAATCCTAGCTGGGGTCCTGGTTCACAACTTGTCCCAAATACTACACCCATTTTTTCCTTTTGAAACTCGACCACGTTATAGCCTTGAACACCCAAAGAGGTTCAAACAGTGATTTGTGTCCTGAATGAACACCTTGTCTAACCAGATCTCATTTTAACAAAACCGAACTACCTATGATCCTACCTTTGTGTAAAAGAGTGGTAAAGAGAAGACTCCTGGTCAGGCACAAGAAGCATGACACATTATGTGGATGAGTATGATTAGATTTATTGCTAGTACAATGTCTTAATATTGCCAAAGTAGTATACAATATAAGCATGTCTAAACATATTGTAACCAGCTTATATTATAACCAGCTAGAAATGTACAGGTTTACAGTCTTTGGCCTCACAAAGGCAAATGGCAAAGCATCAAAGCACCTGTGGAGCTGCTTTAGGATTTTATCTCTGTACATGACTGTATTTTGGTGCTTTTACTCACCTGTTCACTCACCAAAAGGTGAGTGTTCCTCACCTTTGGGCTGGATGTACCCTGCAGGCATCCCTGCCAGGACAGGGGGATCTGCCTGGAAGCTGTCTGCAGCCTGGGAGACTAGTTTGCCCAGTTGACCCAGTCTCCAGAAGTATTTTAAACACTTTTGCAGGCTGATGTCTGCCAAAGTCAGTCGAAATCATTACAGCTCCCTGTCTCTGAAATGCATCATTATAGGAACACCCAGACAGTTCCTCCTGGAATGCTCACTGGGTTCTTATCTTAGTACCATTCTTACTTGGTATTCTTATCTTAGGACAAATCGTATTTCCCATCAGAGACAATTGTAAAGGAGAGGGGGCGTGTGTATGGGAAAGGCCAGGCTTGAAGACCTGACTAACTTATCTCTGTCACACTTTGGCAGAGAATTTAGTTATTGGGATGGAGCTGGGAGCAAGGGGTGCCACAGCAGGTCAGGCCTAAGCAAAGGTCATGCTGCTTTGCCCAAGGGAGCCAAGTATCCAGGAGGAGAAACAGTACTGCTGTTAACCCTGGAGCGACTGCACTTAGGTGTGTCTGCCGAGGCATGAACCACTATTAGGTTCTGTACTGGGTATCACAGAGCCACACACCTCACCAAACAAGGCAGGAAAGCAGCATTTGCATGAGGATGAAACGACTTGCTTCATCCAAACACAGAAAAAGAAATGCACTTTAAAAGATTATTGTAAATATCGTAGTACTCTAGCAAAACCACCTCCATTATTATGACCATTTTAATGTTTATGGGTGACAAGAAACATTTATGAGAAAAATGGTGGAACTTCAGAGTGTTTTTTCCTAAGTGAGTGCCATTCATTTTAGAAGATAGACGACAAATGACTACAAAGGCATCTTAGAATTCAAGGTGTGTTGGGCCTGTCTAGTTCTTCATGGCCTTAGAGGACTTTTGGCTTCTTAGTAATAAAAATTGAAAGCATCTGCAACAGAGTGCTATTCAGAAATTACTCTCCCCATTTTCCTGACATGCTTGTTAACATGTATATGTCAGAGATGTCCTGCCTGTGTTCTTTGAAAACATCTTCCTCTTCTTGAAAGCGCCAGATGAACTGAGGACTGCAGTGTAACTATAGGGGAATGGGGTTTTTTGCACCCTCACCCTGCATTTGTATAGTGTCAGTCTGTAGGCAGAATGGTCACTCAATTTATGATTTAGTAATTGAGAACAGAAAGGATAATTATTTCCTTCTTTCTTGTTGCTTTCTTTATTCTTATGTATTGATCATATGGATTGCTTTTCTTTCCTTTTGGTAGGGATGAAAAGAAGTATTTTTAACATTTGAGGCCCTTGATCTTGAAACAGAAAAGTTTGGGTTCTTCATCAATTTTTATTAAGTTTTATAATCTAATTTTATTGGTAAGGAATGTCCTAGAATGTGCTCAGCAATAAAACTTTGGGGAAAAAAAAAGGAAGGCATAGGGAATGGTCAGAGTGATGGTGTCTACCTTCCCATGTAATCATGACACCTTCCTCAAATAAACACCTGCCTGCTGGTGGGACGTAGCGATGGAGTGATTTTGCTTTGTTTGTGTGCATGGCTTTGCTTTACCTATTAAACTGCCTGTATCTCAACTCACAAGTTTTCTCATTTTTACCCTTCCTGTTCTTCCGTGCTTCCCACAGCAGGGGACAGTGTGAGTGGCTGTGTGGAGCTGAGCTGACTGCTCAGAGTAACCCACAAGTGTGCTTTTTAGCACCCAGTGTGGGGCCAGAGAGGTTGAAGATAATGACAGATTTGATAGGAACGCGTTATACTGGATTTACAGCTGCTACAGCTGTTTAGGATATTAATTGGCAGGCTCCTGCTCTCACCGGAGGACCTGCTTGCTTTGCTCTATATTAGAATGGAGTGATTGTCCATGGCTGCTGTATGCTGTAGTGCTTATCATCTTACTTTCCTGTGCCTGGGAACATTTTGATAACAGCACTGGCCACATGGCTGGGCTGACAGATGGCCTGGTCATTGCTGCTGTTCTTGTACTACTGTAGGAGTGCTGTAACTATAGTCTGAACTCTGGTTGAAGGGGCCGTGACCTCTGACTAACACCAGGCTGGAGCAGATATACCACAAAGTGTCTGTGGATAGGTCCATAGTGGAGCAGTTACACCCTGAATAATAGAATCATGGAATCGGTTAAGTTGGAAAAGACTGCTAAGTCCACCACTAAATCATTTCCCTAAGCACCACATCTACATGTCTTTTAAATACCTCCAAGGATGGTGACTCAGCCATGCCCAAATGCTTGACAATACTTTTGAGGAATGTCAGGAAAATTAATCCACAAACACCAGAGGTTTATGTCCAAAAAAGAGACAGAGGAGTCCTGTTACTTTATTAGAATAAAGGGAGAGGTCATGGGGCATTTCCTTTGGGGTCTCTCAAATTGTTAGAGGATGCAGCCTCCTTTTTATCCTGATTTCCCGACCACATTTCCCTCTCTCTTTCCCCGTTGGCTGAGGTACTTGAGAGGTACAGACTCCCTGAATCACCTAATACAGACCCTCTTCTGATGTATACCCCCCTTTTTCTTTTCCTATGGAATTTATGGTTCTTCCCATTGCTTCTTTCATCTCTCAGTATCTATCTTTACCTATCAGCAAACCCACAGTTTTTTTGTAAAGACAAATTCCTCTCACTCCTTTCATCAATCAATGGAATTCCTCCCATTGTTCCTTCCACCTTTCAGTATCCACCCTTCACCTATCAGCAGACCCACAGTTTGTTTGTAAAGACAAATCTATCTCATTCCTTTCAGGAAGAAATTTTTCCTAATAGCCAATCTAAACCTCCCCTGGTGCAATTTGAAGCCTTTTCCTCTTGTCCAGTTACTTGTTACCTGGAAGAAGAGGCCCACCTGGCTACAACCCCCTTTCAGTAGTTGCAGAGAGTGATAAAGTTCCTTCCTAAAACTCCTTTTTTCCAGGTTAAACACCCCCAGCTCCCTCAGCCATTTCTCATAGCACTTGTGCTCCAGACCCTTCCCCAGCTCTGTTGCCCTTCACTGGACATGCTCCAGCACCTCAATGTCTCTCTTGTACTGAGGGGCCCAGAACTGAACACAGGATTGGAGGTGTGGCCTCACCAGTGCCGAGTACAGGGGGGACAATCCCTGCCCTGGTCCTGCTGGCCACACTCTTGCTGATACAGGCCAGGATGCCATCGGCCTTCTTGGCCACCTGGGCACAGCCGGCTCATGTTCAGCGGCTGTTGACCAGCATCCCCAGGTCCCTTTCTGCAAAGCAGCTTTCCAACCAAGGGAAAGTCTGCAACCTGTGAGTAAGTCCATCCCAGCATGGTAAGAGGAGGAGTTAATTACGGAACCTTATAGCCTCATTCGAAGGGCCCAGGTGTGGAAATTGTAAAGGATACAATGTTCAACTGTTGTAACTCATTGTTTGAGTTGCGTGTTATGTAGGAAGCTCTATAGCAGAAGCCACCTGAACAAAGGACAAGCTTCAGAAGAATCCCTGCAGGTGTGACCCAGCCTGAATAGGTTTTGGCAACCGGTAGCTCTACACAACACACCTCCTGTCCTGAGCAATCATCACAAGAGATGGAGCCCCAGTCATGGAAGAAGGGAACTCAATGGGCATTTTATGGATGTTTCACAGGGATGGCCCATAGAGTAAGGTAGTGATATCTGTCTATAAATTAAAGGATGGGAGTGTGGGTGTGTGATTAATGAGGAGGTACTGGATAATGTGGGACTTGAGCATGACACAAAATGTATAGAATAAGGAGATTGTACTGGTTTGGGCTGCAGTGGAGTTAATTTTCTTCATACCAGCTTGTATAGTATCATGGTTTAGATTTTTTTTTATATATAACTATAAACATTTTAAATTTAATTATTATAAGTTACAGCTCATGCAGTGCTCAAATTTAGAATCAGATCGACATCTGGCTAGTTACATGTTCATAGTCCTAGTAGGCTATGAAGATACATTTTCATAACAGCCAAGCCTTCCATTAACCACCAGATTGAAAAACGAATAGATCTTAAATCGTACTTAAACAAAAAGTTTTGTTGTTTTTTTTTTTTTTAATTGAATTTGATTCGGCTGTATACCATGTATTTTTAAGTAATAGTTATAGCAACTAAAATCAAACATGTAAGAAGTGGAAAAAAGTTGAGACAAAGATGGTTTGAAACTAAACGGGAGGAATCCTCTGATGCTAAATAAGGAAAGCGATCTGAAAACATAGGCGTGACCAGAACACGAAGTAAGAAAACGTCTCCTTTCTTACTGGTTTCGTGTATTTAACACTTTCTTTGAGGATAAATTCTCTGGATGACAAGCTTTTAACCAAATAGTTGGCTACTTGAGTATTTTTGCATTTTATTGCTTAGCAACATATTACTTCTAATCTCCATTTAAGTGTTTGCCTAATGCACTTCTTATCTTGAACAGCCAGGTTCCCTGAACACAAATAATGCTTTTCAGCCTTTGACCTTTCAGAGTAGTTTTCCTGCTCGCTTTGGCTTCTTGCAAACCTAACACTGATGCTAAAGCTGAGATCTCATAAAAAGACCTGTGAGCAAAGTACTAGGAACTCTTGAAGAAGGAGTAGCATCTCACTCGCAGCTAACCCAGCTGGGGAGGCTGAAGACGCAGACGAGAAGCAGATCTCGGCAAAATGGAGCTTGAGGGTGATACAACCAAGGATCACAGAAGATATTCGGAGGATATGTCTTTACAACCAGGAGAGTATGTGAAGAAAAAAACCGTCTTTAAATACAAAGTCATCTGTGCTGTAAGTAGGTGCTGCTTTTAGGGGCTGCTAGAGTCTAAAAATTCTCAAATCTGCTGGATTTTTTGAAGTTTCATTGTATTAGTATAATCATTCAGGGTAGTTTGGTAATTGGTAGTTAAAATTTTACTGCGTGAGTGTGTCACCGAAACTGCACTAACTTCACTGGCACATTTCTAAAGTTCTTCTGGTACGGATGAAGCAATTTCTTTTACTGGCAGTTTTTGTTGTACTTCATTAACCTGACAGTTCTTTTGCACGGTGAAGACATTGCTTCGATACTTTGTTTTAGATATTGTCTTAAAACAGATGTGTTTGTGGGCAAAGCAACCAGTTTCTTTTTGCCTACTTTTGTATCTTTAAATTTATCATTAACGAAACAGAACATATAGGAAAGTCGTTGGCAAAAACCACTCAGGAAGTAAGGCATGGGAAAAGCCTAATGAAACGTTTTGTACAGTATTGTCAGTCCCACATCTCAAATATCGTGACAACTCTTTACCTTTTCCCTGAGGCTTTAAGAGCCATGCAGCTACCTTTTAAATAACAAGGAGTAGGCTTTTTGTTAAGTTTTTAAAATCTTCTGTTGTGTCTTCTGTTTGTGACCACAATAGGAACAAGCATTAAATATGTGTATGTGTTTGCACCAGCTCTTGCATTTGTAAATTGAAATTCCGAGAAAATTACAGGTGCTGATTTTAGAACGACTTGCAACTTAATTTTGAAAACAGCCCTATAAAAAAGAAAGTCAAACTACTGTACTTTTCAGCTCTATGTCATCAGAATAATTTCACATAGTACAGTTTCCTATTTAATGCTGCATTGTGCAAGGATTGCATAAAATATGAGGGAAATATTGGAAATTGTGAAAAAAAGGAGATAAAATATAGGACATGTTTTTCCTAAAGTTATCAGTTAAAACTGAGTAATGAGAAACAATGTCGGAAAACTGCATAACTATAAAGGAAAGTAAATTATACCTTCAAGGGGTACTTGGAAGAGTAAGGTGAGGAATTTAAGTATCCTTAAACATATTCATTCTTTCAGATGCACTAGTTTTCAAATGCCCGCCTATAGAAAATGCAATATCTAAATATTGGAGGTGTAAACTGCTAATATTTCACACAATTTATGTTTTGATAAATCTAATGCATGAGATAATTTCTTGGAAACTTTTTCCTGGAAGTTTAGGCAGAGAATTGTATACTCACAAATAGTAGTCACACTGTCTAGTAAGTCCTCCAGTGAACAGAACATAGAACAACTTTTCTGTGAATAAGTAGTTGTAATCCTGAATTTAGTCATAGAAGTTAGCTGTGGAAAGCCTGAGAGTTTGAATAGATGCTACCAACCAAGTTATTTCACCTTAAGAATGAATGTCCCAAAATCAAGGGTATTTGTAAATGTTATAATAAATGCAGCATCTTATCTGTATGCCTGATAGGAGTTTTTGGGTTTTACTTCATCTGTCTCATTACTTGAAAAAGTGGGAATGTTTGTTGCTGTAATAGCTGTACTTTAATTTGTACTTCAATTTAGTATCGTCTATTTATTTCAATTACAAGTGTGAGTTTTAATCAAAATGAAGGGCAAAACCATAGTGACTTTAAGGCATGTGCGAAGTACACGCCCTGGTGATTTGGCTTATCTGTGCTCAGTGAAACAAAATCTGTTAGGTTAACCTGGCAGTGTTATCCTCCCTGCCCAGAAAGAGTGGCTGCTGGTCTAGCCCAGATGAACCCCCTGATTCTCAGTCCCTGCTGACTGGATGTAGGATCAAACTGCTGCCTTCACACCTGAGGTCTCTCTTCAAGGGACTTCATCATTTCTGTCAATTTGGGCAATCTTTCCATACATCCTTACTCCATCTGTCTCTCTCATCCAGTTCTCTCACCAGTTCCATTTCCACTCCTTCTGAGGTACATCTGTACAAAAACCTGTGAGTAAGTAGCAGGAAAAAAGTAAAGGTGAGAAGGAGAAAGTGTGAAGGAAGTAACTATGGCATTGCTAGTGTTTGGTGTTGCTTGAGAAAAATGTCAGTTGTACACCCACACCTGAGAACTGAGCAGCCCTCCCTGCTGCCACACTTCTGCCCAGCACCTGCAAGGCGGGACAGGCATCAGCAAAGATCAGGGGAGGCACATGCAGTTGTTCTCAGTTCCTTATAGTTGCTGTAGTCTAAGATAAGAGGCTCCATTACAATAACACTGAGCATGAGAGTAACCCTCTCTCATTTCTACTTTATTTTTAACCTTAGTATTTCCAGGAATCAGTCAGCTGATTCCTGGAAATGGCAGAAGACAAAAGAAAGCTCTGAGGCAAAAATGGGACATAAACTGCCAGTTCATGGTGATTTTTTTCTGTGATATGCATTTTCTTTCCCACGATTATCTTAGTGAAGATGAAAGTGCATACACGACAAAATGCTCTGAGAGGGTTGTCACTTTTCACTGCACCTTTCAGTCAGCATGCATTGCCATTTGTCTTGGGTGTCTATTGAGCTGATAAAAGCTTCCTCAGCTCTCCCCCAGTCTCCCAAAGTTATGCTGCTTTCTGTTACGGAGTTTCCTTGGGCTGTTAGTCTCTTTCCAATTTCCTCTAACCTTGCTAACAGGGTGACTTAATATAGGAAGCTGTCATGTGGGTGAAAATTTTACACTTGCAGCCTCAATCCAGCTAAATCTCTTAAGAAATCCTTGTGATCAGTCCAGGTAAATACAGAAAATAAATAGAAGGAATTATCTTTATTTGTACAGATAAAGAATTTGCAAAACAGATAAATACCATGATTACTTCCTACTATCTTTTCCCCAGCGAAGATTTCCCCAATTACAACATTACAACTGGCCATAGGTTAAAAGTGCAGCATTAGACCCTCAGCTCCTAAGGTTATAATTATCGTGCCTCTCCTATCTTCAGGCTCAATTTTTTTATGAAGTACAGAGAAAAGATTCGTTCTTAAGAAATCGTGCATTCACAGAAATATTAATAATAGAGTTAATTTCTAATGAACAGAACAGTTTATCACTGTTGTGAGTGTTGGTTTCCCTGTGTCTTTGTGACAGGTTCTACTGTGTGCTTTGGTGGCTGTATCCCTGGGACTAGGTTTAGGACTAGGACTCAACAAGGAGCAAGGTATGTTTATGATACTTTCAGCATAATTGCCAATGACCTGGATCTGGTAAAGGATTTCAGCAAAGGCTCTTTTATGGTGTAATGTAAATGAACTGTGAAAAGTCACCACCTGTGAAAATAAAGTTCTTGAATTTTTCAAGTTGGATTGCATAAAAACTAGACACTCACAATCTATACTTGAAAAACATATCCTAAACCACCAAGTGCCTTGCTGATCTTTCCAGAAATGTGAAACCTAGTTCACAGCACCTTTGGAAGTTTTATTACATTAATACTTTCAGAAAATTTGAGATATGTGTTATCTTATTACATATAATGTCTTGCAATTATTTCAACAGTATTTTGTGAAAGAAATATCATTGGATCATCTTCAGGATTCATGCTTTGAATATATTTGGCATGGTTCAGGTAGCTGATTCTAACACTGATTATGAATATTCTTTGAAAACTTCAGTTTCTGTAAAGCTACAGTAAAAAGGGAACAGTGGCTTGGTTCGGTGGAATGGTATTTTTCAGTTAGTTACTAAGTAACACTAGTTCGTAGTGTTTCAATATCAGGGGGTCATTCTAGGTGAGAACAAACAAACACAACACATTGTGAATTAAATAAAATAGTTCCTTTAGGATCGAAACAAGAGTAATCCCACACTGGAGGAGTTCAAGAAAGCAGAGTCTCTTTCTCATTGCTAATCAACACATCTTGTACTTGTTTACCTAGTAGTTCATCAAGTCTTAGATCCTTCTGAGGTCTTTCAATACCATGGGCCTAGCAAATAAGATGAAATGGAACCGTAATTGGGTTTTGATCATTTGAAAATCATTTTAGCTCTGCATGGACTCTGCAAAGTGGATACTAAATCCCAAATTTATAGGCAGTGCATCCTGCAAAAGCTTTAAATGAACCTTGTGGCAATTATAACGGAATTGCCCCAGCAAAACTGAGTAGATAGTTATACCTTTCCCTGTCTAGCAGTGTGAGGGGAGAAGAAAGCTGGAAATGCAGGAGCTCAGCATGGTTCAAATAGTATTTCTGGAGTACAGAGAATGTGGCCACAAGGCTTGTCCGTGTGGAGGCTGGTGTGGAACTGCAAGTGATCTTTGGAGATTGGGGGATGTCTTCAGGTGTCCTCAGGAGAACCAGAACTGTTCCTTCATCCTGCATGAAGGTGTCAGAGCTCTGCTGAGGACTACAACTTCCACCGCCAGGCCACTCATTTGGACCCTTTTCTTTCTTTTAATCAAAACAACCAAACCTACAGATTTTTAAGGGGCCTTTTAACAACAAAGTAGCAGAGATATTGCCAAGGTCCTGAGTGCACTAATAAGCTTTATGGATTGTGTCCAGATGGCTTTTGAATGTCTCCAGGAAAGGAGATTCCCCCAGGCTGCCCCCACCCTTCCCAGGGCCCAGGGGCCACCTCCCCTGTCCCACCACTGACCCAGCAGGGATGGCCTCTAGCTCCCCACAGCCTTGCCCTGCGCATCCATGAGTCCTGCTGAGCCAGGTCCAGCCACAGGCCAACATCCTGGCCTTGACCTGTCCCTTTTGCCAGGGAAGTGCCCAGTGCCTGGTATGGCACTGCCCTGGTGTCTCCTCAGCTGCCCTGCTCCAGGCTGGAGTGGTGGGATGGGTCCTGGTTGCTGGTCCCTGCTCAGCTGCCCCTGGGGAGCACCCTTGGCTCTGGTACCCAGCCCTGAGGGAGCTTCCATCCCATGCAGGCATATTACAGAACATCCAAAGTGGGAATCACTCTTCCTCGTTTATTTCAGACTGAGAAATGAGCAGGGGAAATGCCGGTCTCCCCTTCCTCGTGCTGGCAGTCTGGGACACCCTGGCACTGCCTCCTATGCCAGTGGTTCTGGAGAGACCTGTTGCAGAAACAGCCCTGCCCCAGGCTGTGGGCCAGCATGGTCCCAACAGCTGTCAGGACCTTCAGCACCCAGAGGGATTCCTGCAGCCTTGCTTGCACCTTGCTGGCCCATGTGCTAGTGACCGTATTGGAAAATGGCTAGGGAACTGGATTTGGGAAATTATTCAGCACATTTCTCCCTGCAGCCCATATCCATGGCTTGTTTAGCTGACCTGCCTGGGACAGGATTATCTGAGCACTCAGCCTCGCTGCCTTCTCCTTACAGTCAGCTGCAGACACAAGTGCAATGAGCCACACAGGAACGGCGTGTCTGGCTGCCAGTGCGACAGCGGCTGCAAGGAGCGTCAGGATTGCTGCTGGGACTATGAGGACGCCTGTGTGGAGCCAAGTAAGTTACCCTGCAAGCAGTGCTCACCGGTGTCCATTTTATTTTGAATTTGTTTTTTCGTGTGACTGTAGTAGAAAGTGGGTGATTCTCATGTTTGTGCAGATACACAGAAGTCATGTCACATTTCCTAGTGAGGGAAATGTGACAAAAATCACAAAAACACAGAATGGTTAAGGTTGGAATGGACCACTGGAGGCCATCTAGTCCAACTTCTCTGCTCAAGCAGGGTCCTAGAGCACCCTGCTGAGGCTTGTGTCCAGACAGCTTTTGAATGTCTCCAGGAAAGGAGATTCCACAACCTGTCTGGGCAACCTTTCCAGCACTCTGTCACCCTCACAGTAAAGTTATTCCTGTTCAGGTGGATGTGGCAGAGTCAAGCTGCCTCTGTAGTCAGGTGTCTAGAGTGCTTTAACTTGGTGACATGGCAGGACACAAAATCTTCCTGCGTCTTTCTCAAATCAGATCCCTGTATTTTTGTCCCTTCTGGATAACCAAAGCATTTCCAATGCATATTTCATGGCATGTATAAAGCTGAAGGTGAGCATGAGCAGAAATCGTGAGTTATCTTTAAGCAGGGCTCTTGAAGCAACCCTGTTGTGCCGATACCTCTTGCACTTTTGAAAATAAGGGGGCGTTTCCCAGTCAGTTGTGCTGTCCAGCCTCATGCATTCCTTGGTGGGTGCCTGGGATTGGAGGAGTCCACTCGTCTTCCAGGGGAATAGCCTGGTTCTGCATTGAGGCCAGGCTACTCTCCAGTTACTGCCTCTGCTTTCCCAGCAGCTGCTCCGATATTTCTTCACCCTTATTGCTTTTTCTGCCCACTTCAGCCCTTACTTCTCTTTTTTGCTCTCTGCTGGAGCTCGTATGCAAGGGCATGAAAAAAATCAGTTTGCTTCTGGTTCTCCTCTGTAAAAGAAATATGGAGTGGTTTTTTGGTGTTTTTTTTTTCCCCTAGATCTTTTTGGAAAGATGGAAGGCATTGAGGGAGATGACTTGGGGGACACCTTTGTAAAATAAATTATTTTATGACTCTGTGTTACCATTCAATGGCCAAAGAAATAGGCTTTTTCTGTTAAATGAAATCTTGAGTTTTCCTTCCAGACAAAACTTATAAAGCAACTCAAACAGTATATATAAACAACAAATTTTATTTTTCTTTACCTGTTTGGAGGGTTTCTATGCAAAGAAGTTTACATGAGGTTCTGTGACCTGAATCATAATTTTTTTCTTTGAATTTTCAGCCCAATCTTGGAAGTGCACTAATTTCCGTTGTGGTGAGACAAGAATACCTGGAAGTCACTGTTCTTGTTCTGATGACTGCTTGCAGAAAAAAGACTGCTGTGTAAATTACTACAGCACTTGCAAAGGTAAATCAAAAGTCAAAAAGTTTTAAATATAAATTATTCTGTGAAATAGATGGGCAAACATTGAAAATATAAAGGTAGATGAATTTGTTTCTCAAGACTAGAGTCTGACTGACATTTTGAAAAATTTATATGTTTTGAGGTGAATCTTTTGGTATTTTTTACTGTGAAAAAGACATTTTCTGCAGAACACTGTGAATTGTGTCATTCCTGAGAAAGACAGAATGATTTGGATATTGCAGAAATATACCACATGTGGGGGCTTTGGGTTGTTTCCTTTTTTTTCTTTTTTTTTTTCCTTTGTTTCCCCCCAAAAGAGATGGAGACAATTTGAAGTACATATAGTAGTAATCATCCCTAATCTAACATTTCCCATTCTTTTTATTATAAATCTATTTTTAGAATGGATTTATTATATTTTACTTATTTTTGAATATCTTTGTTCATGGCTAATTGTTTCATACTGGCTCCAGCTAAACACATGAATAGCACTGTTATAATTCAGTTCCAGGAATGGTACTTGAGGAATACGCTGGTGACATAGTATCTGTTATCAGAATTCCTTTATGTTGTGGAAGGGAATAAATTTAAGGCAACTCCTGCAAAACTATATTTGTTACCTAAATGCAAATTAAAGCTAAAAGGGGTTAAACCACAACATATAGAAAGGAAAGAAGTGCTAAAATGAGCCCTGGGCTTGTCTCCAAGTGTGTCAGTTGGTACGCAGAAAAGAAAAAAGGAATAAGTAGTCCAGTGTGGACAGGATACAGTTAGAATACTTTTCATTTAAAACCCTATAAAAGCCTCAGCTTTCATAGTGTTTTCTTCTCCATTTTGTTTGTTTGCTTGTCTGCGTAGTATGTGTGCTTTGTTTTTAACTTACAGTTGTGAGCACTAGTCCTTTCAGGGTTTGAGGGCCTAATAGGTTGCACCAAGTTGTTTCTAAAGGTATCTTTAGCCCTACATTTCTGTTGAAGCAGAAAATCTTACAGGAAGAGCTTAAAAAAGATCATCCAGGTAGCTGCTTTTTTTGGGAAAAGGGCAGCGGGGGTGGGGTGCATTGCAGTGCTAATTCAGTATTTTTTTTTTCCTTTTAGGTGAAATACCTTGGGTAGAAGAACCATGTGTGTCAATTGAAACTCCTCAGTGTCCAGTCGGGTAGGATAAAGGAATTTGTCTTCTTAGCAAATAAAATCTTTGAGATGGTCAGAAATACTCCAGTGTTCTGAAACAGGTTTTCATATTTATGGAGAGTAAGGTCCCTGCCCTGAGCAATGTGCTGTAGAAATTGTTTGTGGCTAGGAATGCTTGTTCTTTCTAAAACCTTTGTCATCTTGTTGCACATTCATTGATCATTTACAGTTCAGAGCAGAGTACAGGAGTTCAAATTCAGATTGAAATCCAGTTTGCAAAGATGTGGAAAAATTGTTAGAGTTATCTCAAGGTTCATTTATCACAAATTGTTCATAGTCCATTTTCTGTTACCATATTGTATCTTTGACAATTCAGATAAGTCACCTTATGCAGTCTGTAGTAACTGTTAGAATCTGTGATTGCAGTTTTTTAGGCAACAGGGTTGTTTGGGTTTTTTTTTTGCTCCAATTATTTGCAGGAAGAAAGGTGTGTTGAAAAGGGAGCTATGAAGTAGCTGTGTATCTACAAATGCTGAAACAATTTTGCTATTTGTGCAGTATTTCAGAATCATAAGTAGAGGCTAGGCAGAAACACCACTTAAAAGTTGTCCTCAAAGAAAAAGGAATTAATTTCTGGTTCAGTTATGGTATTTGTGCTATTATCCATTATTTTCTTTTATTTTACTGCCAATTTAGTTTAATTATAACAGTAAGACCATTAGAGTTGTGGCTTCTTTGTGGGTTCCTGCATGCACCTCCCAACATTGGTATAAAAATACACTTCTTAGGTTAACAAATAACTTGTTGAGTTAACACAGTTTCATAGGCTAAAGCTTGGAAAGTAGTGGAGGGGGGCTTCTTTAAGTGCTGTAAACAGCATTGCTATATAAAGATCCATTTAATTTCAGATTCAAATCAGTAAGCTGTTTTATGCAGACTGTTTTTATACAAGCTATTGATGCTAGTGTGCTTCTGTGTTTTGGAAAGACCACTGTTAATAAGAAGCAAACTGGGATAGTGATTACTGCCTGATGTCAATGTGTAACTTTTTGCTAACATTATCCTGAAAGGATTACTTGTATTTTATTCCTCCAGTGTTTCTTACCAGGAGGATTGTATATGTGCTCTCAGTATTGAACTATTTCTTTATCTCACACAGTGATATTAATTCTGGGATGTACATGAATATTCTAGATCCTGCTTATAAAAGCTGAATTTATATTGTTAGAAATCTTAATAAGTCGCCAACTCTCCAAACATCTTTATGATGATAAACTTATATTTTCTTGTAGATTTACTCGCACACCACTTATCCTTTTTTCAATGGATGGGTTTAGAGCAGAATATTTGCAAACTTGGAGTTCTTTGCTGCCAAATATTGAAAAACTCAGTAAGTTACCAAGGGTGTTTTGACTGTTTTCTTTAAAAGTCTGCATGCAACCTCTCTGGTCCCTTTTGCTACTGTCATGCATATGTGTTGCTCAACAATTTTAAAAAAATCACAAATTATGTCTCTCATCAGTTGTATATTTTCATTATTATATGTTCTGCATTACTTCTTGTATTTGAGTGCACAGCAAACATGACTTTTTTTTTTTTAACAAAGCCTCTAATATTTGTCAGCAGCTTTTTCTTAAATACACAGTTTGAAATAAACATTAAAATACAGTTTAAATTTGAGAAAAAGTTCCAAATAAGGATTTTCCACATTCTTGGTACTGCATTATAAAGTAGCTAAATAGCTGATAAGGAGTTGAAGATTAAAGTATAATACTAAGAAGAAATGCATTGGGTTGTTGGGAAATTTTCCTCAAAGATTCATTTTTTCAAGTCAGATATTTTAAGATGTTAGTATGTTGATATTATTGCAGTAAGGCTCAAGTAACCATTTTACAGTATTTCTGAATATCGTGAGGAAGAGTAAGTTGAATATCTTCAGCTTGTGCTGTAAAGGGCTCTAAAAAGTGAGATCCATTAGTGTACATGTGGTTAAAATTTCCTGAGTATTTTAGAGCTCATATCTCCAGACACTTTGTACCTGGACAAAATGTCTGCATATCTATTAATTTCTTCTCAGCAGCAATAGTCTAAATTGACAGTATTTTTATCAGTTCTGAGTATATTTCATTGTGTTTCTATTGTGCCCATTCAAAAATTTCCCATGGATGCTATGATGTACTACATTTTACTGAATAGTTAACAATCTTGTTTGTGGATAATGAGAATATCCAGAAACCTGAAGCTGAACCAATGTGCGAACCTGACTTGTCGTGCAAACGGTTTATTCTCTGATATCACTCTGACTGGAAGGAATTGAATCAGTGGAGCAGTCATGAATTCTGAAGTCAGTAGTCAGTTCTAGCCTTTTGAAACAAGGTGAAAAGGAAATGCCAAACTGGCAAAAGGAATGAATACCATGCTATGTCTATGTTTCCGAGAAATCCTTTGAAACAAGAACTGGTCTAATTCAGCATTGCTCATATTTGTGGTCAGTTTGAGCAATTGTTTATGCACATTCATGCTTATATTTCTCAGAAATCTACAGGAAAGGGAAATATCTTTCTTTGCAAAAGAACAAATGTAATGTTGGTTCGTGGCATAAAATCTTTCCTCTCTATTAGCGCCTTTAACCTAGAACTTTCAGTAGAGCTAATCAAGCTAGTTGTTATAGAATATGTACACTATTAATATAGATCCTTTATTGTGCAAGAGAAATCCATAGAAAATTTTGCTGAATTTCTCATGTCTTTATCAATTATTCAGCCTTTCTTCAAACACTCTCTAAGCCTTTTCTTTTTCTGTATCACACTGGAATAGTTTTGTTGAAAAAATTCACACTTTCATTGTTTAGGTTGCTTAGTTAAAATCAGCTTCTCTTCTTTGCCGTGCTCTACATCAATGAATAAAGTGTGCTTGAGCTTGAATGAAGTAATCATCTGGTTACAGCTTAATATAGAACTTAGTACGTGAGTTAGATGTAAAATGGCATTAAGGCATCTTCCAGTCTTCACATGGTTTTTTTTTGTGGGTAAATAAGTTGGATCCTACGGTGGATTTAGACACTATAGATGTTTGTGTGCTGAGTACCTTTGATTCATGAAAAATAGTGCAATGTTTGGAGATACAGGTAGGACACCTGGGGAGGGATTCACTCCAGAGCAGAACACCTACATTTAGACATATTCTTGGAGATGTTTGCCTGTGAGATGTCTACTTGCTCATTGAAGTCAGTGCCTTTATGGTTAATATAGTCTGTGTAGCGCAGTGCAAGAGCCTGGAGGACAAGTCAGCTCAATCAACAGACAGAGGGTGCCACAGGACAGATTGTTGCCTTAATCTGTGTTTTTAGTATACTTCAGAGTGCCATGACCTTCAACAGCTGTGTCAG
Organism: Struthidea cinerea; assembly: GCA_013397865.1. Lineage (NCBI taxonomy): Eukaryota > Metazoa > Chordata > Aves > Passeriformes > Corcoracidae > Struthidea > Struthidea cinerea. The sequence continues at coordinate 372,061 of VZTI01002952.1, read as the reverse complement.
GAGACCACAGATCTTGATGGGATTTGCATCAAAACTGTCAACTTTCATGCAGATATCTTGAACATCAGAGGGTTTCTCAAATGACACCTGGCTGTAGTGCTTAAGCCACTGCATCCTTCTCTGCTCGTCACCAATGAGTTCTGCAGAGTATCTTGTTTGGTCAGACCTCAGGCTTCAGTCTCACTGCATAAACATGTATATCTAGGCCATTTTGGATCTCAGAAGTATCTGAGAAATTTACTTGGGTTGGCAGACAGGATGTAGAAGCAGCATCTGAAGGCCAGACAGGATCATTAAAGATTTCTCAACGGACCTTAGGCCCCTAGGCAGCTGAATTGGGCATCCAGGTCCACTGACTGCAATGGGACAGTAGGCTTAGCTCACAAGGAGGCATCAGGATTGTATGAGTCTTGTTTTGGAGTGACATTTCTCCCTCTGAAACCGCAGCAACTGATTGTGGTGATTTTTGTTTGTTTGTTTTTAAGACTCTTTGTTTTCAATTAAAAAAAAAAAGAAAATGTATATTAATACCTTGATCTGTTGCAGAAACATGTGGCACACATTCAAAATACATGAGAGCTGTTTACCCCACAAAAACCTTTCCAAACCACTATACTATTGTCACAGTAAGTGAAAATTTTTGGTTTTCCTTTTCATAATCTGGATAACACAGAAAGGATTTTGTGGTGCCTGTCTTTTTGTGGGACATGGGAACTCATGCTATAGGTATAAAAGAGAGAGAGATGCTGAGATTGTACATACAGGCATGATCTGTGTGGCTGCACGTGTGCTATCTGACCCTGGCCTTTGAGCCGGTTATTCCTGATCCTTGTCAGTCTAATTGGATACGGGTGAGCATGGGTAAGGACACAGCCTTTTGATTATAGCGTTTGTTACCGTGGGTTTGGCAGCTGATAAACAGCCACATGACATACAGGGTACCTAATCTATAGCACATCAGATTTTAATTGGGCTGGGAAGGAAATATGAAAACTGGGGAATTTGATGAGCATGCCTAATTCATTGGCAGGAAACTGATGATCTGTGTCAACTAGGAAAGCGTTCTGTTTCTATGATAAAACAGTTCTTTTAAAATTGCAACATTGTAGCAGTGTGCATTGAAACGTAGTTTAGGGTCCATTTGATTTTTGGACTAAGCATTTTATTTTGTTTCTTTTCATTTTACAGGGATTGTATCCAGAATCTCATGGTATCATTGATAACAACATGTATGATGTAGTCTTGAATGCTCATTTCTCACTTTCAGGGGAGGAAAAATTCAAACCTGCATGGTGGAAAGGGCAACCAGTAGGTTTGTTTCTCATATGGTATTTATGTCCAGAGTGGTTTGTGTCATATAATACAACAAAACAAAGAGAGAATAACATGCAAAACTGTGCAGTGTACTTGCAGCAAGTACTAGATAACCTGTAGGCTTCATATAACAGGCTGCCAACAAAATAGTTTGCTTGTTATGAAAGTAAAAGGACTCTTAAAGTGTTAATTCTGAGATGTAAAATTTTCACTTAATGTGGCAGTTAGTAAAAAAAGACTGGAATATTTTGGCTAGTACTGGAATGGACTTCTTGCCATAGGGACCCATAGTAAATTTTTGGTATGGTTTGATTTTGGGGTATTTTTTTTGTTTGTCTTTTGAAAACTTGCTACAAAATGAAATTGGTTTCCAAATTACATCTATTTACAAATACACCTATATCTATTTGCAAGTGTCCAGACATTTAAAAGCAAGGAAAGGAGTATCAAAGAGCTTACTTTCTGAAAAAAATGTCAATTATATATAACATAAGGCACATTTCATAACAACCCCGAATTGTACCTATGGTTATGATTAATATTATTAATTTTCTAGAAATATCAAGCTCTAATAATGGTGCTGAAAAAAACCCAAACATATGCAATATGTAGTGTACCTACTTAATATGCATCTCTGTATGTGTGTCTGTGTCTGTGTAGTCACGTTTATAGTATACTCAAATACCCAGGTTTTGGTGCCCTTTTTTTTGCTGAAGGATTCCATCACGTTTGTAACACAATCGGAGCTTCACTTTTTAGGATTAATAGAAATATGCCCTCTTATCATAAAATCATGTAATTAGAATCTATATCTGAAATAGAAATGGATACAAGACAAAACAAAATGAAACTAATAGAATAGAATATTTCAGTTGGAATGGACTTACAGTGATCATCTAGTCCAACTGCCTGACCAGCTCAGGGCTGGCCAAACGTTAGATCACATTTTTAAGGGTGTTGTCCAAATGCTTCATGAACACTGACAGGCATAGGGCAGCAACAACCTCTTTAGGAAGCCTGTTCCAGTGTTTGACACTGTATGTGGTAAAAAGTGTTCCCTAATGTCAAGTCTGAATATCCCTAAGGCAGCTTCTTACACCTTCATGATGCTGGGTTTTGCTACAGGAAAAATGATCACTGCCCATTGCCAGTTATGGAAATAACCTATATGATTTTTTTCTATGCTGAGAATATCCAAGAAATGACAGCATCATGGTTTCCATGCTACTAGTTTTTCTTCAGAATGTGCGTATAGGAAACAAAACTTAAGATCAGATGTGGTCATTAGGTGACTGTGTGATGTGTGAAAGGAGGAGGAAAAATGCATACTTGCAGCAGGTGTCTACTTTTGTGATCTGAGGTCCTCCAGTGGTGACAAAAAATAATTTGTTTGTGTCTTTACCCAAAGGTCTGGCTGACAGCAATGCACCAAAATTTGACAGCAGGCACCTTCTTTTGGCCAGGCTCTGATGTTCCAATTGAGGGAACATACCCCACCTTGTACACCATATACAATGGGTAAGATTTTATAGGGCTTGTACTAAATTCCTGCAGATTACTCCAAAAATCCAGACTGCTATTTGACAGTTGAAGGAAATGAAATACAAGATTTTTAAACAAGTCTGACAGATAAGTGCCGTGTCACATCATCCTGGTTATGTCATAGAACTACCAAAATTTCTTGAAATTTTCAAAACCAGACAGGGGATTCACAATGAGGAAGTCAAAGGGTACTGTATATTCTGTATATTTTGGAAGTTTCAGCCAACTGCAAAACAGTAGGAGAGCATCCTGGAACTGATCAGTAGCCACTGCTAAGTTGCACTTGAAATTGCCATATTTCCATGCATAAAATCAACAGCTATTATGTAGCTCTTTAAAAATACTTGCAGTTGCCAATAAGCTCACAGATAACCTATACCCTAAGACAGTGAACACAAACTAGGAAGCCATGGCAAGAGGCTATGGGAGACAGAAATTAATTGAAGAGAGGATGCTGGATAGGGAAGTTACCGAAGGAAGGAGGGCTGTAAATCAATTTCAATTTCCTCTGGCCTTGCTTGCATGTTTGATAATGTGCACACAGCTGTTGAATCGTAGTTCTTGTATGGTTTTTTCTAGTTCATTCAAAGGTTACACATGTGAAGTAGCAATTGCCTTCATAGTTTTTGTGGCATTATTTTTGTTGTGTTTTTTTTCTGTTTGTGTTTCTTGCAGTTTGTTTGTTTTGCTATGGAAGGCATTGATATTAGTAAATTATTTCTAGATTTTTGATGATTGTGATGATTGCAGTGTATTTCCCACGTTTCTTCACATTTAGGAAGATAACCTAAAGCAAGCATAGAACTGTAAGTCTTTACAGAAAACAGACTTTGCAGTGATATGTAGGATTGGTACTCAGAAAACACCTGAGTACTGTAAGTAACTAACACACAGCTTGTGCATGGCTTTGAGGGAAAGCAGAGCTATTTAATGGGTGAATTCTCTCATTGGAAAGAAAGCATGATCTCACAAAGACTTTGATGGGATTATTACTTACTTTTAAAATAGGTAAGTCCAAGGCTATATACATGCTGAAAAGAATAAAAATTATTCTACCTTGTATTTCAGGTTTATTTCCTGAGCTTAAAATATCTTTTTTTGCATGTCTTTTTAAGTATATGAGTAGTCCCACCAACACAGGTTTGTGTTTGCAAAATCAGGGTCTGTCTAATTCACCACTTAAAGTGACTTACATTCAATTAAAAATGGGAGTAATAAAATTAATTGCTGCACCTTGTTAAAATGCATCATTCTTAGTTCCAGATCTGTGACTTTAATATATGACTAGAGTATGGACACTTTCTCTGTATCTAGGAATTAGAAGTGGACAGAAAGTCTTGTTAACATAATTTTTTTTTCTTTTCAGGTCGGTTCCATATGAAGAGAGAATTTCAGGAATACTGAAATGGCTTGATAATGCCCAACGTGAGAGGTAACACTTTGTAATATCTTACCTGCTTTGTGAGACCATAGCTTAGCTTTTAATGCTTAGCAATTGAAATTTCTGTTGGTGTTTGTGAAACATGGAATCTTCCTCACCATTTCAAATGATTATTTGCTGAACTTAAGCCTGTTCTGTAAGTATAGCTATGATAAGACTGCAGGTACAAAAGATTAAAAAGTGAACACATATCTGAACAGGACGTACTGTTTTATGTCATATGAGTTTTATTTTATTGGGTTGTCTTTTTTCTTGGTGCATGGCTTGTAGGAAACATTGAACATTCAGTTTCTAGTCTAAGTGTATGGATGAAAGATTTTATATGAAGGCTATTGCACAAGAAATGTTAAATACATGAAAGTAATTGCAGTAAGTAATTCAGGATGAAAAGTAAATATCAGTGCTGATCATGGTGTTAACTTTGTGACATGTGAAGAAATGAAATATTTTATATGATGATTTGCTAATAAAATCCTAATGCATTTGCAGTTAGGACATGCTCTCTCAAGCCTCACTGCATAGTCAGGAAAAGCTATTTCACATGGCAATTCCATTTACATCTCAGAAAGGATTGTTCGCTCTGGTGTCTGAGATCTTGAATTTTTCCAAAGTGATTTCTGGTTACCCATTAAAGACACTGGATTATGTTACTGAAATTGTAACTTCCAAGGGCCCTTGTTGATTAATTACAAAACTCAGAGGAAGTTGAATGATTATATTTGCAGTAGGGACTTTTATCAAGGTTTAAAGAGGTTATTTATAGTTCCTTTTAAAATGTCATTTAAAAAAAAGTCTTTTTTTTTTAATGAAAGTGTTCTTTTCAAATGCTGCCTCTAAATTCTCATAGTGTTCCATTCTTATTTATTTCTAACTCAAGGCCTGATTTATACACTTTATATATTGAAGAACCAGATTCTTCTGGACATTCATCTGGACCAGTTAGTGCTGGCGTAAGTAGTTTCTATATTTTTCTTATACTTTATTGCACTAAAAATGGTGTTGTACTAGAAACGTAGCCAGTTGATAGACCTGGGAAGGATAGTAGGTGAAAAATTGCCATGACTGTTTTATGATTTTTTATTAAGAGCTTGTGCTTGAGCCCATTGTTATGATTCCAACACTGTGTGTGAGTCAAAAGATCCATGAAACAAACAGACTGGCAGAAAATTTCAGATCATGCTATTAGAAAAAATATTAATATTTATATTTAGACTGAACTTTAATTATATTACAAAGAGGTATTTAGAAGCTTGTGGCCAGGCAAATCCTCAGAGCTGTCTTTTATTTATTCAAACTTACTTCAACGTTTGCTAATTTGTAACCCAAAAGTATTACATTTTTACTTGCATGAAGGCAAAAAGTTCAAACTTTAAGGATCTTAGATGTAACTGGTTTATCTCGCAGGTAATCAAAGCCTTACAGGCAGCAGATCAAGCGCTAGGGATGCTCATGGATGGACTTAAACAAAGAAACCTGCACAAGTGTGTAAACCTCATTGTTTTAGCTGATCATGGTAATGTATATACTTATTTTTTCAATTTAATTTTACTGAGTCACTGTTTTCTTCCTCTGTGCAATATGTGGGCTTAGTAGTGTTAATCCATTTTATAATTCACTTTATCTTCCTTGCCGTATGAAAAATAACTGTTTCTATGTTGCCCTTTAGGGATGGAGAAGACCTACTGCAAACAGTTAGAATATATGACTAATTACTTCAAAAAGGTGGATTTCCACATGTATGCTGGGCCTGCAGCTCGCATTCGAGCACGTAATGTTCCAACGGACTATTTTACCTGTAAGTGCAGATCCATTCCTGGGATTGAACAATCAATGTAGCAGGAAATAAATAAATAAATAAATAAATAAATAAGGAAATGGATAATCAGTAGTGGTCAGCAGAGTGAACAGCTGTTTCCCTTAATTTGGCTTCAACATCCATGGAAGTTGTTTGGGGTTTTTTTTCCAAGAATGACCACTTTAGATGAAATTTAGATGAAGGTTAGAAAAGATTGTTGCAGACTCTGATTTGTGTTTTCTTGGCATGGAAAGATGAAGTAAAGGTAGTTTTATCGTTTTGGACTGGAATTCAGGTCTTTCATAAGTGCATTGCTCTTCACAGATTTCTTGTGCAACATTGGCAGAGTCAATTTTTTTTGAAGCTGTGAATATTTCTAACTGTGTGTACAGAGTTACAGAATCCCAACCTTAGCACAGTGGAATCTAAGCCTCGGTTAAGCCCTTTAGCTAGTATTTCAAAAGAACAGAAAATTGAAACCATGTGAGCTAACTCTGACTTGAAATAGATACCATGCTACCAGACTGGAAAAAAAAATCCCAGAACTTTCTGTATCAGGGAAAAGAATGGAGATAAAATCATGGAAATGCTCTATGCATTGACTTTAAAGAATTTGTAAAGTATTGTAAGAGGCATAGTTATTGCAGGTCGCAAATAAGAGTTGGGATCCCATTGTACTTTTTATTCATATTTTATAATTGTACTTATATTTGAGGGCACAATATTTATATGATATAAAGCAGACTTTCTTTGGTTTAAGTCAGACAAAGGCAGAGTAATGAGCTGAGGAAAGAATACTCATGTTTTTTGCGCATCTCAATCTCAATAAAATTGTCGACTCATTTCCTCTAATAGTCTTAGATTTGCTGTAGGAATTTTCCTTCCATGAAGTGCTCAGATTTGCTTTTTAGAAAGTTAATGTCAAATGGTTAAATCACTCTTTCAAAATGTGCGAGGTGAAGATACCAAGATAGACTGAAATTTTCTCTGTGACTGTTGCTGGAAGCGAAATACAGGACAACTGCTCCAGGTCCTGTTCAATGAAAAAAATGTTATACTTCGAACAGAGGTTAGATGAGAAAAAAACCCTTGGGTCTGATGATCTGTCAGCTTTAGGTGTAGACAGTCATCACCATGGCAGTTTTCTACAGTTTGTCTTGATGTACCCAAGGTTCTAGTTACTTCCACAGGCACACTTACAGGCAGTTACCATTGCAAATGTAACATTCCTACCTGTGGAAGGCTATAGTTGCCACAATCTTCACAAGCTAATAAAGAAAATCAATTTTATAGACAAAAAGCATGTTTAAGTTTTTCTCATGAGGCTTTGTCCTTCAGCTGTTCAAATGTATATTAATTTATCTTTTCTTTTTAACAGTTGACTCAGAAGGAATCGTTAAAAACCTCACAGTGAGTAAATATTCTTGTAATTTTTACTCATTGCTACTCTTAACAGGAATCTGATGGAAAAACACAGTTTCTAAAAATAAGAAACTATGGTGCCAGTTGAAATAGTGTACTGACTCCAGTGTACCATGGGAGGCAGTTCTGGAAGTTGTTCAAAGACAATGCACAAAGGTACTTCATTTTGAAAGAGAAGTGGCTAACTTCAGGGGGAGAAAACAGGGTGTCTCTTCATGGTAGAACAGAATACAGCACAGAGATGCTTTAGGCAATAGGCATCTGTTAGCACTGAACCACAAGTGCTGCACTCAGGCTCGGCTAAAGTAACTTTTCCACAAAACAGGTGATGACATTGTAGAGCACATTGCCACAAAGTGTTGTAGAGGCTGGAAATAGAAATAGGAAGGGGGAATTTTAGGCACATTAATGCAGGGCAGCCCTGTAAGGGCTTTTAAACCTGATCCACAAGGAACATCTGATTTAAAAAGTCCCTGAAGCCTAGATGAAACTAAGCAGGTACAAGAAAGGAGCTTCATTCAATACTTGGCTTGTTCTTACACACTTTCTCTAAGTGTCTGATTCTGGAAGTTTTGGAGATCTGATTTGAAACAGAGTACTAGGCAAGATGGCCTTTTGGCATCAGGCAGTATGACTCCCTTAGGATCTTTTGACATATCACTGAAATACTTGCAGTGCTTTTGCGTATGCTGCACCACCACAGGGCCCTGTACTGGTAGTTCTGCTTCGAACTGAGCCATGCAGAGTAGATGTAGCACTTGAGGGCAGGTCCAAGCTTGCCTGTGTCTCCCATGTGGGTACACTTTGACAGCTGAGTTCCGAAGGATACAAAGAAATGCAGAACGGAGTGCAAACCAAAGGAAGACCAAACCTATTTCTTTTACTGAAAGGTGGTAAGATGTGACAGTGCATGTTTTTTTCCTTACACTTTTTTAGACAGATAATTCACTGCATTTTGGTTTTTTTTGTAGTGTTCAAGATATACATTAATACATGTGGGATGAATGTGCTAGATGAACTAAAAAACTTGTAGGACAGTTGTCTTTTTGTATTTTTTTCCTTTTACAATTTACAGTGAGTTAAACATTTAAACTGCTTGCTCTCAGTATGTTGTCATAACTTCCCCTTCTTTTCTTCATTGCCAGTTTGTTTTCTATTCTGTGGCTTGTCCTGGGCTAAGCAGTAGACAGCTGTTGTGGTACATTTAGAAAAAATGCTCTCAGTTTGTAAAATTCTGGGCTCCCAGATGGGTATGTTTCCAATAAATCACCACTAGAGGTCTTCCTTTAACCTGTTGAACATGCGGGAGTAGGATCAATGGCTGGAAATAGCTGGAGCTTTCTCAGTGCTACATCGCCTACCTCGCTCTATGATGTGGAGTTTGTCATATCAAAGAGCATTGGTATGACAGGATTATCACAGTTTGCATGTTCTCAAGCTCAGCTGAAACTGCTACTGCTAATAGTTACAGAGATGTGACATCTTGTGCCTTATGGAAATATCCTGGTGTCAGGACGTGTCCTCTTTCCTTTTCTCTTCATAAATGGTTAGTGTATTTTGTCCCCGTCAAGTTATTAGAACGAGGGGTTTTTGCAGAGAAGGGAGTTGTGTGTTTATGTCTAATGAATAGACGTAAAAGTCATATGTTGATTTCCTCTATTTTTGCTTTTAATTAGACCTTGTCTTCTGGGCTAGCAAACACATTGAATCCTTATTTTTCCTATTCCTGGATTCCTCTGTGCTTCTTTGATGACTACTGAGGCACAGTTACTCTCATGTCACATGTTAAAGTCTGCATCCTGTGCAGAGCATACAATTCTAGTACTTAGAAGTGAAGATGTCAGACCAGACCCCAGGCATGGTATAGTTTGCACAGCCTCTGTGGTAAAGCAGGTCCACTTGTGGCCTACCCACTTCCTAGCAGCTCTTCCCTTAGCATTTCAGATATTCTGGGTTATCCCAGTGCTGGATTCCTGATCGGGAGCAACACTTCTGAAACGTTGCCATGATGCTTGCAGCCAGCTGGAATGGCTTCTAATGGCCATATATAGTTAGGTCTTTGCAATATGTCATATGGTTGTCATTAGGCTCACAATTCCAAGCTCTTCCATGGCACGCCTGCTAATGCAGCAGTTATATTAACACATTAAATGTGGGTGTAAAAGCTAGGACCTTTAGCTTACAGCTGAGCAATGGACATTTACGTGTTCAGGCTTGCAGCTAAAACCCTAGACTGTGCTACGTTGTGTATACTTGGCTTGCTTTGTTATTTATTGTATGGTAAAGTGACTGTAGGTGGCAGAAATAAAGTGCCAGGGAACTTTCTCTTGTGAAGTGTGATCTTACCAACTAGATGCCAATGACATTATTACAGAAATATAGACTGAACATTTCTACTGAGTGTCTTCCAGCCTTAGGTGTACTTTTACCACAGTACTTGTGGACTTGCTATACGTATTGTATGTAGTCTATTTTCGAAGAGTTCCAAAAAAGTGTCGCTTTTCCTTGCTTTGCTTCTGGGGCCAAAAAATGACATCTACAGGTCATCTGAGAAGCTATCTGTGAATAATGGGCTTTGTGCTTGCATTCCTGTCACTGAGATGTTTGTTATAATTTTGAATGATGGATGGTTTTTGAAGCTGAGCAAAATTCGTGACTGGACTCTTTCCTCTTGCACAGTGCAGAAGATCCCCTCAGCACTTCAAGCCCTATCTGACTCCTGACTTGCCCAAACGGTTCCACTATGCTAACAACATTCGTATTGATAAAGTTCATCTTTTGGTGGATCGACAGTGGCTGGCTGTGAGGTAACATAATTTGTGTAACTGTTATGCTATTTTTTTCATCCCACTCTCATCCCTTTAATTTCCTTCACAGATGCTTAATTTCCTGTTTTGCTTTAGATTTGTTGCATTTCCATGTTTGTTACAGTTAAAATTATACTATGTGTAAAAAGGAAACATGCCTCATAGAAAAAAAACCCAAGAATGTGTTATTAGTGTGATTCAAAACTTAACAGTCTAATACAAGAATCATCATTGCTCCACATCAAATTTTTACCAAAAGAAAAAAAAAATTAAAAGAAAAAAAAGTGGATACTACCTAACGGAAAAATTCTCAAAAATAATGCAAACAATAACATAAGATTTTTACACAAGGCATTCCCATATTTAGCCCTTTTCTTGGCATTGCAGTCACCACCCCTCAACTGCCCTTCTCTAAGGCTGATGGCTTTAGTCTGGTGCGTGTGTGGATATGGCCAATGATCAGCATTAGGAGTCCTTCATCAGGCAGACTATGATGTTGAAGTTCCTTCTTCCTCACTCTGTGATCCTGGTGGGGTTCTTCCTGTATGCATGCTCACAGTACAGCTTGCCCATTCTTCACTAGCCTGCAAGTTAACATTACATCTCAGCTCAGTAGATGTGGTGCACTCTACATGTGTCAGGTGTACTTGCATTATCACACAAAGATAAGCTGAAAAGGTAGCAAATTAGACATAACTACCTGGTCATTACAAAAAATTGCTGTAAGAGTGAAACATTAAAAAAGATGACTCTGAGTAAGTCAAGAGCAGTTCAGACAAGGCTTAGACCTGAGGCTTTGAAAACTCAATACAAAAATCTGTAGTGTTTGCAGCAATACTGTATTTACTGAGCTACAGTATTGCAGCAGGAGAAGTGAGATCCAACTTGGAATTTCAAGACTACTACAACATTAGAAAATGCCTGATCTAAATGAATATACAACTTGATGGTTTGTTTTGGTGTAACAAAATAATTGTCCAGGACATACAAAAAGAAATGTCCCCCTATTTTAAACTGTGCTCAGATGTTCTTGGGCCTCTGAAAACAGGATGCATGCACTTGACAACTGTGCATTGAATTGGTACGGGGTGACTATCTCTTTACTTTTCCATGTGTCTCAGCAATGGGTATATAAAAATAAGGTTTAGTCACTATGTCAGAGTATTCTGACATGTTATTAATTCTATAACCCAAGCCCACATTATCCACATGTCTCGTCACCCTTCAGAATCCATGATGAAAATGCACTGTCTTGCAAGGCAAAATCTCTTGCAGTCATATTTATATTTTCCCACAGAGGCTAACAGCAGAGTTCTCCCATGGTAAGTTTTCTGTTAAAATGAGTATAACTAGGAATTCTTCCTAAACAGATTACACTTGTTCTGCAACTTGTAGCTAGGTAAAGGCCTCAGTTCAAAAATAGCCATTTTTTCAATTTGTTTTGCAAACATTGTTTCACTGTACACTCATGTCCATCCAGGATAATTTATTACCGTCCACAGCAATTTCTGATAAAGGAGAAAGAGATCTTCATAGAAGTGAACACTGTGATGAACCATAAGTACTGCGGTATGGTGGCAGAGTCAGTTCTTAAAGAATGACTGAGTCTCTGAGCCACAATGGCTGTCACTGAGTGCTTCTATTTGTGTCGTTTTTATTTATACTCTGTGATGGTTTCTCCTTAGGGATGAAAGTTACACATCTTGTGACGGAGGTAACCATGGCTATGACAACGAATTTAAAAGTATGGAGGTAAGATTATTTCTATTCAAGTCTTGCACTTTCTTATATACAAAATCGTGATGTGCCAGGTAAGTCACCAGGATACAGAATAATGATAGTTTTTGCAGTGTGCTTTTTCTTTTCTGTCAACAAGACATGTAAACTGTTAACACATACTAGGTCCAAATATTTGTATTGCCTTTCATCAACGTGTACAAGGCCTGTTTCTTTGGAGTCCTGTAGTAAAACCAATCTGGGCTTACCTTGCCTGCTTGGAGACAGGTAGACTACTCTAAATGAAGTCTACCATGTTTAGCTACAGGACACTTAATTCTTTTGTTCTTTCATTCTTCCACTGAGGCAATGACTGAAAAATCTCCATAGGCTCTGGGAGTTCATCTGAGCATCTGAAAGCCTGTATGCTCAAATAAGCTAAATCTCATTGTCTCTGCTTCTCTTACAAGAGTTAATTGTATCATCAGAACAAAAAAATAATTAGCATAGCCTGTATGTTAGTATAGCCTGTCTTGCTGTTTCGTCTCATTTTCACTTCTGGTTACAGTGAAAGTATTTTGAGGTCTTGAGCTTTTGGTTTTTCATGTACTTTCTGTGATGTGAACCTTTAACTAAGGTCAAACATGCCACTCTAAGTCCCATATTCTGTGCCTAAGAATCAGATTCTTCCAGATCTTTACAATGTTAAAGCCAAATGTCAGTGATCAGAATTATGCTGAATGTTTGTATGGAAAGAAAAGGTAAATTCTGGTTACCATGAACACCTCAATAATTGATAAGCTTACCTAGGTGCCACAACTGATGCATTTTTTTTTTTTTTTTAGTAAAGGAGCAAAATGTCATCTTTCTATAATAAATTAAAAATTCCTTTTCTATTATGGACACATAATATTATTTTAGAACCGACCATTGTCCTGTTTAGTCATGTTTCCTGTATCTCCTGGCAGGCAGCTCAGGAGGCTCATAAAGCAGTAGAAACCCCTGTGAGACTGTACATATTATCAGAGTCCTGCAACAGGGCTTGCAGGCTCCAGCAAGGGCCGTCCAGCACTGTACCATTGGTGGTACTGATACAGGTCTCTGCTGAGCTTGGAATGGGCCTCTGCAGTTCCCTGCTCCTTGCTTTAGCTGTGGACATAGATTCTTAAGTGACCCAAAGACTTCAGAGTGCAGCAGGTGTTAAAAAAACACCCCAAAACCAAATAAGATTCATTATACAGTTTAAAATATCATGCTAAATGAATTCCGATGTTGCTATTTTCTTCAAATTATGTGCAATGGCAGAAATTTGCCTTCCTTACCAGGACAATCATATATTTTTAACTTTTGTGACTGTAAAAAGACTACATTTTGCCATTGTCTCAGTTTTCATAAAGTGCAACTGAATTGGTTTTGAATTTGGATTCCTTAAGATAACCCATTTTTTTATTATTGCTATTACAATCTAGGCTATATTCTTAGCATATGGCCCAAGCTTTAAAGAGAAAACAGAAGTGGATGCTTTTGAAAACATTGAGGTTTACAACCTTATGTGTGGTGAGTAGAAACAATGCAGTACTTTAGATGATAAACTACTAGTGTTTTCAAATACCAGTGTTGTAAGAGCTAAAAGAAGCACAGCTAAAAATTGAGTGAATTCATTCAAAAACAAAACTCTGAAGCCATGCTCTTAGGCCTTCTTTACAGTGCTAAGAGATTAACTGCAAGAAGTTGTTCTGCTTTGAAGGTTTTTTCTGATTTAACTACCTGGTCATTACAGAATCAGAGGGAACCACACTTGCCACATGGGGTTGCTCTCAAACTGATGCCTGTGGAATTGTGGATAAGAATCTTGTAGAGAGCAACTGCTCTTGCTCATAACTTAGGATGGACCATTGCAGTCCCAGCAGTGAGCAATTAGGAAGCATGTGCCTCAGAAAATATGGATTAAAGCATCACACAAAAGTGCAATAGGCTACTGTGTTTCACAGTGTGATGCACTTGCAATAACATTTATACTCTGCATTAAACCATCTAATCTTGTGAATGTTATGACAATGTATGAAACTATCAGCAGTACTCAAATCTATAATGACTAAATCTTGATGCAGTGGAAGATGGAAAAGAACCTTCAGACCTAGAAAACTGCAAGTTGGTGGGAGTAGCTACCATAATAGTTTAAATAATGGAATAAGCTATTTCTTCTACATTTAAAATTACTAGGAAATTAATAGAATTGGAAAGAGAATGACTTTTTAAAATAACATTTTAGTCTTAAAATATGTTTACAAATTTCAAATGTTTCAACAGATTTGTTGCAGATAGTACCAGCACAAAACAATGGAACACACGGCAGCCTGAATCACCTCTTAAAGAAACCTTTTTACAGTCCTTCGCATCCAAGCGAAGTCTCATCTCCCTCTTCATGTCCAGTTTCCAGTCTGGCTCCTGCCGATGACCTGGGATGCAAATGCATACAAGTAAGTAGGGGTTTCTGGCATCTTTTAATCATCTCTGTCAAGTGTGTTCTGCTTGCTTTGTTTTTTTCTAAGCAATGGGCTCATTTTGAATCATTCTCTTATATTTTACAGATCTCAAATGTGTCAGAAGAAGTGCTACTAAACAGGAGGTTAAATCTCACCACAGAAGAAAGTAAGTAGCAAAAATTGAAGAGGGCAGCAGTATTTTTAAATCTGCACCTGGTTTATATTTTATATCACTGGTTTCAGTGGGAATTCTTGCAGCGTTAATTACAATTGAAAGTGAAGTAGGAAAATCAGGTCAGAAGCACCACTTTTTAAAATTGTCCTTTGCATTTCTTTAAGAAATGCTAAGGAACTCTGTCATAGCAACATGTAGGTATAGGAATAGGATCTGAACCCCATTAAAATTTTGGAAAACACCGTATGGATTTCAATGGTCTTGGAGAAAATCTGAGCACTGTCAGGCTATGTGCCATAACTCTTGGTCCTTACCTTGAATCCATAACTTTGCATTTCTCTGATCAAAAATTCCCGTAGATACTTCTTTCTGCTTTTTTTAATGGGGTTTCTGGAAAATTTGGGAAACCCTGTAATGCATCCTAGTCAAATAAAATGTAAATTTCACCTCCACTTGGCAAGATAAGTTCAAAATATTTACATTGGTATGAAATTTCAAAGAAACAAGAATTTGCTAATCTGATATATTATACTGACTTTTGTACATTAAACATAATAGGAAAACTATTTTCTACATATTTTATTTTACTTGTAAGCCTAAAGAACCACATGACTAGGTTTACTGTTGGATCTACTTGTATTTGCTAAAGTTTTAATTTACGATTTTTTTCTGCTCTCTTAACCCCTTGTGCCATCCCAAATGTTACAGAAGAATAAATTGCTAATTATTATTTAACTTTTAGTAAAGAAGGCAAGCTCATATCATTTGCCATATGGGAGACCCAAAGTTCTTCAGAAGGAAAATGTCTACTGCCTCCTTTCCCATCATCGGTATGTGAGTGGATACAGCTATGATATCTGGATGCCGCTGTGGACTGCATATACTGTGGATAAGCCTGTAGGTTATCAAATAGCTGTACTACTCTTAAATACGGGGTCTAATAGATTAAAAATCTGGTCCATTCATCAGGAACCCTGTTTAAGGGCTGGTGGATGTCATGTGACTAAGGCTTTTTTGTCTGAAAAAGAAAAAGTGTCTTTGATATCATTTAAATTTCAGCTATCTTAAAATATAGTTTAGAAAAGTGGGAATGACCATTTGTTAGGGACACAAAAGATATAGGAGAATTGAGCTGATGGTAAGCTGGTTCTATTAAGCCTGTTCTGTAAAAGGGATATGCTGTCAAGACAATGCTCCCCTTGCCTGTCTGTTCCTATGGAAAAGCAGGCTGTGATTTTCCAAATCAAAAGTTTTAAGCTTTCCTATGAGTACCGTGATATTTTTGCTATTAAATATCCTTTGTGCAACTCTACAAGACGGTTTGCAGTAACGCATATTTCTGTAAGTTCTCTGCTCTCTGTTGCATGATATCATTTCTGAAAAGTGTAATTATAGTTGAATGAACGTCTGAGTGTTCAAGGGTATGTGGCTCTGGAAGAAATTGTTTCAAGTTTTCAAGGTCAGTAAGATAATGGATATTCCTGGGCTTACTTGCCCTTATAATTTGACCCTTTTTCTAAGCTGCCTTGTCGAAATAGTTTCTATGTTGATTCTTCAGTCTGAAGAGGACTGTTATTGATGCCTATGTGATTTCCTATTTTATCAGCACAAATATGAGGAAATTATTGTAGTCAAATGTGTGCTGCTAAAATGTTAGTATTTCAGAAAGTTTCACTCCATATTTTATACTGATTCTTCACTGTCTGGTTGAAGGATCATGAATTCAATCCTAAGAAGGCTAAAAGTCATTTAAGCAAATGTCCATTTCAACAAGGACTCTTTATACTCGAAGATCTGCCCTTAAGCTTTTCTATGAAAGTGCAATACCCAGATGAAAGCTAGTTAATTGTGGGCATATTTTTTGCCTGATTTTGCTTTTAAAAGATTAAAAATTCCCATCAGAGCTACAGTCTTCTTAATATTGAGCTTAAAAAAAGCTCAAAAGCCCAAATAACTTCTCAGACATTTTCCTTTGTTGACAAACAAATTCTCAGTTAGCAAAGAATCATAGAATCATAGAATGTTGAGGGGTTGGAATAGACCATAAAGATCATCTAGTCCCAACCTGGCCCTGCCATGGTCAGGGACACCTCCCACTAGACCAGATTGCTCAAGGCCTTATCAGACCTGTCTTTGAACACTGCCAGGGCTGGGGCATCCACAGCTTCCCTGGGTAACCTGTTGCAGCATCTCACAACCCTCACATGAAAAAAATTCTCCCTAATACCTAACCTAAATTTCCCCTTTTTCAATTTGTACCCATTATTCCTTGTCTTATCGGTACAGTTCTTGACAGAGAGTCCCTCTCTTGCTTTCCTATTGGTCCCCTTCAGGTACTGGAAGTGTATAAAGAAAGTTCTTGCTCAACTTAATGTCTAAATTAAGAGAAATACGTATTTTGCAGGAGTTTCTTAGAGCAGTTTATGCAACATTGAGGGAAGCAGTGAAGGATTGAGACTGAAGTATTGGAGGATATAGGTCACAGCAGATTCTAACACAGTGACCTATGTTTTCTATAGAAAGAATAGGAAAGAATAAATTCCGTGTGTACTAGTGTCAGAAACACGATAGTGAAAGGCTCTGAGTGTAAGAGCTTGCACATTGACTTACCTTGCACAGTAAGATGATATTATGATTTTTTATTACATGTGCTAATCGAGAGAAATAGGCTTTGTAAATTATAACACCTGTGGAAGGACAGAGGGACAGAGCTAATGCCTTTGATTGTAAGATTTGGCTACAATACTTGGGAATGACAGAAAACTGCGCTTTCTACAGAATTCGTATTGCACCCTGGGTTAATTCTGTTTGGATGCAGCCCGTGCAGTGCTTTACACAATTTGTAAGATGGGGTGTATGTCATGGTTATGTAGCTATAAAGAAGGGCTTAAACAGTAAACTAGGTAATGCAGGCTGGAGTTTTGCTGGTTTTGTGTGATTTGGAAGTTTTGAAACTGGGTGCATAACATACGCTTGCAGATCTTAAATAAATGGTGTCAAATAACATTTTGGTTACTTTGTATTCTCAGGAATAAGGAAAATTTAAGATTGAAGGATATTTGTTTTCTTGAGGTTTATACTCATCTGCCGGGGAGGAAGGCACATTTTCTTGCAAAAAGACAAGCAGTCCTGAAGGGGGCTGAATTTGACATAAGAGACCACCAATTAAGAGCAGATACTTAAATTCTGTCATGTAATGTAAATAACTCATAATTCTTGACATTAATTACAGGCTCATCGAAAAACAATAATCCGCATCAAAAAAAAACAATTAATGATGTGATAGGCACAGCCATTTTTTAGTTTTAACTTTTTTTCTTCAGGAGACATTAAGGTTCTTTGACCTGAAATAGAAGGAGCCAAATTGGTGATGAATGGTTTGTTTTCTGTTTTTTTGTTTTGTTTTGTTTTGTTTTGTTTTGTTTTGTTTTGTTTTGTTTTGTTTTTTTGACACATGATCTGTTCAGGAGTCAAAGGAAGACTTTTGTTGTCTTTTATGTTTCATTTCATATGGTATATATGTTTTCCATTAATATACAACCTGGCCATAATATGGCATCTACTTGAATTCTGATAAAGGTAACTAAAGAAATTAAATCAAGCAGGGCAAAAAGGCATGACAAGAACATTCCAGTTCTTTATTTTTGCTTGGTTTTAATTGATCAAAATAAAAAATGTACTGAAAATCAAATTAGATGTTTAACTACTGTTTATAAATGTATAAAGCAAAGTATGTTCCATTCTTACCAAAATGAAAATAAGTTCCATGTAAATGAGGATGAGAAAAACAAGTTAAACACAGAAAAGCATATTCAGATGATTTTAATGTTATTGTAAAATTATGAAAAAGTGTGTATAAGAGGTTACAGCAAAAAAAGGTGAAGCTTTTAGAAAGAATTATACTCATCGGAATCACTTTTGGCCAGATCATAGCATGTTAACATGTTTAGGTGAAGTTAGTGAAGCCAGTAAAATGTACTAAATTTACTGTGTATTTCTTTATCTGTAACTCTTGAGCAGCACAGATTCTTACAGAAACTGCATCCTCAGATGCCAAGATGAGGTGATAGTGTCATTTTTATATACTAGCTGCTTTCCAGGAGGATGTGACATCAAGTTTGTGTTTCCAGAAATATGTAAAAGTGATGAATGAGTCAAATGTGTAATCTGTTTTTGCCTAAGGTATAACCTTATTTTGCTGCTACAGTTTTACATGGCGCATAAGGATTTCCCTGAATTACCTAAAAACAGAACTAGAAGAAAAACACTACCCAGAAAACATTAGTGTCCATTACTTGCATTGACCTGATTCACTATGAAAATAGGAGAAGATTCAATGAAGTCCATTCTAGAAAGTTAAAACCATACAAAGCATTGGCTTAGCCACAGCCGTGGGTGTAATACTTTTTTTTCCTTTTCACAGGAAAACACATCTCCTCTTCCTCCCACTGTTTCAGACTGTCTGCGGCCTGATGTTAGAATCCCTGTTGCTTGGAGCCAAAATTGTTCCGACTACCCAGAAGGGCTGACCCTGACCCGCAGTTTCCTCTATCCTCCCAGTGAGCATGGTTCTTTTTATAGAGAGACCTTAGAAAGTCTTAATCAGCTGGATGTGGGTTTATGTTTAAACATATACCCAAACACCAAAACAAACTTCTTTGGATCAGCATGTTGGGCAGAAAAAGCTTTCCAGTGTTTGCAGACTGACCAAAAGCAGGGCAGCTGCTACTTGCATCTAAATATTTTCGGTTTAGAACATTTAAGGACTTTTTTTAAAAGATGGAACAACTTGAAAGTGATGAAAACTGGTTGGAATTATGTAAAGGGCTGGAAGGAAAGGCTATTGCTCTTCCTGTGCATAAATATTCATTTCCTATTTTCAAATTTGATAATTATTATTTATTGAACAGATTGTACAAACAAATTCGGAGATACGTTTGCAGTAGGATCATGTGCTCATGCTCAAATGTAAAATGTAATTGAATTACATGTACCTGCAATTCATAGTGATGTATGACACATAGTGACAATTTGTATACTATTCCATTCATTTATATTTTGGTCTTTTTATATAGACTACAATTCATCTGATCTTGAACAGTATGATGCCTTACTCACCAGCAATATTGTTCCCATGTATAAAGCTTTCAAAGGTAGGTTGCAAAATTTTGATGCATTATGATTAATTTTCCATAATTATGGTTCTGGATTTGATAAAGCTATCACAAGAATTTAAAACATTAATGCATGGCCTGCTGTATATCCAGATGTTGTGAAAATATACTTAAAACTTCTTAAAAGTAGATGTTTGAAAATTTAAAACACATTTATATGGAGATTCTTTTCTGTGTATAGTCCCATCTGATTTCTGCTTTTCTCTGCTTACCTGTTTGCTTTTGAATTTGCTCTTTATCTCCTCTGTGCTGTCCTAACATGAAATGCTAGCCATGAAACTCTCAAAAAATTTTCCCTTGGGAAAATTCAAGGTCAATGAAAATGGCACTTTTTCTTTTTGCAAAATCTGAAGAGAAGACCTCAACAATATTGATCTTGGAATACTCTTTCTATAATAGATCTTTTTATTATACAAGTGTGGTAAGCTGAATTAACTCTTCCTATCCAGCCTGACTCACATTTGTTTGCAATCACGGATAAGAAATTTTCTGTAACTGCTTATGATCCTGTTTTACTGTTGGGCCTAGGCTCATTTTCTTAGAAAATGGATAAAAAGAAGAATTATGTAAGGAAAAAGCTGGAAACAAACCAATTATGTAACTATCTTTCTAATACATTCAGACCTCATTTATTCATTCACTCATATAAAAAATAGAGATCCAGAAGACCTCAGTGTCTTTAATCTTCCAAGTAAACCAAAGACTCTGAAAAATCCAATTTTTCAAGGAAAACTGCAAGAAGTTACTGTAGACCATAAATAACAGGTAAATCAATAGGAGATGCCCTCAATGCCCCAAACCCATCAGGTTTTTTTGCCATGCCAGTTGTAAATATTTGAATAGTCTCACTAGCTGGTATCCTACAAATTGTATTTTCTCGAATGACATCTGTGAAATAAGCCAAATTGTCTAGTTTGATATGAGTTCTGTGCAGTAAAACTAACACTCAGGTGGTGAATCTTCCTCTCACAAAACCATTATATCAGTTGCTACTATTTGGCACACGGCAGGTACAGGCAGATCAGCCAGAAATTAATGACCTCTCAGCTGTAGGTTTGTAGCTTCAGCTTTAGATGGAATCATTATATACCTCAGTAGTGGAATTTGCCTTGCAGGACTATAATAGTATTTACCATGCCTCTTTCAATGGCAGGTGAGAGTATGTCCCTTCTGATGAAATCCAAATTTTGTGTAACGAAGAGTTGATTTTATTGGCAGTTTAGTTCTGAACTTTTTATTATTAATCTACAGGGAAAACACAAATACACTATTTTTCTTCAGTGGTGAAATTACTTTAAATTTATACTAATTTTGCTTTTATTTTCTTTTTATGACAGACATATGGGACTATTTCCATAATGTGCTGCTTCAGAAGTATGCTAGAGAAAGGAATGGGGTAAATGTTGTAAGTGGACCAGTGTTCGATTACAATTATGATGGCCGTTTTGATAGCCCTGATGAAATTAAGCAGTAAGTACATGGAAAAGTCAGAAGTCAAACTCTACGTGATTTCCACTGTGTTTCCACACAAAGTGTTATTTAAAAAGACCGAGAAACAAGTTTTTATGGATAATGGAGTATTCTCTTTGTAGTCCTACATCCACTATTACTCATACAACAGGAAATGCTCTTGCAAACAGATACAGTACCACAGAAGCTGAAGTTCAAGTAAAGAGTAAAAAAGCTGTGCAGTTACATGTGTATCTCTATACACATGCCCAGATACAGACTACTGATTAGTTTCCCAAGATCATGCTTAGATTTTAGGTTATGGGCCTCTGCAAAAGAAATGCTGGGAGAATATATGACATTTAAACCTGCAGAAGACATGCTTAAGCATAATTTTCTCACTTGCATGTTGTGCTCACTCACCTGCTTGTTGTTTCTTCCTATTGTCTCAAACGGATGTATTTTACCAAAGGTCAGATTTGTGTGTGTGCCTTCACTGGATACTGTAACTGGGAATGCAAAATGTAGCATTCCTGAGAGGTACCTTTGCACAGCTACAGCTTACACAGCTCACTTCAACTTCTGACGTGTTCAAGGTACACATAAAAGATAAAGACCAATTATTTATGTCAGTGAGTAAGGACAGAAGGAAATAAAAACAGAATTAGAACAACAACTTAGATTAGGGAAAATGCCTTGTGAGAGTACGAGCATTTGTGGGGTAGAAAGGTGCTGGGAAATCTGCACAGTTGAGTCTGTCACTGGAGATATTTTATTCAGGCTAGACTTGACCACATCTGTTAAAAATGGTTTGAGAATGGGAAAATCAGCCTGCCACGTAGTAGAAGGATGGAAGGGAGGAGAGACTACAACTTCCTTCCAAGCAGAATGCTGTAATACCCATCTGACCACATAATGCTGCCTCCAGTTTGGAATAAGCATGTTTTAGTCAGCATGGTTAGGCAGTCATACGAAGCAGTATAATAATTTCAGTGATGGTGTTTTGTTAAATACTGAACAAAAAAGCTTGGGAAACATTCAGCTCCTTATCAGTTTATACACAAGAATGACCATGTTTGCAGAATAGTCAGAAAAGGGCAGCAAAGACATTTTCAGCTGAGTATCTTAAACTGTTTTCTACAGCACACAGCCACAAGTCATCACCATTCTGGCATTTCTCAATGGCAAGGAGTCAGAAGTTAATTTTGTCATCACTCTCCTCCAATTCGTGTCGCTGAAATTCTTGTATAATGAAGGGCAAATATGATGCTCTATCCTGACTCTTCCAGATAAAGAGATCTCTGGCTTTGGCAAAATAGAGTATTGACCATGTTAAGCAGTCCTGTTTCAGTGGGACTGCTTATAGCATGCAGAGTAATCCATGCATGTTTGGCTGTTTGTGAAATAAATGGTGAGGCTGTCTATCCCATCAGGTATTTTTTTCAATTATAAAAGAAATTTAAGTCATATAGTATTGAAAGATATATGCTGAAATAAATTCTGTAAATTTCTAATTGCATCAGTGGTTTTAATACTTGATATCTCAATAAATTAATGTTTTGTAGGTATGTAAACAATACAAAAATCCCTGTCCCAACCCATTACTATGTGGTTCTGATGAGCTGCAAGAACACATCCTATACTCCACTGAACTGTTCAGGGTCCTTGGATGCTTTGTCTTTTATCATTCCTCATCGACCTGACAACACTGAAAGCTGTGCTGTAAGTATAGTTCTACATT
Organism: Struthidea cinerea; assembly: GCA_013397865.1. NCBI lineage: Eukaryota > Metazoa > Chordata > Aves > Passeriformes > Corcoracidae > Struthidea > Struthidea cinerea. The sequence continues at coordinate 348,999 of VZTI01002952.1, read as the reverse complement.
CCTGTGTGCCAATGTACTTTGTGAACTGAATCCCTTTGGAATCTAATAATTCAGAGATTCTTTGTAAGTCTGTTAAATTAACTCGTTCCCCACGAGCTGAGAGTGAGCTGAGAGTTAAAGCAATCACCAGAAGAGCAAGGAGCTCCAGGAGAGGTAGCTGGAAACTAATGAGCTGATAGGAAGCAAGGAAGAAGAAAGGAAGGTTTGATAAGAGGACTGGGAAATGCTGTCACCTGAGAAGGGCTGAGAATAGCAGCACAGGCAACAGGGAGATGAGATATCTTTATGGAACACCGCAGGATAAACTTACTCCAGAGGTATCAGAGGACTTGGAGTGTTATTCCCTTCAGTTGCTAGAAAATTCCTTCAATCATTTATTCCATCTCTATGAGAAATTACACAGCAGACATTTGGATCGATGGTCCTGCAGTTAAAATTCATACTTGAGTTAAATAAAATCTCTGTTTACCAATAACAGTGTAAATCTTATGCCTTGGAGCAAACAAAATAAATTATCTGAGTCTAACATGTATTGTTGAGGCAGCTGTCTATTCCACAAACCCTGGGTTGCAGAAGGTTCCTTAGCTCAGTGTATATATTGCACAAGTACAGCTGCACAGACTTGAACTGGCCCTCACAGACGGTTTTTATTTACGACTTTGAACTCGTACTCCAGACAGTACAAGTTTGTCCTACTTGGCAACAACTTCTGTGTCTCCCCATTCGTAGTGTGGATAATCCACAACTTCCCAGTGAGATCTTTTTAGTAGTTGAGGGTCGACTAATAATTAGAATGAATTAGGCTTTGTACTGTAGAAATTGACTGTCATTTCTAAAGTTTAGCAATAAACCCCAAATATCTTTGCACTTTATATTCATCATGTTCTTGCAGTAACATACATTTAATGGATCGTTTGCTTCAGAAGCAGATACTGTTAATGAAAAAGCAAGTTACCATCTGATTGCAAAAAGCCCTTGTAGTAAAAGAACAGAAAATAATATTTTTGGTTGATTAGTGGTTACATTTTCATTGTTTTCCCCATCTAACCAGCAACTATTTTTGCTGTCCAGCAATCAAGACTGAGCTCCTGTAAGGACTTTTTTTGGGTTGTCAGGTGCCTGTTGCTTGACTGGCCTGAGCGGTGCAGCTAATTTGTACTGTAACTAAAACTGTCCTTACGTACATGTTTGAAACATGACTCATGTATTTTGTAGTTAAAAGTCACTCTTGCTATCTCAGCATAACTTTTCTTCTCTGTCACTTTGGAAGTGGAGAGGTGGGTAGAAGAGACATCTATTTGATTCTCTTTAAATGAGATCCCTAAAAGCAAGGCTGTAAAGATGCCTGGAAAGCCTGAAAGAGGTTTTATCAGCTGGAGGCCTTTAGTCTGTCAAACCAGGTCAAACACTGGTAGCTGCCTAACTCTGCCACCGAGCAACAGGCGGCCTTTTATGTGTTTGAACATTGTTCTTGTTTGTTTTTACAGGAAAATAAGCCACTTTCTGAATGGGTTGAAGAAAGAGTTCAGGCTCATTCTGCACGTGTTCGGGATGTGGAGTTGCTAACTGGGCTTGACTTTTACCAGGACAGAAATGAACCAGTCTCCGAGATCTTACGGCTAAAGACATTTTTGCCAATATTTGAGACTGAAAGTAACTGATTATCTTTGAAAAAAGTGTCAGTGTTTGGAAGGAAGAAAATTTAAATGACTTCAGTTTTTCCTTGCTGAAGTATGTGAGAGTAGTTTTCAAATTTGTGTTTTTCAGTCAAGTGTTTTGTGCCAATAAAATTTGAATAATATCTATGCACAAAATTATCTAAAGTGAATTAAATCATCATTGTTGAGCCAGGCTTTCAAAATACAGAATATATACTTATTATGCAAAAACTAATATATGATATTACTATAAAATACATGACATATATTATATTATATATATATAGTAGTAATGATTAAAGAAAAACGCAAAAGGAATGTATTTTATAGTGCAGTGATACCAGAATTATAAATTGTATATGAAATACTTCTACAATGGAGTTGAAAAAAGAAACTGATTGAGAGAAGTGTGTATGTTTTTTCCCTTGTGTTTATCAGAGAGGTTATGGTTCTTTAACACAAGCATGCCCTGAAATGTTCTGAATTTCTCTTTCTCACCTAATCAATTCACATGAAAACTTATTCAGACTCACAAAAAGTTTATATGTAGTGCAAGTCATCATCACCTGTGTTTTCTACTTGGGTTAATTCATTCTGCTAGTAACAAGTGAAGTGAAGTTAGAGTAAATGAGCTATATTTGGTACCCTTCAGAAATCTTAAAACAATCTGAACATGAAGAGGTAAAAGAAATGCTCTACACAGAAGAATTTTGTCTTGTATTTATTTTCACAATTTTGACCATTTACCTGTGTTTGCAATGGTTTACAAATGCCTGGCAATAGCAAAATTTGATTTATAGGCACAGTGGGGGCATTTTTAAGAAACATGTCAAAATGTGTTTCAATCTATAAAACCAACTGTGGACTGAAGGAGGTATGTCTGTTTAAGGAAGGAAGCTTTACACTTCCAACCTTTTCTGCACAAAATTCCAAACCCACCATAGGACATTTTTTTTTCCCCAAGCTTTAGATGATCAGTGTATGCCCACGCACCAGACAGAGTTTAGCAATACTTATCTTAAAATCACCATGTGGGACCAAACTGAATGTAAAGATTTTTATCTCAGTTAAACCATTACACCATCATGGAATTGTAGTTCACCACCCTACAATGTTGCAGCATCTAAGTCCGCCCACCTAAAGCAGAGACTTCTGCTAAACTGCCCCAACTAAGAACACAACTGGTTTTTCACTGCATGGTAAATCATACCCTAACTCTAGTAAAAAAAATCTACACACTTACTCTAGAAGAGCCGGACAAAAGAAAAGTGACTGAATGTATAAAATGGATTGGGTTTATTTTACTCTGAAATGCTGAGAAATTCAAAAGTTAAAGTAAAAACAAATAGACAACAACACAAAATAAACACGCCATATTTAATTTAAAAACATAATCCTCCTTTGTTAATCGCTCTGCTTTGTCCTGAGATCTAAGAAATGATGCTGTTTCTGAATATTTCAAACTTCTGTTTCCTAGGGGATGTGAGTATAGCTTTCCCAAATTGGTAAGCCCTCTGTTTCTGCATTTTTCAGCCAGTTTTGAAACTCCCAAAGCTGAATTGGAATAGGCAGAAAGTAATTTGCTGACTGTAAAAGCAGATGTTGACAAGTCTCAGCTCTCAGAGCCACCTTACATGTGAGAACTAAAAATGTAAATTCTGTAAAATGTGATTTTCCACAGACCATTACTGAAGCTGAGAAACTGAGTGCCCCTGTAGACATCGAAAGTCTGAACTCTGGAGGACCTTGCTGTTTCCCTCTCTTTATGCTTGGGTCCTTTTAAGTTTTGGAGGATTAGAACCAAACCTCTAAGCAGATATAGAAATTTGGCACTACCTATATCTAGTCTTTTCTCTGTAGCAAGGCAGAGTAATAATGAAAGAAAGTAGGCAAGGGAAACAGCCTACCCTGCTCCAGAAAAGGCAGAGAAAGGAAAAGCTCAACTGATGTTATTTTAGTAAGTGCTACTATTTCCTTAACACCACACCCTGGCTCTGTGAGACTGTCACCATATAAAACAAACCTTTTTTGTTCACTTAATATTTATTATAGAGACCGCTGGCTTTTTGTCAGTACCCCCCTGAAGTACCTTCAAAGCTGAGTGCAGACATTGAAGTGGCACAGAATACCCTTTACCTTGGATATGCTCCCTTAAGGGAAATAGTGTCAATGGATATATATATAGAAAGGTCTGTTTTTAAAATTACCTCCTGCACTGGTCCTGCAATGTTTGTACGTAGGATGGTGAGATTTTTCATATGCAACATGTGCAATTGTGTTTGTAAGTGCAGATTTTTTTCTATCCTAACTGTGCCATTTCTGTGCAGTGGGGGAGTTACTACCTCTGGGTGAAAAGCTGTCAATAGGGAGGCAGGGAAATCTGTCATGCCTCTGGACCCAAAGTCTTGAGAGAAGTGGAGGCTCAGAAGTGTCCTTTTAGAGCAGCACTTGCCTGTCCCATCACAATTTCCCTGGGGAGGGAGAAGTGAAGACTACTGGAATGACTTTCCTTACTGAAAGTGGCGGGAAATACAAATCAGTCTGAAAGTGGCAGGAAATACAAATATGTCTGAAAGTGGCAGGAAATACAAATATTTCCCAGACCCTGAAGCGTGAATCAAAGAACAGGAGTGTCCTCTGAAGGATGAAAAGTGCTGGGTGGAATTCAACTTGGTATTAGCCAGGGTCAGGGCTTGGGACAGCTATGGGTTTGACATCAACCAGACTTAAAGCAGGAGAAGTGCCAAGGACACCAATTGCTTATGAATGCACCTTAAGGAGACTTGGCAACTGATGTGTCCCATAAACCAACCTGCTCACTGCCCAGGAAGCTCAGCCACAGCCTGCTTTGCCTGTAATGGTTGGGAGTTGAGAGAAGAGTGAGCGCTTCCTAAGACTGGCTGCAAAGGAGTGCATTTCTCCAGGTCTTATCCTATGAGAGAAACATGGCTGGGAGGAAGAGTACTTTGGCTTTCGAGAGGCTTTCCAAGGAAAGACAAAACTGCAGAGCTTTCTAGCTTGCCTCTTATCAGTGAGTCGGATTGCTGCCTAGCAGATGGAACGACTCCCTAAAGGGATGTGTGGTTTTGCACGAGATGAGGGACTGTACAGAGTGGTGTTACAAGCCAAGAGGCAGGGCAGCCTCATCTGGGCAGGTGGCAGGCAGAGTCTTTCCTTCCTACCAAAGAAGGGGCTCAACTAATCTGATATTTGGCAGTAAGGATTCCATTTCTCTGCCTGGTCATACCTCAACAACAGATCTCAGAATCACAGTTATAGTGACAGCAGGAGATGTTTTAGAAACAGCTCTCTCAGGAAGGCCATGGCTGGACAAGTGAATTTTGACTGCTTTGTGACTTCAGTGGGATCAACAGTTCACAAACAGATTTGCCATCCTAAATCCAGCTGTGCTTGTAAAGCACACAGAAAAGGCAACTGAGTTAAAAAAATTGCATGACTGACTGTGGTGCCATATAGCTGAAATAAAAATGAGCTCTAGGTCTGGGTCCACAATTTGATGGGGGCATCAGCCAAAGTTAAGTTCTGTCAATTCCTTGAATCAAACCCCCCAGTTTTTCTCCCCTGCATTCTGTCCTTTCAGTAACCTGTGTTATTCTAAGGCAGCTCCAGAAAGGATATCCACAGTAATTCAGGAGGATCTCTGAATGCCTACAAGGTCTGGTTATAGGGTAAGATGGAGGTAAAACCTGAAAAGACCTGTATGTAACTTGAAGGTTAGTCTAGATGCATTTTACAGATCACTGCAAACCTAGTGGATCTTAATATACCAAAGCTTTTTTCATATGTTTAAGCTGAATCTCCTGTATTTCAGTTTGTGTCCGTTGCCTCTTGTCATGTCACTGGGTACCCCTGAGAACAGCCTGACTCCATCCTCTTTGCACTCTCCCTTCAGGTATTTGCACACCTTGATAAAAGCCACTCTGGGTCTTCTCTTCTCCAGGATGGCCAGTCCCAACTCTCTCCCAGGGACTCCCAGTCTCTTGTAGAAAAGATAATCCAGTACTTTAATTACTGTGGTGGCCCTTCAATAGACTTTCTCTAGTAGGCCTGCACTGGGCTCCTATACTTAGGAGCACAGAACTGAACCCAGAACTTCAGGTGTGGCACCACCAGTGATGAGTAGAGGTGAAGGATCATTTCTCTTGACCGGCAACACGCCTCCTAATACAGCCCACGGTATCACTGGCCTTCCTTGCCCCAAGGGCACATTGCTGGCTTGTGCTGGAGTTACTGCATGAGGATCCACCTGTCCTTTTCTGCTGGGCTGCTTTCCATCTGGATGTCCCCCAGCATATGCTGGTGTCTGGAGCTGGGTACTCAGACTCAGAACTTTGCACTTCCCCTTGCTGAACTTCATGAGGCTCCTGTCAGCACATTTCTGTTGAGGCGTCTCTGAATGCAGCATGACCCTGTGGTGTTACCAGTCACTCCCCCCAGTTTGGTGTCATCAGCAAACTTGCTGACGGCACACTCTGACCCATCTGACATGTTGGACACTTCTGGAGGCAGTAACAGGCCTCTAGTGACTACTCAGCAATGGGAATGCCTCAAGGGTCCAAGGCTGAGATTTGTGCTTTTTCAGGAATGGTTTTTGAAGACAGTGGATTTTATGTATTGCTCAGATTTTTTCTTAGTGGCAGAATACAAGCCTGTTATTCTGTTGGCAGGATAAAAGTTTTCTTGTAGTCCTGCAGTTCAGATATGTCAGACTTTTTTTCTACTCATCACCAGAGATGAAAGCTGTGTCAGTCAACTGTAAACATAAAAAACTCAATTTGATCAACCGAAAAAACCTTTTAATAACAACCTATGGGAACTAACAATCTTTCTGTCCTTATTATCGCATACAGGTCATACCACAGAATCTTCTCTCTAATCTCAGGAGTAACCAGCTCTTCCAGGAAAGAAGGATGATTTATGGGGAATGCTGAGAAAAAGCATTTTGAAAAAGAAACCTCTGTTTGCTTTTCAGGCAAGCTAGTGAGTGTAATTTCCATTGATTCAGCTGTGCTGGTTGGGACTTTTTTCCTCATTCCTATTTGTTGTCAGGGGAAAAGCTGATGGAATTGTGTCTAGCTACCAAAACTACATCTGTGAATACCATTTCTATCATCTCTAGAACATTTGAAGGATATTCCCATCAGCCAAGAATGCAAAACATGATTCAGAAAGGATAGTAAGTTTTAATTTCTCATGATTAATTTCTCCTTCATTTTAGGCAAAAGGATGCCTTTTCTGCATCTGGGAACACATTTTCATGAAGTAGCATATTCCAGAGAGGTTAGTTTGCAGCCCTCCTTTCCACTCTTCCCCAGAGGGCATTGTCCGCATCTTTTCATCTAACTAGTTTATATTCTTTTTAACTTTGTTCAGACTACAGATGCTGGATATCTCCCCAGCACTGTTAAGCATTCCAGATCAGTCTTCAGTTGCAAAGAGGAAGAAGGTCAGAAAAACAAGCACTGTCTGAATGCAGAAGAAAACAGAGTATTGAATTTTTTGTTCCTTGGTGTTTTTAAAAGCTTAACTGCAGACCCATGGGAAAGGTGAGTTCAAGCTGTTGCTTACTCTAATTCTTTCCACAGAATGAGAAATCTTGCCTCATTTCCTTTTCTCCGTTATGAGTTAGATTGCGTTTTATGTGGTATGCAATTCAGTCTTACGAGTAGTACAAAGCTTTGGAAGAAGTTTAGCTGCATAGGCTGAGGAAATACAATATAAGCTCGTATTTGCTTCAGTAAATTTTAATTTTGTTACAGCAAATTTTAATTTGTGAACATCTCCAACAATTTTCAGGTGCTGTTTGGTGCATCAAACTTGCTTTTGGTGGTTTGGCAGTGGTTTTGCTTTTGGTGGAAATAATTCCCTGTAATCTTGATTCTTAAAGGTAGTGTCAGACAGAGTGACAACAAACAGGATGCTGTCTGCTGGGAAAGAAGATGGCAGGGAAGCATGTTTCTAAAAGGACTGGTAATGTTTCCTTAGGAAAATGTGGGCTGTGGAGGACACAAGGACTGGTCAGTGACTTCTCTTTGTAGTTGACCTACAATATTGGGTAGAAAGAAACCGCCTCAGTTCCTGTTTTTTTGTGTAGCGTGTTACTGGCTGTGTCTGCTGCCTAACATCTTTCCCATGGTTCCTGTTCATCATTTCTCTTACTCTGTGTGTTTGTCTATTCCCAGCCCCAGTCATGTTTCTCCCCATCATCTGTGTCTCAGTGTGATCTTTGTCTTCTCCAGCTGTTGCCACTTGAAAGGAAAGAAGTCTCAACTCCTTTCTCCAACTTGGCCCTTAGCATATGGCTCCACTGCTTCCTTTGCCAACCATGCTTCCTAAACTATTAATTTGGAATAAAGCCAGTATGTGAACTAGTTTCATGCTCAGTCTTTGGTACTGTGCTCACTGCCACCCATCCTTTCTCAGGCCAGAAATCATATTGCTTCTGCAACTCAGGATTTTCAGAAAGTTTAGTGTAGAAGTGACGAATTTAGTTATTGAAATCACATAGTTTCTGACAAAGGAAAGGAATAACCTATGGGAAGCCCAGAAATAAGCATTTTTCCATTACAAAAACCTTTAACATTTTATGATAACATGAATGGCATCATAACCGTTCTCTGAGGTACAGATTTAGTTTAATGTATTTGTGTAAAGACCCTTAGACCCTTGGTCTGAATGACTTGTGTTTGAGAACATTTAAATAAACACCATTGCATGTGAGATGCTGAAAAACCGCATGGGTTACAGAAGTTTATATAGTTTTTCTTTTAAAGTATTCCTCACAAGGAAATGCTTAAGAGAAATAATCCAGTAGAAATGTTATCAGTGGTACTGCCAACTGTTCCATCTATTATTAAAAGTTACCAAGTATTACCAAAAAAAGCGCATAAAAGAAATGTGAAAGCTTTATAAAGAAATAGAAATAAAAATAGAATAAAATATTTTTGTGTCTCACATAATAAGCAGTGTATATTCCAAAGTGCAGGGAGAAATTGCTACCTGCTGTCAGCGCAGTTATGGAAAGTTCCCTCTTTCCCAGTTAAGAATATCCTAATACAACCTTCAGCAAAATGCTGCAATATTGCTTGACAAATTTGCTGACTGATTGCTGTAAAAAATGGCACCTTTGAAACACAATTGATACATGACATAAAGTCAAAAGAAAATCTGAATAATTCAGGAACTTTATGAAACCTACTGTAAGAGAGATTATATTTCTTAATAGGAATTGATTTTCTATTTTCTATTACATGTTTCTCTACTATGATTAATGCAGAATAACTGCACTGTAAAATAGCACTTAACCAAAGTTTGTTCTGGCTGAAGCTTCTGCTTTATGAATCACAGAATCCACAGTCTACTTCTTGTCCAACCAAGCTGCACAGCTATTCTGGACAGCTATAGCATGGGATAATGACATATGGGACATGACACATCAGTGTCTTGTTTATGCTCAAGGTTTTTCCTGTGTGACATCTTGGTTTGTTTACTGAGGTTTGAGGTTAAACTGAAGAAAACTGTGATTTCCTCCTGGTCTCTGATAATCCATTTGCTTTTTAACTGCTCAGTGTCCTTCGTGAACTACTGTCAACTTCTCATTGCTTTGAATGCAAATGAGGTGTTCCAGCTGTATTGGTGTTTGTACGGCCACAGGGGCTTGGCTGCACTGAGGAACTGTGGTGATACCCTAGTGGGCAAGTAGAGGAGAGGAAATAAAGAATGGCATAATTTCTTCTTCAGATACTAATTCTGAATGGTTTCACATATAGCTACTTATGGGTTTGGCCAGCTCAGACCAGGGGACACAAAGATTTGTGTAGACCTGGAATGACAATCAGTGGCAGTGAAACTTCCAATAAAGTGGTCTTAGCCATCCTGAAGCCTTTGCAGAGTCCACGCAGGGCTTCAGAAGACTGTTATGTAACAGAAAACTCGCTTCAAAGTGAAAAAGGGTGAGGCTGCCACTGGTGACACCTGTTGTCCTGGATTGCCAGTAGTCAGAAGCTAAACAGCTTGACAAATAGTGATTCACACGGCCTTCAGAGGTGGTTGTTGGAGGTAGAAAAGAGTCGAGCTCATGTAAGGCTGGCAAATGCACATTGATGATACATTTTTGTTGTTTTTTAGTACAAGAAAGGAGCTCCAAAATAAAAGGGAAAATTGTAATTCCAGTTAGGTGTGAGGTGATTTCATTTTGGAGCAAAAGCAAAGGAAGGCTCTGATATCATATGGAAAATTAAATCCCTATATGATTACCTACATTAATCTCTTCACAAACAATGGGAGATTTTAAAATATTTTCTTGTTTAGCAGAGCAAACCCAGAACCCAATAGGAGATAAACCACTCTTTCTAGCTGTATTCCCAGAAGTGATAGTAGAGATGAACTGCAGAGAAAGAAAACAAAGAGTCATTTATAGTATAGAAAAATGTTAGCACCAAGTAATTATAATAATACATAAATTTGCCAGCAGTAGATTCGAACTGGAAATCAGGAGACAGATTGTCACCAGTAAGCCTCTGGAACAGCTATTCTATGAAAATTGCAAGGGATGAACAGAAATACTTTAAAGTAAAGAGCTTGGTCAACCTCTGAATCAGCCTGAATTACACACTTACCCATGACAGCAGGCAACTGCCTCAATGACTCAGTTGGGTCTGTGTTCTTTGCCTCAGTGAATAATGATTAAGTGAAAGAAGAAAAGAGGCATTTTAACTTTAGAAAGGTAATGCAAGACCTGTTTGATTGAGACAGTGATTGGCAAGGACAGTGACTGGCAAGGACAGTGAAGTCCTTGCCAACCAGTAACTTGAGAAACTTGCCTGGGTTTTTGCAATTTAAATAAAAAGTATCTGTGTGGCCAGGATTTGTATAAGCACTGCTGGTGCTGCCATTTCATCTGTCCTAGCTCATTCTCTGCTTTGGCTGCTTGTGAATCATATTCTTGAACATGTGGATAGGAAAACCATATTCCCTACTTGCTTTACTTCCAGCTGTGTTTGTGAGGTTGGGAAAAATGACAAGAGATGTCATGCTGAGCCAGAAAATATTTGTACAAAGTGCTTTTGACTAGCTAGGGGGAAAAGGGCATGGATAGAGTTGGTCAGAAAAAGCTTAAGAAAACTTATTTGGGTTTTGGTGTTTTTTTTGGTGCTGGATTTTTTTTTTTTGGATGAATTTGTCAGATCCATGAAATTAAATAATAATTTTGCACAGTCTGAATTTGCTTTCAGTGGTGTCCCAATACAGCCTTGTCAGCCAAACAATTTTCAGAACAAGGTTAGATGCTGACACATCATCTCCATGACTTTTTCTTTCAGGCTTCTCCTGAGCTGACAAACAGCCTGAACTCAGTGACTCCTGGCTGACAGCCATATTGCTGCATGGCCTGCTGAGGTGACAAAATCCAGAGCTGGAGCAGCTTGCAGGCATGAACTTGATGCCAGATTTTGTACAACTTGAGTGAGTGTCTTAATAACCAATCTGCTATTTGTTTTGTTGTTTTTCTGTCTGATGGATCTCCACAGTGAAAAATGGCTCTGACCTGGTGCAGAATGTGAGAGGTTTTGAAGTCCTAAAAATTCCCTGAGGGCAGGAAATTTTTTTCCAGCACAGAATTTCTGCCATGACTCTCCTCTTCAGCACATCCAAAGCTCATGCTGTTGTCCTTGCTTGCTTTGCCAAAATCCTATTCCAACTCCTCATTAGAAAAAGATACATGAATTTTTGTTGGAACATATACAGAGACTGGGGCAAGGCAGCCTGGCTAAAAGGAGAGCAAGCACATGATGGAGGATGTGGTCTGCTCAGAAACTTTCATGTCAGAGAAGCTGCCTTGCAGGTCATTTCTATTTATGTCTACTGAGACCAGGCAGAAGACAGAGAAGAACTGCAAGAGCCCAGAGGGAATTAAATGTATTAAATTTCCTAGATGTGAGATATGATGACAAAGTGACTATAAGGTGACTATCATAATAGCTGGGTCCCTACATCTTTTGGTATATTTTGGATGCAGGATGCAGCAGTTGATCATTATTCATCAGTATCATTATTTCATTAGTGACAGAAAACTATTTAACTCTTATCCTAGGATGCTGGACAGTGAAAAGGCCTGCCTGTTTCATCATTTGCAGACTTCCAGAGTAGCTGAAAAAAATATTCTACCTTTCTGACCAACTTTTATTTATCTGGGGGATACAAAATGCATAAGATAAACACCAGTTGCTGATACATAACTTCAGAAAAAAAGATCAGAAGGAATTTTTTTATATGCTTGAGCTGATGCATGAGGTAAACCGACAGGCTGGGGCTTTGAATTTTTATACCATAAACAGGAAGAATGAGCAGATTCACTGTCTTGTAGCTTTTAACCTTAAAAATGTTACTCTAAATTCTTTTTGTGTAAACATTCAAGTATGCAGTATTTAAGTAGTTCATAGGGTACAATCAACACTTACTTATCTCTGTTCTTCATACAAAACTTGTAAAAAGAGTGATGTGTGGCATGTACTTTGAGGTTTTAAGCTGACATACAGAAAGAAGTATGGTAATGTCTTCCTTGCATCCTCAAAACTCATTCCATTAATATCTATCTTCCAATAATTAGTGGAGAATCTGAAAAATAAAAATACGTGCTAACATGTAGGTTTTTGTAAACAAAGTGCAGGTTGGATGGAGGGCAAGGGCAACAGCACTGCTGGGGCTGACAATCAGTGTTTGGGATTCATCCCACCTTATCACCCAGTGCCAGCTGATTAGTTCTTTTTTGGAACTGGTAGTTGTGGTAAGAGACTGGGTCATGGTGGGAGCCCCAGGTGTTGGTCCTGTGTGAGTCAGCCTCCTTATCAGGTCGGTCTTCCTGATTGATCTCAGGTTGTTGAGTTGGATTTCCTCCTGAGAGACATGGAAAGTGAGAGCTTGGGGTCCCTGTACTGTACATTGTGCTAGTAAAGAGGGCTGCTACAAAGCTGGAGGAAATGTCTCTCTGAGGTATCAGGCAAAGAAACTATGACTTGTTGTCTACATGGAGAAATAATCTGTGTTTCTGTGGAAAAGTTAATCTTCATTTACTGAATCCTTTTAGGCACTCCCATTGCTCTCTAAGAATGCCAGGAAGAACATGGAGCTATGCCCACAGTTTTTCTTGTTTCGTAATTCTTTGTACATGATCTGAAAGCCCATGGGGCGTGGTGGATTGCTAAACCAGAAGAATATGGGCAATGACTTCCGACTCTCAATTAAAGCACATCGTTACTTCATCTTCAGGAATTGGTTGCCCTATCCCTCTTCTCCATGGAGAGCAATGAAAAATTCTTTTTAAAAAGAAAACTCTTGACCTCTTTCTAAATGGGCTAGATTAAAACCAGATTTTGAAGTTCAATATATAAATTCTCATCTAGCTCTTTGTTTAGCAGTTCTAACTCTGTCACAGGCCGTCACTATGAGCCAACCTGCTGTCAGTGAAATCTACTGTGATTACCAACACTAAACATTTCTAACGGGGTAACTAACAGAGAAGTGCCTTAGCACAATGCTGTGCCATGTTCAAAATGCCAGCAGTCACCACTGTTCGTATGCTTCCTCTGCAATTTATCCTGCAGCTCAGAAGATAAGAGTAACTTTCAGGGTAACTAATCTCAACAGCCCCATGGTTAATTAACACCCTGGAAAAGTTACAGACAGATACCTTCCAAAGACAAGCAATTCTTCAGAAACAAACTGATTTGCCAACAACTTGTAAGCTATGTTTTTAACATATTTGGTATGTAGACCTCTTGGAACTTTCCATGAAAAAGGAACCCCAGACGAAAATAAACATTAACTAAAAACACACCATGATTCTTTCTGGCGTGAGGATAAAATGACTTTTAGATAGCACTAACATCCTGGTTGAGTCAATTCAATCTCCCTAAAGTCAAATACATAGTTTGGTTTGGTTGAACATATTAGTTTTACGTTATGACAGTCTAAAGAAACCCCACAAAAGCTGATGAAAAGATTGGTTTTTTTTTTTCTTCATATCTTCTTAAAACAAGAGAAAACTCATTTTAAAAATTAGCTTTTAAGCTTTTCTCTGGAGGAGTTGTTTGTCAGGTAAATTTCATACATCTGCCTTTTGAGATATTTTCCTTTTTTCCAGCTTCAAAGTCCTAGCAGGAAGAGCTCATATGAGAAGGCAACACTGTGTCTGCATTACCTACAGTGCATATCCTACAGTGAGTGATGCTTAGCCAAGATTTGCTCTCTCATAAGTGATGGACTACTGAGAAACTGAGGACAAACAAGTTTCACCAAGGGAAGCAAACATGGAAAGAGCAAATCTGTCTTGGGCATCTCAAGATAATCTGGCTGTGGCATGTCCTCATAGGGGAATTACTGATTTAGTTTAACGTAGACGTCTGCAAAAAAAGTTTGTTAACACACTTGACATAAATGGTTTGGGAGTTTTATAAAGGATACTTAACTCTACTCCTCAGAAGATTAATTTGCAAATTAAGCTGAAAAAAGAGTGGATTGAGTAGTGAATGGGCTAGGAGCCTGCTGCCTGAAATAGCCAGTGCTGTTGTCAGGTCAGCAGAGGAGTGGCTGCTGTGTTTATTAATCACCTGGTTTTTGTTATTCTGCTTCCTGAATACATGCAGGAGTATTGCCTTCCACTTTTCTTATGGGCTACAGGAAGGTGTGAAAGGAGAATAGTAAAGACTGGAAGGTTTATGTTTTTAGTATTACTCTATACTAATCGTGGAGTCAGTATTGACAATGTGTCCCTTTAGGACTGGCTTAGCACATATTCCCTAGGTGGGGTCTGTCAGCCTCCCCTGTAGTCTTCAGTTCTCTTTGTCCACCAGCAATATTGTGACTCTTAAAAACATACTCATATTCTGCTCTGAAAGTAGAGTGATGGGTTGAGTTTCAATGGCAAGAAGAATATGGGCAATGACTCCTGACTCTCAGTTAAAGCACATTGTTACTTCATCTTAAGGAGTTGGCTGCCCTACCCCCTTGTGATCTTCTGGGCTGCTGAAGATCATGTCTGGGGTACGTTGCACAGACCTTGTGTCAAAGTTGGAAGAATGCACTTTCTGGTATTCTCCACAGTTGGAATTAGCTGTACTGCCTGACACCTAGCTCCAGTGAATCTCTAGACAGTCTTTTAATGATGCCTGGGTCAGGCATAAAAAGCCCAGGCCATAAAGTAGCAGGGATTCAGCAGTGGGCACCCTGCTAGAGACATCATACAGATTCTCCAAAAATATTTATTTAAGCATGCATTGTGTCCTTCTCTTGGTGGGCTTCTTGCCTGGGACATGTCCCAGAAAATGCTTTCATTTTATGACTCTGGAGCAGCTTTGCCAGAAACAATTGTTCATCTTCTTATAAGTTTATAAATATTTCTAAATATCTGATTTCATAAATGCAGAGGGGGCAAATAATGGAGCCCAAAAGAATAATACTAAAATATTCTCCCAGAATTTCCCTGGATACTTTTTTGTCATGAGATCCCAAGATGAAGCAGCACAGGTTAGCTGGGTGACAAAGGAGAGCTGAAGACTCCAGGTTTGAGGGAGTACTGGTGAGATCAGGTGCTGGTTACACCCACTCACACTGTTTGGAGGTGGGAGTGTGAACATTTCCTATCACAAGACCTTGTTCAGCTGCTTGGTGCCTTTTTCTGCATGTGCATCAAGTCAGAAGAAGCACAGAAGCAGAATGGGTGAGCAAGAAATGTGCGCCAGCAAGCAGCTCGGGCATAGGCTGACTTGGAAGTGCAAGGACAAGCATTTATTTCTGACAGCTAACAACATGTAAGACTCAAATGTTAGATAATTCCATTGGAAAAGTTAGTCTCCCTGGGAAACACGATTCTAGTCAGCTTTCTTAGAGATTATTAGCTCTAAAATTCATGGTTTATTTAAAATTTATGTAAAGATATTATTCTTAAACAGTGTTTAAGCTTTCAAAAGTGTTTGCGCAGAGAACTCTCAGGATTGCAAAACCAGCTGTCCAGTGAAGGCTGTGATGGTCAAATCTTCAGAAACATGGAGTATTTACTGCTGAATACCACAACTATTCAAACTACTTGGAAGCTTTATGGATGTCCCTTTTATGGAGAGGAAATTTGATCCAAACAACAAAATGTTTTCATTAGGTGTTTTGTTCTACTGAACTGGATCATCTGCTAAACTTGCAATGCTTGCACACAGGGCACTAAAACTCAGATGGATGAGAAATAGCATCTACACCACTAAAAAACAAAGATAAAACTTCCCTCTTTCTTTCCTTCAGGTACTCCCCTCCGTTCGTCCCTTCCCCCCTCCCTCTTCGAGACTTTGAGTTTTATCTCTTGAGTTTTCCAGTTGGCTTTAACATTATACTTGTCAAGTATAACATTAATGTTAATAATGTTAATATTAATGTTGACAATGTTAAATTCCCATCTTATACCTTAATTTTTTTTTTAAGAACACATGTTTTTTCTCTTATTATCCCTGCCTGTAGTATTTTAATTTTGTGTATTGAGTAGTATAATATTTTAAAATACCAGGTGTTTCCTTAAATGTGCAACAAGTTCCTGGATCATTTGTCGTTTGCTGAAACACCGGAAGAAACAACTTGCATTGTGAAAATCACAAACTTTTTTTTCCATGCTAATTCAGTGCAGCCTGACTTCAAGCATCATTCCAGGTATTTTTTAGAAGTAAAGATTTCTTCCAGAATCTTGTTTTGATGATATTTTAGTATCTTCACACGAAATAGGTTTTGTTCCAGCAGTGAAACAAAAACTTGGCGTTCCATGCACTTGTTTCCAGTAAGAAGGTAGTGAATGCCAATGCCTGTAAGCTGTTGAAAAGGAGACATGCAGCATCTGAATGGTAAAGCTACTACACAGGACATGGAACTTCCTCAAATTACATCGACCTACATATTTTATATGGTGACAACAAGATACTAAAATTTGAGGAGGTGTTTCTTCACCAAAAGTTAGAATGCAAAATTTTGTACTACATATATGTGTTCAAAAAGTGGTTAGACATGATGAAAAATTATCCTAAACAGTACTTAGCAGGAGACTTTCCCTCTGGCTCAAAAATCTCAGCTGCAGGTTGTTGACCTCTGTTTATCCTAATTTAATAGAGCAGTTGTTGTACTTCCAGGGATGAAATAAAAGTGGATTTCAAAACTGTTTATATGATTTAGAATATAAATTCATATAGAGATGCCGGATGCCCATTGCTAAATTCCTTATGCATTTTTTTCAAATCTCTGCCCCCAACTGACCATCTATTTTAAAAGCTTTTTTTCTTCCCATCCTGGTTTGTGTTGAATCTTGTTCACTTCAAGATGTCAAAAATCAATGAGAGGTAAGGAGATATCTAGTTTAAATCTTAAGACAACATTTAACTTGTGGAAGAACATTTTATCTTCTTTCAATCACCCTCTAGCTGCAGTGGATGTTGCAGCACCTACACTATTGCTTTGCTCTGGACTCCTCCGAGACTGATAAGCACTGCTTTTAATATTACTACAAGCAGCACTGAATTTACCTTTCAGGTCTTCAAGAAACCACTAAGGTATTTACCCTAATACTGTATTCCACCCCCCTCCCCCACCCTTTTTCTTTTGGTGAACATCCTACAGTTTTTCCACCCTAGGTACCAAAGTGTTCTTCTGCTTGGTTGTGCAGACCACTTAGACACGGTTGGCAAATTAGGTATTGAAATTGTGTTTGCTAGAGAGATTACGCTGGGAAGAGCATAATGAACGTCTGCTTGGGTCGCATTAAAGTACCAAACATCTTAAAGTCTGCTTCCCAACAAATACTGCCAATATGTTGTCATCCCATCAGGATTTTATAGTTTAATGGAGTATAGGTATTTTTTCTAAAATCAAATAGAGGCATTTTTATATAGCTTAGAGAGACAGGAAATCACTGTCAAGCAGTTATTTCCTATTGCTAAAGGACTTTTCATATTTTTCTTCTACAGTTGCCAGCAATCTAACAACTGTTGTGTTAACAGTTATTAAATTTCCAACAATATATGCCAACGTAAGACTGAAAGGAGGAATAATTATGCCATTTTTCAATTATACAGGAAATATTAGGTTATCAGTTTATAATCCCTAGATTTTTTTTTTTTTTTTGAGACCGGCAAAACAACCAGAAATGGGTAATTATTTGCAAAAAAAATTCTTTCTGTACTTACTAAAAGGGGCATGTTGGGGAGTAAAATTAACAGATTTTGAAGCAAGTAGTTATAAAGTACTAATTAATTTTTCCTGACAAAGAGGCATCTTGACGCTAACCTCAGAACCTGAGACGTGCAACTTGGGTCTTGAAACTCTACCTTGCCCTCGTGACTGGATCTGTGCTGGGTTTTGTATCATCCCTTGATGCAAACCTGAAAAACACAGTTCAGTCCACACAGTTTGATAAGTCCATAAATGTCATGGGATTTCTGACTTCATCTTAGGCATTAGTCCCAGACATAATAAAACAGTTTTGAGATACACCTCCAGTTCCATTTGTTCCTTTTATTAAAGACTTTCATCTTTGTAAAGTTTTAGACACATTTTGAACGTTAAATAAAACTACCCATAAAGATATTTCAGAAACTACCACAATTGCCAATTTTTCAGTGATTTCTAGACTAGTTTACAATGCAACTCTCATTCAACAAGTTCGGAGAAGTCCTTATAGCAGGAGGTGAGAAACAGCGTCAATTAGGTCCTGTAAGGTAGAGTCCAGTGTTACACTGAGCAGCAGTGGTCTTTAACGAGCAGCTTCAGGCTTTCCTGGGGCTCCTGGTCTTTTTCATGGCCACAGGAATTTTGCTGCAGATTAGAGGCAATGCAACAGGAAATAGTTGCCACAACCACCAACCACTGGTTTCTATTGCAATGTAAGGGTCAAGGCGCAGCCAGCCTGCAGCCGATTATCACTGGCACCCTCACAAGATGATGCCCCTCTGCCTGCAAGCTCAGTCTGTCCCCCTGCTGTGAGAGCAGCAAGGGCCTCCCAACTCCAGCTGGAGCAAGTGGATTGTCCAATCATGCAACATGGTGCAATTTACAACCCCTGTCACTAACCTAAGTGGGCCACAGCCACCTCACACAATGGGCCAGATGAGAGTACTTAGTGTTTGCTCAGGTATTTCTAAAAACAGATGTCTGGTGGAGATTTTGTAAAAAAATGCCGGGAGAAAACATCACAGGCTGTGACATGCAGCAGCATGGAAAACTTCCTGTGTTTACCTTTTTCTCCTACTACATAATTTATGTTTGTTTATCTTTGCTGCAGCCACTAACAGCTGAACAGCAAATTAAAATTGATAATCTCTGATAACTCCCTTTACAGATAAGGCCTGCAAACATGAAGCTGGTGTTACAGCTGTTCTCCCTTGACATTTGGTGGGGCAGCTTGATTCAGTTACTGCTTGAGCTGGCAGCTGTGCTGGCAGCAGCCCTTGCTTCCTCAAAAGCTTCCTCGCTCTCTGTTGAAATGGCTGCAGCCAATTTTTGGAATTTGGATTTGCAACCTCAGTAATCTCCGCAATTAATTTGTTGCACAATGATGTCTTTTGTCCCAGATTTGTTAAAATGGTAGTGACTGCTATTTAACAACCTTGCCCCAAAGCGATCAAGCAGATATGGATTTTTGAAGGTTTAATATTGGGAGTGCTTTGCCTCTTCCCCCAGTATTCAATAGATTTATTCAGATACATCTGATATATTCAGCATCAAAACTTAGTCCTTTTTGGTTTTCCAGACTCTCTTGTCTATAGCACTTTGACACCCTGTCAGTCAGCTCAAATGAGCTTAATTCTCACTGTTAGGTTAATTATTTTCCATGCTGGTTAATTATTTTCTACGCCTAGCCTGAAGTACCTTAACTATTTGTATTATTACAGAC
This sequence comes from Struthidea cinerea, assembly GCA_013397865.1. Taxonomy (NCBI): domain Eukaryota; kingdom Metazoa; phylum Chordata; class Aves; order Passeriformes; family Corcoracidae; genus Struthidea; species Struthidea cinerea. The sequence continues at coordinate 329,409 of VZTI01002952.1, read as the reverse complement.
AGAAATTATAAAATTTAGGCTGTTTCATGAATATTTGTACACAGAAGAGTAAGTGTTAATGAATAGTTAATGAATGAACAACTCAGAAGTTAGCTCCAGCTGCAGAATATCCTTTCTTTCTGTGGAAAAAAAACCCAACCTTTTTGTCTGCAAGGTAGTTATACATAATTTTCATTGAATCATCAATATACAATATGTGCTATTCAAATTTTTGAGTTGGTGACACTTAGGACAAGAAAGATTTCTGTTTGACTTATATTTAAAATTAAGAAAAAATATCTTTCTACATAAAAAACAAGGAAATGAAAAATGAAATTTTATTTGTAATAAAACCTTGTAAACTTTTAATTTCTCTTTTTTTTTTTTTTGATTTGGAGAGAGAAAGCATTTACTTTCTTGCTAGTGTGACTGGAAATTGAAAAAGAAAAGATTTGAACTTAGAAATGTGATTGCAATATCTTTTCATTTTTATGAAAAAAAAAGAAAAGTGAGGGGCTTGCTGCCCCTTGTACTAATTATTTAAGCCACATTCACTGAAAAAAACCCCAAAACCAAAACAATTTGACTATGTCAGTTTTTATGAGAGTTTTTAAATGATTGAGCAATCAGTATTCAGTTTGCAATTTTTAACAGTTCACATGTCAAAGTCCTTGAATGTATAGTAAGTTGACAGCTGTTTGAAATGCCACATTAATGGAATAAAGGAGATTTTTTATGTAGGCTCAAGAGCTTAGCTCTCGCGGTTTCTGTTGCCTTTCTCTTTCCTCTGCGACAAAGTGAAACATTAGTGTAGAAATTCTCAGGAGTGCACCCATGGAACCTCGTTAGATGACAAGGGGCACTGAGAGGCAGCCCTGCAGTGACCCTCAGCATGCTGTGAGCTGCAGCAGCGCTACAGACCAGCAGTAATGTACACGCAGCATCTTTGCAATTATTTTTAATGGGAAGTTGTACTGACAGCTTGTTCCTGCAACTCAACAGAAATAGAAAGCAGAGCAACAACATTTCAATGGGGATCAAGATCACCTTCAAAGGAAATTTTCCTTTCACTGTAGCTATTTTTCAGAAAATAGGGATTTTTGTCAGAAACTATGCAAGTGCCACTCCTTTCTGAGTACATTGGCAGTTAAAAAAAATCTGACATAGACTCCTGAAGCCCTAGGAAATCAAACCCACCATCCCATTAGAACTGAAAGTCTAAGCTTAATGTCAACATATAAAATTGTATATAGTATAAAAACAAATTATGGACAGTGAGATACTTTTAGTGATTTTAAGCTTAGGCATACTTTGCAAGTCTTGATGCTACCCAACACTCACAGACCTATTAGAGAAAGGAGGAATGACCCATGTCTGGAGCCAGCCCTGCAGTCAGGACTGTACCTACACGTGTGGGGTGAACCGCCCTTCCCGATGGACAGTCAGGGTGTGTACAAACACCTCTCTCTTGCCAAACAAGCAGGGCTGAATGTAGTGGGAATGAGTGGGAAGAGACACCTTGGAGCCAGGCAGTGCCAGTCCCAATAAAAGGCCCTGAAGAGCTCCAAACATGAATTTCACCCCAACAAGACTGCCCCTCTGAGCAGGGCCTGGCTTGGGGGCACTGAGCCCAAAGTGACAGAATCAGAGAATATGCTGAGTTGGAAGGGACCCACAAGGATTAAGTTCAACTCCTGACCCCGCACAGCACCATCCCTAAGAGTCACACCATGTGCCTGAGGGCATTGTCCAAGTGCTTCTTGAACTCTGTCCGGCTGGTGCTGTGACCACTTCCCTGGGGAGCCTGGTCCAGTGCCCAACCACCCTCTGTGTGAAGAACCTTTTTCTTGTATCCAACCTAAACCTCCCCTGACACGACTTCAGGCCATTTCCTTGAGTCCTGTCGCTGGTCACCACAGAGAAGAGATCAGTGTCTGCCCCTGCTCCTTCCCTCATGAGGAAGTTGTAAACTGGGATGAAGTCTCCCCTCAGTCCCCTCTTCTCCAGGCTGAACAGACTAAATCACCCCAAAGGAGACGCAGTGTCCCCTGGGCGGGCGATAAAGCCGCCTGCTGAGCTGTGCCCCCGGTGTGCAGGCACTCGGTTGGCCTGATGGCCCGCATGGGGGGTTTCCGTGGGCACCCCGCAGGCACTTATGGACGAGAGGGAAAAATGTCGGGAAGGGGCGAAGAACTGCAGGCAGCGACGGAGGGAAGCACCCTGAGAAGGACACCAGCAGCCGGCAGCGCTCTGGGTGCAAACGCGCACCGGGGGCTGGCTGCGTGCCTGTGGCAACACCGGGATCGGGATCGGGACCGGGACCGGGACCGGGACTCCCGCCCCCGCGCACACCTGTGCCACCGCCGCCGGGCGGCTTCGGGGAAAGCCGCGCCACCGCCTCCGCCCGGGGATAGGGCAGCGGAAACTTTCTCCGCGCTCCCGCGTAAACACGGCCTGGCGCCCTCCCCCGGACGCTATTTCGGAGCAGCGGGATCGGGACCGACCCCACACCTTCCAGCCCTGCCCTGCCCGCAGGGAGGGGCGGCCGCGGCCCGCCCTTACCTGCAGGGAGGGGTCGGGAAGCGGGGGGCAGCAAGGCCGGGATGACCGAGCGGAGCGGGCGGGCAGGGAGGGAAGGAAGGAGGGGAACATCCCGCTCCGTCCTCCACGCCGCTGCCGGCGGGGGAGCGGGGGCCGCCGGTGTCCGCGCTGCGGGCGGGGCGGGGCGGGACCGGGCCGCCGGGTTATTAATAGCCGTGTCCGGGCGGGCAGAGGGCAGAGTCGCGGGGACCATGCAGGGGAACGGGCAGCAAGCGGGGAAGGGCCACGAGGACCACCTGGGCGGGGTAGGGGCGGCTGATGGCGGGCTGCAGGCTGCGGCTGTGCCTATGCTGCCGGCCATGGAAGTGGCTGAGGAGCCGGAGAAGCCTCCGGGCGGCAAGAGCAAGGATCCCAACACCTACAAAGTGCTCTCCCTGGTAAGGGCCGGGGAGCCGGGGGGGCGGAGCCCGGTGTCACCTCGCTGGCGGGAGCGTGGGGAGCGCTGCGGCTGGCGCAGGGGTTACTCCCGTCTCCAGGCATCAGGAGATAGGAGACGAGCCCCTGGCGGGACCTTAAAAGCCTCCCGGCGGCGTTGGAAGAGGGAGATCGCCTTCGGCAGCACGGGCTCCTCGGGATGCCCAGGGCAGCAGTGCTGCGGGACGGCTCCGCCTCGGGCAGGAGCGTGGCGCTTGCGTGTAGACAGCGACCTGCCTCGAGGGATTCGTAACTCTTGATCTATTTTACTCTTATGACAGTGCTCAGCGTTGAATCTTTCAAAATTTTTTTGTTGTGTCAATGGTTGTCTCGTCTTCAGTCATGTGGTTTTAGCTGTTTGCTGTAGGGGGGACACCTGACAAGACAAAACCAGCTTAAAATAGGAAAATATGGCTGGAAAAGCTAAAAAGAGTTCAAGACCCGAAAGGACATAGGAAGTGTAAAAACCTGCCTTTCTCTGAATTTGAGCTACCGTGGGTTGAAAGTTTGTCTCCAAGTACTGCTGGGAGGCACTTTTGGCCCTTGTTCAGAAGCCCCAGCAGCCAAAGCCATTGTTAGCAGATAGGTCACTTTCCAGTTTTAGCCACGCTAGTGTATTATAATTATCCTCCCCATAGAGATGTGAAAATAAGACCTTCCAAACTGCCTGGAGTAATCATTACGAGACTAAAATCATTATCAAGGTGAAGGAATTGTGGTGTTTTTGGAAGGAAGCTTTAGTGGAACTGCAGCAGACTTCATATGTATGCATAAGTAGTCCTCTTTCAATACGTTGAAGCATAAGGGTCAAGGTGCCTTTCCAAATTTACTGATATCTTTGTAATCTGGTTATGGTTTCAAATGAATCATCCACTCATAGCGACTACAAGTTGGTCATACTTTCTGACACAGCTGGTGGTAAATTGTTTCTGAGGTCTTCAGAATGTTAAAAGAAAAATATGAAAATTCATGCAAAGGTCTATGGTAGTTTCCATGCAGAAGCATTTTTTGGCAACTTTTCTGATTAAATGCCTCTCAAATAAAGGTTGTGGTTTGTAGCTTGTTTCATTACTTCGTTGTCTTCTGGGGAGCTTAAGGTTGTGCTGTAAAAGCCACTGCAGTTGGATGGTGAAAACAGCTCAGCTCTTTTCCGGCTAAGAAATTAGATACTAATAGTGGGAAATAGTGATATCCTATTCAAAATCTATTCTTGTTGCCCTGAGCTTTTTAGGCTCTAATAAACAAAATTATTAGAGATACATGGCCACTTAGAGACTGGAGTTAAGCACAAGTTAGTGTTTGCAGGTACTTACTTTTCTGAATTAAGTTCTTATTTTCCAAACCATAGCCATTCATTGAGAACTGCCAAAAGGTTCATCCTGTGTTGATTAAAGTGTCAGAGTGAAATATGTCACTTCTACAGAAATAATGTAAAAATTCCAAGTATTTATGGCCATGCACTATTTTGTTTGGGTGACTGCAAACCCTGAAATAACATAGGATATTCAGCGAGAACTCAGAAAACTTTCTAAATACTGCAGGTGATAGTGGATTAAGTAAAACAAGAATGTATTTCAGCTGAACATGCTAGAAAGTGGAAAACTGGAGTTGGAAATGCAAGTGTGTTCTTTCTCATGAGCCAATGTATTTGAAAATTGACAATATCCCAAAGTAAGGAACAAGTGAGTAGACTTACCTGCTTGGTGTTTGGAGTTTTATAGTAATGTGAAACTGTCAAAGTTTCTAGATGTAAGTAAACCTCATCTGCCTGCATTTATCCTAGTTGTAAGCACAGCTGCTTCATTTATTTATGTAGATTAAAAAAAGTCAGGCCAGAAAAGTAAGTGTTTTCAAGTCAGCTTATGTTGAAATTTTTTAAAACTCATGAATGCATTTCTGCTGATTAGGGAATACTTGAATCACTCCTTTCATTTTTCTGGAAAGCACAGACTGGTCTGCATTCTCTTCTTCCTTCGCATGTGCCTGCCACTTGCAGATGTCTGTGCAGTTTGTGAACACAACCTCAACATTCCCAGCTTTTGTCCACGAGTCAGTCTTACCCTATTACAGAGCAGCTGTTGCTGCTGCACAGGGAGGATTCCACAAATGGTGGGACAGGCCCACAGGCATTTACTAACCCATACACTTCCCTAAGCACCTAAAGCACACCTTTTCATTTGCTGTTTTGCCAGTTTTCTGAGCTCAAACTTCTGTCCCTCAAAGCCCAATGAACTGTCTCTCTGTCCGTCTGTAGTCTCTCCAGTATGCTGCTGCCCAAGAGCAGCATCGCCTTTGCTTATGTTTGAGGTTTTCTATCCCCAGTTGCCAGGAATTCTCAGGCATTGCATTTTGGTCTGATTCATTCATTCCATTAAAATAAATTTTTCCATGCCTGTATAACAGCTGAAATAATGAGAGAAATAAAAGTAATAACATAAGAGAATATTTCTTTCCAACATCTTCAGATGTTGTTTGTCAGAACTGGAAAACTCATTTAAACTGACACTTTTGTTAGAAAAATTCTTAAGGAGTTTTTGCAGCTTGAGAATTCCTAAGTAGAAAAAATGACCAAAAAAATTTCAGGTAAGGTCCAGACTGAGATGTTGAAAGTGTATTAATCTCATCTAAACAGTAACTCAAGCATTTCAGAGTGCGTAAAGATAATAAATTGTGAACTTTTGAAAAAATGCTGTGGAGTACACTTAATATTTTTATAGTCTATAAGTTGGTGGGTTTTTTTCTTTTTTCATTAAGTCTCTGCAGTCCTTTCTTGTTTGGTTGTTTTTTTTGTTTTTTTTTTTTTTTTGAGGCATGTCCCAAAAACTAACTAACTGCCACCTTTGGGCAAGAGATTTAACTGAAAACCTCTTCAGGTCTCTTCTAGCCTTATCATATCATAGAATGGTTTGGGTCTGAAGGGATCCTTAAAGACCAGCTAGTTTCAACCCCTCTATCGTGGCAGGAACATCTTCACTAGACCAGGTTGCTCAAAGCCCATCTAATCTGGCCTTGGCCACTTGCAGGAATGGGGCATCCACAGATTCTCTGGGCAATCTGTCTTGCCACCCTCATGACTAAAGAATTTCTTCTTAATATCTGATATAAACATACCTTCCTTCAGTTTAAAGCCATTTCCCCTTGTCTTATCACTACATGCTCTTGTAACAAGTCCCTCTCCAGCTTTCTCGTAGGGCACTTTAGGTACTGGAAGGAGCTTTCTCTTCTTCAGGTTGAGCAGCCCCAACTCTCTCCACCTGTCTTTGCTAGAGAGGTGATCTAGCTCTCTGGTTATCTTTGTAGCCCTCCTCTGGACCTGCTTCAAGAAGTCTTAAGAATCCCTCTTATGTCGAGGGCCCCAGAGCTGGATGTAGTGTTCCAGGTGGGGTCTCACCAGGGCAGAGTAGAGGGGCAGAATCCCCTCCCTTGACCTGCTGGTCACATTTCTGTTGATACAGCTCAGGATGCAGTCGGCCTTCTGGGCCGTGAGTGCGCATTGACTGCCTGTGTCCAGCTTTTCATCTACCAGCGCCCCCAAGTCCTTCTCTGTGGGGCTGTTGTTAATGAGTCCTTCTCCCAGTCTGCACTCACCTCGGGGATTGCTCTTACCCAGGTGTAGAACCTTGCACTTGTTGAACTTCATGAGGTTCTGTCTCGGTTTGAGACAAATTAGGAGGAAACGTCCTGAGATGAACGTGTCCTCTAATGGAAGGCAGGTTTTGGCAGCCCCTCCCCCACAGTTTCAAAAGGAATTTCTTGGAGGAAAGTGAAAAAAGACTGTTTATTTAACAAGCAGGGTGCATGCAGGCACAAGAGAAAAAAAAAAAAGAATAATGTTAGATAATAAACCTTCTTGTTGTGGAGAAAGATGGTGGATTTCTTTGGAGTCCTGCTCAGCTTCTCCTGTCGGCCCCAGGGCCTCCCCTCCAGGCCTTGGCGTGGGGCTCCTGGTGATGTTCTGGTGTTTCAGACCGGAACAAAGCTGAACAGTTCCAGAAGAAGAAGAAGCCACAGTCCTGGGAAAAATTTCTTGCTTAAGCTAACAGGCTAGCTAAAAGCTGGAAGGTGCTCCCTCGGCTCTGCAGTGGTGAGAACACGGGGGAGTGTGTGAGAGTCCTTGAACACAAACCATGCTGAAGAATTCACCTCGCTTCTCTCCCCCCTCTCCTGGACCCAGCTTAAAGCTATGGGACCCATTTCTGGGCAATAAGCGGATGATAGGGGAATACAGTGTTATCACAAAATCACCCCAAGACAGGTTCTCATGGTCCCACTTCTCAAGCTTGTCCAGGTCCCTCTGGATGGCATCTCTTCCTTCTCTTATGTCAACAGCGCTGACTCAGCTTTGTGTCATCTGCAGACCAGCTGGGGGTGCTAGGTCACATTAGGATCATCCACTAATCCTGGCCCAAGTCTTTCTCCTCAGGGCTGCTCTCAAACCACTCTCTGCCGTGCCTGTGCTGGTGCTGGGATTGTCATGCAGGACCACACACTTGGCCTTTGGCCACCTCTCAAGCCTGTCCCTCTGGATGGCATCCCTTTTCTTCAGCCTGTTGACTGCACCACACAGCTTGGTGTTGTTGGCAAACTTGCTGAGGGTGCCTTGATCCTGCTGCCCATGTCACTGACAAAATGTCAAACAGCTCTGGTCCCTATGCTGACCCTGAGTAAGGCCACCCCTCACTGGTCTGCCCTGGGACATTGAGCCCCTGAGCATAGCTCATGAGTGTGACCATCCAGCCACTTCCATGTCCACTGAGTGGTCCCTCAGTCAAATCCATGTCTTTCCAGTGTAGAGACAAGGATGTCATGGGGAACACGCAAAATGCTTTGCACAAGTCCACGTAGATGATTTCAGTATCTCTTCCCTCCTCCACCACTGCTGTAATCCCATTTAAGAAGGCCACCAAATTTGTCAGACACAATTTGCGCTTTCTGAAGCCATGTTAGATATCACCTATCACCTCCTTATTTTCCATGTGCCTTAGCATAGTTTTCAGGAACATGTGCTCCATGATTCTATAAATCTGGTTTCAGTTGTCCATTGGTTGCTATGTTAAGCTTTTATGAATCATAAACCCCCGTTTATCATAATATAAATGAGACAATCTCTGCCTACGGGAGAGTTTCTGTTGCCAGTTAATATCTGCCATTGCTGCAGTCAGGAGAAAATCTAATTATAGAAAGAAGATCTATTGGATATCAAGATGTTCTATATGAGTCCTGGACGTTTTTTACCACTTCATTCAAAAATAACCCATAGCTGCTGACTTTCTGCTAAGGCAGGGAAAGATGGGTGTGCTACGTCAGGATTTTGGAGACAGCTGTAAGTTTGTCTGGTTTTTTTGTTTGGTTTCTTTTTTTACTTCCACAGAGATGAAGGTGTGGAAACAACCTTTTCTTATGTAGTTATCTGGAAGATTGTATTCCTGTTTGGTTGTTTTCATGCTGATGGTTTTCCTCCTAAATATGTTTGAAGGTGCCCAAACATTTCTATAGATTAGTACTTAAAAAAAGAAATTAATAATGCATATCCATATTCTTTTTTTCCATTAAAAATATCTTTTTAATTACCCAAACGTTGTGATTTGGACTATTGTTATTGAATGCAGCCAACTTCAGTGTGGGTACTTTTATGGGTATCAGTCAGTTCTTAAGCACTGGGTTGAAGGATGCTGTTGTCTGAATCTGGGAGGCCTGAGTGCCATGTTCAGTCTTTAATCTTTTTTTGGCCCTCAGCAAACCATTCAATTTCAGCCTTTTTTGTATTATTTTGTTTTATGCGCCTTGTAATTTTTTCTTTATTTTTCAGTAGGGAAAAGTGGTCCTTGCCGAAATTACTTGCTCCCATGACAGTGCTGGACTGATCTTAGATGGGACTTCTGAGATCCAAGAAACTCCACACAGCTTAACAGTAATATTGAAGTGACTGTTGGGTGATTTAATTTTTTTGGCATTAAACATCCTTTGGTGAAATATGAAGTAAAGAATGATGGTGACAGGATTGCCATATTTTTAATAGACTTTGAAGCGCTTTCAGTTTAGAAATATTAAAAGAGTTCTTGGCCAATCTCCAGTATTTGTAGGAAAATCTATTCCAATATTGGGAAACAACGATGTTTTACAGCTGTCTTCTGCCAATGTTACAGCTCTCCAGCTTCCATGGTGACTTGGTTTTAAGTCTGAACACATGGTGTTTGACAAAACTTTTTTTTATTGTGCTTGTTCTTGATATTGCTTAAATGCATTAATTAGAATACAATTGTAACTATACATACAAAATTAAAGACATTGTTATCCAATTTAAGCCATCAAAGGAAAGTTTGGGGTTTGATGAATTTTAAAATCGTTATAACTTAGTGTTTCTCTTCAGTCAACTTGTTTTTCAGGGAAGACTTTGCAAATAATTCTCATTATACACAGGGAGCTGTAAACTCAAAATTTCTTTATTGTCCTTTAAGTGGGGACCTTCATGCTGGGTATTGAAGACAAAAATCATAATCTTGCTCTTGTATTGAAGACAAAAATCATAATCTTGCTCTTACACAATAAAAAAAATTAGATGTTTTAACTCTGAAGTGTTTCCAGGGTTAATTTGTATTCTTGCTTTATTTACACTTCATAGAGCTAGTTGGCATATCCTATCCTAAAAGGCAGAAGCTGACATGAAGTAAAAAGTATTACCCAAAGAAACATTTGCAGGAATTGAGTCTTTCCATTTGGTTGGGGATATTTAAGTATAGGAAAAAAACCCCAAATCAAAACAACAGCAAACACAGACAAACAAAACCCAACACCAACGAACAACAACGAAACCAAAACAACAACAGAAAAAACCAGGTCCCCAAATTCCACTTTTACAAAAATCTTCACAAAGGGAGAGTAGAGACCATCTTTGTTAAAAACTGTACTCAGAACTCAGCTTAAATTTTATTGCCCAATTAGGTTGAATTTGGGTACACAGTCAAAGGGGGGATTGTGAATTGTCTAAGCACACTTCAGCTTGCTTTCAGCTGGGTAGTTTAGGTATGGCTTTTAACATCAACAAAACAGCATGGAGTTTAGGCCACCAAATACTCTCTTCTGTAGCTGAATTGGAGGATTTAAGCCATCCGGGAGGTTTCAGTCACCCCTTGGAGTGCAGTGTGTGTGTATGCTTTTGGCTGCCTGGACTACAGCTGGAGTGCAAAGCTTGGACCAGGCTGAAGCACACCCAGCTGTGTGTCTTGTGCATCTGTCAATGCTGCTGGCTGGTTGCCTGCCTGAAAACAGCCAGGTTGGCCTAGGAATGGGAGTGCAGAGTATCTGCTGATAGATTAGGCTACACTGTGCTTGGATCAGCCCTTCAGTCCATTCAGGCAAAACAAGTGACGGGGGTCGTGATTGGTGTTGTGTGCTCAGACTTACTGCTCCAGCATTCAGAGTTCTGACTCGATCCATGCCTAATGGTTTCCATTACATTTCTTTAATTTTGCAGTAATATTTTCAGTAAATCTTTGTCTACCTGTCAGGCACCAGGTGAAGGCAGGTCATGCTGAAAGAGAAGGTAAAACTGTATCCAGTTGTGGCCAACAAGGCAGACGCTGGCAGTGGCCTCATTGGAAAGGGACAGTCTCACTGTATGTGAGCAAGGTGAGCACAATTAGGGGGCACCAACCAGGTTCAGCCAATAGTCTAAATTGCCAGGTGAGTATATAATGGTAAGAGAGGTCCAAGGTAAGGGAAGGCAGGCCTGTGAGTTAGGGTCAACAGAATAAATGGCCAGGATGGACTCAACTGCAGTGTGGCTGTACGACATTCCAGACAGGGCACAGAGGCAAGGCTGGCTAAAACAAGGGGAGAATGACTCCTCTGAGGCCTTCTCTAGCTTTTGATTGAAAAGTTGTCTTCAAGGATGGTTGAGATCTCCCAAATAGTGCTATCAATAACTGAACCAATACCGGAGAACTGGCTGCAAGCACAGGCAGCCAAACTCCTGGGAGGAGGGAGGGTGCTATTGTTCTGAACACCTTCATGTAGTTCTGCAAAATTCTTGGATACTGAAATAATAAAGAACACATTACCAGTTTAAGCCGATAGGCTTTCTGTAGTAATAATTTTATCTTGAATTCAGAACAACTTAGCTACTGTGCTAAAACTTAGATTTCAGGCAAGGCCAAAGATACAAAAACTATGCAAGGCTTCAAAAATTTTCCTTTGCATTCTTTTACTATTATCGCTGGAATTACATAGAGTGAATTGTTCTGATTTGACTTGCAGTAGAAGCTATGTTATTGTTGCTTCTGGCTGAAAGGAGGAGCAGAGTAAATAAAGGCTTTGAAAACATGAAAGGTATGAAGAGTTTCTCAACTTGAAGCTGATATTAGAAATGAATATATTGGCAAGTGTAAAAAAAACCCTAACCCTAAAACCCAGGATTCCAACAGGCAAGTATCACCATGACCATATGCTGTGATAGAATTTGTCAATGTGCTGCATCATGACAGTGTCCCATTTGAATGAAACAGTAGTAGATGTGATTTTAAGAAAAACTATTTTATAACGTTCCATATTGGAATGATATTTTTATATTGTTTTGATATATTTCCTGACCTCTTGTCAAAAAAACCACTTCCTGCACTAAAAAGCAAAAAGTACTTTTCTGCACAGGTGTTGCACAAGTCACCTGTATAAAAAGTTTCCTGTAAGTGTGTTTATAAGGCAGCAGTGGATTTTATTGTAAATGGGATGTGGTGGGGGACAAAGAAAAGTAGTATTAGTAAGGACTTTTTGCAAATGAAATATTGTTTAATTAATTGTTTGACAATGAATAAGTCAGTTAAGGAGAAAAAGGAAGTAATAAAAGATGAAGTATTTGCATTTCTGAAGAAACTCAGTGAGCAGAGCCTTGCCCTGGTTCTGCTGTGTAATGGCAATATAGGCAAATCAACCTATATAGATGCTTTCTAATGTGGTAGTATGTGGGTACAAGTTTGTGTTAAACATTGATTGTTTTTGTTCCTAGAATAACAAAAAGTATAGCGTTGTTACAGCTGTTTCAACAAAATCAATATTCCACCCTGGTCACGTATATTTAATTTCGCTGTTTAACTCTGGTAAATGGGCCAGTTCTTGAATCTTCTGGCTCAAATATGTTTCCATGTTGCGAGGCATCAGAATTTGATAGTCTGCCTTTTGTTTTTTGAGGGGCTATATTCAAATGATGCAGAGGTAAATAATAGCCTCTTTATCAGTCCTGGTCTTCGTTTTGGGAAAATGGCCAAAGGATTCAGGGCTGAAGATGTGCCTGTGATCGATATCAGTGTACTTAATAAAGACCTGTAATGAATAACTGAAACAGTTGGACTTGATCTTAAAGGTCTTTTCCAACCTAAATGATTCCATGATTCTATGAAACCTTATTTGTCCTATCTTCTTCTCATACTGCTTGTGTTTTTGCAATTTTTTGACAATCCTTATAATCTTAGTGTTTTACAGGATTTCTTCACTCATTCTTTAAGGTTACTTTGTCTTCCTGTGGAAGCTAATATTGCTATCATGGTGGCAGTAATAGCAGTATCTGCTAAAGAAAAATGGATGTGAATATAGGTTTACTTGGTATATTTGGTGGTATAATCAGTACCCTGTAGAAGCAGCCCCCTCTGTACACTGTTCTTGTCACAACTCTCATGACAGTAATCCAAATTGGAATAAAGCTTTAGCTTTATTCTTGCAAAGGGGCTTTTGGAATAGGGAGGGCATGAAGATGGCTCAAGGCCGTATTTTCAGATTCAATTTTGCTTTTATTTATGAGTCAAGTGCAACTTGTTTGGAAAACAATTTTTAGTTGGCATAATTACTGTCATTTTCTTTCCTTTCTATGCAGTTATACATTCATATGTGCTTGCCACTAAAGCAGTGGTCTTTGTTCCGTGTTCTTAGTCTGCTGTGTTGAATAAAATAATTGTATTTGAAAGTACAATCTTTACTTTTTTCTCATAATATGGGTTTTCAGTCCTGTTTATCCTTAGGTCTTTACAAAAATCTACTTGCTGATTAAATGGCAGTGTCAGCTGCCATCTGCTTTCTGGGAATTTAACTAGAAGTTTTATTTCCCCTTCTTTTTGGCTAGCATGTTGTTGCACTTTAATTTCTCACTGAATTCTCCCATGATGTAAAGTGCAGTGAAAAATGTAACAGCTGGGTGAAGCTTTGATGGAAACAGCTCAAGTGCTAATGACTTCCAGGAGGGTATGTACCCATACAGTTGGGCAAGCAACAAATAAGAAAAAATATTTCAGGTTCTAGCTGACTAGCTGACAGATGCTAGCTCTTCTGTCTTTTGGTGTCTTTTTGTTAAAAACCAGATGCTTGAATAGTTTTGCAAGGTATTTAGAGAGCTATAGTATGATGATGTCTTCTGCTGATAAATATCTGCTGAGTGAAGAGTTATCACTCTTTGGTGAGCTCTGTGAAGGCTTTTATAACACCTGTCAGTGGCTCAATCTACCTTCAAAACATTCTTGTCCTTTGAATGACCTTAGGTTGCAATAGTACGTAGTAACAGTCCTGAGAACATTCAATAGAAAGAATGAGAGCAGACCTTCTGTGTGCTGTTTTGAGAAGAAAAACGATAATGCCTATGCATTTTTATAGTAAATCTTTTTAGCTCTGAAAAAGTTTTGGGTGTTATCTCCGGCATTTTCATCCACCGACTTCAGAATTATTTAGTCACCTCCAGTGTTTTACAACAGCCAGGATCTGAGAGCCTCAGCGAGTCTCCTCCTGCTGGCCTCTATGAGTGGAATGTAGATCAACAGAAGCAAGTCTTTGAAGACCATAAAAATATTTACAAATGTGGAAAGAAGAGATGACTGGTGCAAGAAGGAGGTGGTGCACTTGATTCAGTGCTGATTTGCCTTTTTTTTTTAGATTATTTACTTAAGTGTTACTTAAGTAGCTGTGCTGGTGTGAGTGAAGTATCTACCTCCTTTCAGTTTATTAAACTTTATTAAGTATCCCCTGCTTTTGAATAAAACTGAGCTGTTGGCAAGGGGATTATGCTGGTTTTAAAATAATTTTTACAAGCATGAGTAAGTGTTCCACTGCCCCTGGCAAGTGTAGATAAGTGTGGGTTTTTTTTCTTTATACAGTATGCTGTCTGCATTTTTAACCATGCCCTTTTAGAGACAGAAGTTGACACTGTTCTTGCTTGAAATTAATTACTTATTATCTTTATACTTTTGCAGGTGAAATTCTTTCTCAAAGATATTTCAGTGTTAAAGTCCAGGTCATCAGTCATCTATTCTAGGTGCACAAAACAGCAAAAACATAGCATGCCTTTCACAGATCCCAGTGGTTTTGGAAAATTCCATGGGTTTTCTTAGTACTGGCATTACAGACCCAGTCTAGACATCCTCCCTTCATGGATACATGTGACACAACTGTGAGAGGCAATCGTGGAGATTAGAATGGAAAACCATTATTTTGCATGGTGTCCTTGATAATTGTGTAGTTGTTAATGGGTATGTCTTCAGCCTTGGACAAAGTGACAAGTTTTGTTAGCAGTGGAATACCAGGGATGAAGGAAGGGAGATGGAAAGCAACTGGGTGCATGGCAGGCAAAGAGTGAGGAAGATCAACACAGAAAGCAACATAATTCAGAAAGATTATTCCTTAAAAGATGTATCAATGCCTTCTTTGCCAAAGCAAATGCAGAATAGAGGAGGGGAGTGGGAGAGGCAGACTGAGCTAGAGAAGAGTGAAGAGAAAAGGACCGTAGTATTAACTGTGTGAAGGAGGACTAAAATGTGATAGGAATGGTGGCAGTGGCTAAGGCCGGTGAGAAATTTCTTTGTGTGTCAGTAAGACCTGCACAGCTGAGGAGTCTCTCTGGGATCTGATGTGTGCACCTGCATGCTTGCTGGACTCTGGCCCTTCCACCAGCTTCCCAAAATCACTGCTGAGAAATTCTCTTCAGCTGCACTTCTAGAGATGAGTGACGGAAATGATTCTCTTCTCTAACCATGCTATCATATTTCCATCTACCCAGCTCAAAATAAAAGGCTTTTGAAAAAAAGGCTTTTGAAATGTTCTCAGGATTGCAGTTTTCCAGACGTTCAACCACCTATTCCCAACCATTATAACTGTTTACAAAGCAAAGCTTTTATTGCTTCCTCCCACATAAAGGAAGCAGTGATGGGACAGAGATTCATCCCTAGATGACAATGTTTTTGTGATTCCAAAACAAACTTTCTAAAAATTATTTTTAAACCAAAAAAGGACACTTTCTTCTCTGCAGTTGTTACTGTGTTGTTTTAAAAAACTTTTCTTAGATACCATGTTAGAACTGAATCTGACAGTTTGTGCTAGCAACCTCATAAGATACAGATGATAAAAAGTTAATTTTCTACTTTTGTGTATTACAAGGCTAGGTTCTTTAATATTACTTGTCTTCCTACTCAATGTTGGATTCCCATATTCTTTCTCAATTGCACCTTTTTCTCAATTCTTGCTTTCTCTTTTGAGTGGAAGTATATGGGTGAGAGAGATCAGGTAAGATTTCTTCCTACTTAAAAAGGAAGATTAAACCTTCAAGGCGGGTGTTATGTTGACAGTGTGGTAGTAGTTAGAGATTTGAATTTGGTGCTTGCTGCAGGATGCTAAACAAGGTCCTTGTTAGTAAACAAGAATGCATGCAGCTACTTGTCTTTCTTTGGATTAAAAAAATACATAATCTTTATGCAGCAGACTGCAGCGTCCCAAACCTGACCTACCTGTATGTAAAACAGGTCAGGTATTATTAGTAACCTATTGCTGTAGTGAGGTTTCTTGTAGAATCACAGAATGGTTTGGGTTGGAAGGGACCTTAAGGATCATCTGGTTCCAACCCCCCTGCCATAGACAGGGACACCTTCCACTAGGTTGCTCAAAGCCCTGTCCAGCTTGGTCTGGAACACTTCCAAGGATGAGCATCCACAACTTCTCCAGGCAACATAGATATGTTGCAATATAGAAAGAAACAAAGTAATCTAGTTCATATTTAGGGTGCAGCAGTGAGATGCAGTGAGTATCTGGATCTTTAAAAATAATTTGAATATTCATCATCTTCAGAGTTGATAATATTAGGGCCTTTCCACTGACAATAGGTCAGCTACTGGTGTAACACCTCTTGCTGTGCCTAATCAGGACTACTGCTGCTGCTGGCCAGCATTAGCTGCTCCTTATTGTTCCAGCAGAACATTTTGCCATTTGTGTGGATAATATCCATGTGACTGAAGTCATTCAGGCTCAAGATAAAGCTTCAATTCAAAGCCTTAAACACTAAGCTGCAATTGCATGGGGTTCCACTGGGTTAGATTTGACTGTTACAGAACGTTGTCAAATGCTTTATGTGTAAACTTACAGTTTTTGTAAAACTTATTTATTAAGTGTTAAAGAAAGAAAGAAAGAAAAAAACAAAAAGGAGGGGGAGGCCTCAGTGTTTTGCAGAAAAATATTTTTAAAACAAAAATTTAAGCTAGTGGGACTAAGGTTAAGAAAACAAAGGCTTTAATGTAGTGAGTTGAGTGTTTTAAGATCTTCATTTATTATTGCATTTAGTATTGCATTTTGTAGTATTTTGTACCCAAAAGAGCACTCATGTGCCTCAGTGAACATAATCCTTTTGTTTTTGCTTATTGGAATTATGTTCATAGAAGCGTAAAACTGACAGCCTGGAATACAATACAAAACTCTGATTTTGTTACATTTGGTGCCAAAATCACAGGAATTATTTGTGAGATCTTTAGTGAAGTTTTACCAGTTTTATGTTGAGAAGTATTATAATGTTGTTGCTTTGGAGTGGGTTTTATGTATATTTTATTTGTGCATTAATTTGGTGTCATGATTAAATTCCTGCATTACCTGTACTGAAGCTCCATAAGGGAATATTAGTAGTCCATTTAGTGGCACTGCAATATGTTTTCTGTACAAGGATGCCTTAGATGGCATAAATCCCGTAAGTCATGTAGCTATTTGAAGATGTGGGAATAAAGCTGTTACAGATAGAGTAGCTCTGGGTTTTGCTTGTTTTAAAGCATGTTTGTGTTTACATCTCAGGGGACATTCTACTCCTTGATCTTAGTAGCAGAGCCTGGTGGGATCAGAGAAGCAATATATCTTCAACCTGAAATAAAATGTTCTGAACCTGGCTTTTAAAAAAATAAATGAATTCATTTGCAATTTAATAATAATAACAACAACAACAGTAAAAATAATGTTAAAAGGACAATAACAGGTTTTGCCCTGTCCACTGATTTTTCTGGGCTTTGACATCTTGCATTTGAAGTGTCACCTATCTACCTCTGTACCTGCTCTTATCTAGGTGGTATTTTATATGGGGGATTTCAAAGGTCCAGAACAATTTATATTGAAGATAAGATTGTTGATACTGATGTAACAGAAAATGTCGAGGCTGCATGTGTTAGTATTCTGATTTAAAAACAAACAAATGAAAAACAGAACTACAAAGCTCTGTACTTAAATTCAGAGTAATATCTGAATCCCAATGCTACATATTCCGGAAATTGCTTTCTCACTGTCTTTATTAATTGCTTAGTGAACAAAATTGCATAGTAAACTGTAGAGTTGTTAAAAACAACACAAATAGTTTTTAGTTACTGAATTGCTCACAGTCTGTACAAAGAATATATTTGAGAAACAATTAGGTGCATTTTAAAATGGAAGGAATTTTTGCCACGTCACAATATGATTCAGGTATCCTACTCAAGGCTGACTCAGCAGATTTTGCTGATGGGAAAGGAGAAAAAAAGGGAGAGAATTGTGTAGCCATGTATGTGAAGTTATCAAAGTATTGCTTCAATGCAATTTTTCCTCAGAAAACAGTGACTGGAAAGGTAGTATGTACACATTTTCCCTACCCAGAGCTCCCCAAATTCTTTTGTATAAGACAGTCTGCATTATTGCAGTATCTTCTATTTCAGGACTTCTGGCAGAGTACTTTATTACATCCTACACTTAAATGGAATGGCTGTTGTAACTGCATTGTTGGCTTCTCTTTAATTACTGTATATGCACTGATACTACGCATACTTTTTCTAAAGACTTTATGGACCAAATTCAATACTTCATGAGGTTAAGAGAAATCTGTCTCTGTATTTGAGAAGGCATTAAATCTTGCCCTAAAATGCTGGGCAAGGATAATATACTACTTGTTCTATAACTTCAATGCACCCGGAATCCAAAATGAACACAGCCATAGTTTCTGGTCAGTGCAAGACACTGTGGTCAGTCTTAATGTGACAACCCACGGTTGCTTACCATGGTGTGGACCCAGATCTAGTATGAACTGGATCCTAGGAAGTGGGAAAGGGTTTTCCTGCCTGAGAAAATTATAGGTATCACTTAAGGGCTTTGCCTTCTGTTTGTAGTCTGTGGTTAATGGCAAAACTTCACCTTCTTAGAACAACGTAAGAGGAAGGAAGGAGTGGAGTAAAAGTGTTTTCTATAAAATGTGTAAGAAATAGAAATATATCATCATGAAAGAATGATATAAAAGAAATCAAGAAAGTCATGATGATATGTCTATGCTAAATGCCTTGAGAAGAAATGATATGCATAGGCCCAGTTGTCACAAGCATGTTCATACACTAGTAATTAATTGTGGAAGTGAAAACAGTGAAATCAGCATGCTTATGAATTTCAGTACGATTGTATAGCATTATAGAGAAAAAGACTGCTTTCAAAACCATTCAATGGTAATTAAATAATATTTTCTTTTCCTTCCTGTCCCACAGGTACTCTGTGTCTGCATGTTAACGACAATCCTAGGATGTATATTTGGCCTGAAGCCTAGCTGTTCAAAAGATGGTAACTGATATGTCTTTTATTTAGTAATATTACTAAGCGATTCCTTTTTTTTTTTTTCTTTTAGTGCATTAATTTTCATATTATCAGAATGCCACCCTTCTTGCTGCAAGAAGAGGATTGCATGCACTGCTTGAAGCAATATCAGTAAGAGGGGAATAAAAATACCAGAAAATAAACCTCAGCTGTACTCAATTCTTGTGTGTAATCATTTGAGAGGTAAAGAGATCCTGGTACTCAGTGTCTGATCTGGCAGCTTCCATGTATCCCAACTGTCACTGTGGTGATGTCACATGGCTGGCTTTTCTCAGTTCACCATTAAAAAAAAACAAAGCAAAGCAACAAAACACGACGACTTCTATTTCATGTTGTCCTGGAACATTTGTTTTTCATCTTTTCCAGTCAATTATGGAGGAAAAAAAAAAAGTTATTTTTTTGCTGGTTAGAATTGTAGCCTGAAAACTTTCCTTGTGGAATTCCTCTGTCTATTTTCTGTCCTGAAAAATATGTGGTTTTTTCAATGGTGAAGTTTCTTCAGGTAGAAGGTTACGAAAGATTTTTTTTTTTTAAGAAATTAGGCTTCACTTTGGGAACAACTATGAAGAATAATTTCAAAGTTGAACAAACAATGACTTTTTACAGAAGTTCAGTTTATAAAACTTCTATTACTATATATATAGGTTTCTTTTCATTTTATTACAGCTTTGCAGTATTGGTTCATTAATATCTCATTTTTATAATATCACACACCTCAAGATTCTTCAGAAGAGGAGCCGAATGATGGAGGATTTACCTCACTCCCTTCTGGTGACTGCTCAGGTTTAGACAGTGTGACCAAATTCTTAAGTTTTGTTTATCCTTCACATCACCAGTTTCTGGTTGGTTGGGGTTTTTGTTGTTGTTTTTTTGGTTTGTTTTTGTTGTTTGGGGTTTATTTTGGTGGGGGATGGGTAGGGAGTATTTCCCTGCCCTCAGCAACCCCAGTGTAATGGAAGAATGCTGTCTTTTTTTCTTTTTTTCATATTGAAATTGAACAAAAAATAAACCAGTGAGCAGTATACTCAAGTTTGTATCTCTTGTGTCTGCTTTGGAACAGTCCTCTTTATGTCTTGAGATCTTACATATTCTGAGTGACTGTACTCACATCTTCCTGTGACAGAGAAAGGCAAGGACAGTCACAACTAGAATTGTAGTCTTTTATTTAATTTGTTTCTGCCAATACAGAAACACCATGTTCCTCCTAAACCAGAACAGAACTCTTTGTTCAATATGATGAAAAAATATTTTTGTTCGGTAAGCAGAAATAAGCATTTGGTTGGATCAAGACTTTCCTTTGGCTGTCACTGGTTTTGCAGCCATGCTGTAAGTTGTGGAATGGCCAAGTGTGTCATTTCACGTGCTGACTGTACTAGTTTCTTTTGTATGTTGACTGATTTGGGCTCAGCCACTGACATCTAACACTATCCAATATTACAGTGAAAACCTGCAAAGGTCGTTGCTTTGAAAGGACCTTTGGAAGCTGCCGTTGTGATAAAGATTGTGTCAAGCTTGGAAACTGCTGCTTAGATTACCAGGAAACATGTATACAGCCAGGTAAGGATGGAAAAAAGCTGAAGGAGCAGTCTCTCCTGTTCTTTGACAAGGGACAGCTCGGCATATGTGAGTGCTGTTGTGATCAGGACTTACTTCAGATGGGCTGTGAGAGCAAAGTGGGGCTACTGAACAGCAGAGTGGTTCTGATGCCACTCATCTCCCCCTTTTTGTGCTCTCTGTGTTGCATTCCTGGGTGGAGTTGCAGTGCTGATGGTGGTACTGGGGACTCCTGTGGAAACATCAGGGCTCTGGTACAGCTGCTGTTTCACACAAACAAAGCTTGTATTTCACCCAGCTGGACTACTTAGGAGCAGACATAGCCAGTAGGCTGGCTTTTCCCATAGCTCTCCTGTGAGGAGAGATGCTACAACAGACTGTGCTGCTGCCCTCCCCCATGGAAGGAGGAGGAACAACAACAACTGGAGATCTTAGCCAGCTGTTTGTTCTCTGGTGGTGAGACAACAGTGCTCTGCATTGTTCCTGGCAGCAGGGATAACTCCTACGTCCTTGGGCAAGCCTGGAATAGAAGTGCATTCTGCATATTGCATTTGTCTGCCATTGCCTGAGTGAAAAAGGGGAAGGACAGAGCAGCTCTGTGAAAGCTGCCATCTCTCCTTACCCAGCTGCTCAGGCCCTCTGCCTTGTTACTCCCCAGCCTGAGTGTGAAGCAAGGATCATGAGCATGAATCAAGGCAGGACAACAAAACAGATTGCACTGGTGAAGGATTGCAAAAAGAGAAGCAGCTGCCATGAGTTGCCAGAAGGCAAAGGTGAGATAGGCAAACGTGTGAAAAATACCTTGGAGAAATCTCCCAGGGAAAGATGTCAGTGCAGGTAGAACACCAAGGACAGAACTTGACTATTTTATCTACTTTGGTCTTGCCTTAATGCTTCAAATGCAACATTCCTTTCAGATAACTTTTTTCTTCTCACTCTTCTTTAAATGCATTTGATTAATTTCTGGTAAGACCACATTGGTACGTTTAAAGTTCCGATGTGGACTTTGAAAACCAAAAAATTACACTGAGCTCAGATCTCTGCTTCAATTGACTGCTATTGAAAGGTCAAGTTACACATATATAGTTAATATATCCAGGTATATAGTCACATGGGTTTTGCTCTGTCTGTTTTTTTACATCACTCCCCCTGTGGATAAAGATTCTTTAGAAACAAACTGGAGAATCTGTCTTATCACTAAGAATGCAAATGAATTGATTGATGGTGGTTTTTTGTGTTTTTTTAAATCAGCCTTAACGTCAGTGGAGAATCAAATAGCATCATGTAACTAGAACCATAATAGATTCTTCTCTCTCTCACGGAAGTAAAGATCTATTTGATATTAGTGGAATTACTGAAGTACAGTAACCTGAAAATGAGATTAACTTCCTGACAATGGTTTTAGGGATTTCTAATTGCTGGTCATGTACGAAAATCATTGAGTGTTCTCTGTTCAAACATTTAGATTTGGCTTCCATGTTAAGATCTTCACTTAAGCATTCACTCAACTGGTAAATTCACTTGTGTTTATCCTCACTGAATGTAAAGGATCTATTTGTGTATATGACTGATAACAAAATCACAGAATTACAGAATATGCTGAGTTGGAAGGAACATATCAGGATCATAAAGTCCAGCTCCTGGGCCTGCACAGGACACCCCAAGAATCACAGCATGTGCCCGAGAGTGTTGTCCAAATGCTTTTTGAACTCGGTCACCACTTCCCTGGGGAGCCTTTTCCAGTGCCCAGCCACCTTCTGGGTGAAAAATCTTTTCCGGGTACCTAACCTAAAATTCACTTGACTCAGCTTCATGCTCTTTCCTTGAGCCCTGTCACTGGTCATGAGAGTGAAGAGATCGGTATCTGCCTCTCTGCTTCCCCTCATGAGGGTGTTGAAGACTATAATGGGGCTTTCCCTCAGTCTCCTCTTCTCCAGGCTGAACAGACCAAGTGACCTCAGCTACTCCCCCTCTGGACCCTTCACCATCCTCATGGCCCTCCTTTGGACTCTCTTTAATAGTTTAATGCCTTTCTTACATTGTGGCACCCAGAACTGCCCCCAGCACTCAAGCTGAGGCTGCCCCAGTGCAGAGCAGGGTGGAACAATCCCCTCCCTTGCCCGGCTGGTGATGCTGTGCCTGATGCACCCCAGGATACTGTTGGCCCTCCTGGCTGCCAGGGCACTGCTGACTCATGTTCGACCAGGACAGCCAGGTCTTCAGATGATACAATGTTCTGGAATATGCCATTCAGAGAAGCCAACATTGTTCTCTAATAAAGTCAGTAGTGGAGCTGAAGTCAGTAGCTCTTCCTGTGAGCTTATGTATAGAGTCTTAAATAGTGGTAGTGATGCCTGTGCCTCAGAGGTGCTGAATGAGGCTGGAGTGTCTGATGATGACTGGTAAAATATATTGCGACTTCAAATGCAAGTCAGAATAAGTTAGTGCTGCTCAGTGTTTTCTAGGCATTCCAAATTTAGACTAAATTTGTTTTTTTTTCTGGGGGAGTTTTTTGGGAACTTTTATATAGTATGATTTTACTAGATTAAACCCACATAAATTACCATATTTCAGGAGGTCTGTAAAAAGGATTCTTTCTGATCTGTGATATTTATACCCATATGCTGCATAATTGTATTCAGATGACTTTGCTCTTGGATATCTAGTCATGGGTGTTTCCATTTCCTGAAGTGCTGAAGTTTGCGATACTATGCATGTATGAGATAAGTCATTATCTCTATTACACATGAGGACTATTTCTCAGTGAGTAGAGACTTGAGACTGAACTTAACACTTGGTTTATTAGTTCTGGACTTACGGCAGTATTAATCATTGTGCTGTCCTTCTCTCTCACCTGTTTTTTAGCCCACATATGGACCTGCAATAAATTCAGGTGCGGAGAAAAGAGGCAACCAGAATATCGTTGTTCCTGTTCAGATGATTGTGTGGAAAGCAAAGATTGCTGTGTCAATTATCAAGCTGTTTGTAAAGGTAAATATTATCAACATATTACTACCATCTTTCATATGTACCCAAAGTTGTATAAAAGGAGCAAGAACATAATATGGCTTTAAAAGCATCCAGTAAAATGAAAAAAACCTTGCATCTATCAGTAAGAACGTACTGTCTTAAAAAATAAATTGCACTCATTTGTTTTAAGGAGAGGCAAGCTGGGTTGAAGAAGAGTGTGAGGAGATTACTGAACCTCAGTGTCCAAAAGGGTGAGGAAATCGTATATTTGCATAGCTCTGCTCTTTGCTTGCATTTCATTTTTGACATTGTTTTCCCTACTGTGCTTTCCTGGGACCTGCTTGCCGTTTACACACACAGTAAAAGCAGCTGCCAGACAGAGATGAACACCTGTTCAGCCAGCATTTGGTGGTGCTTACTAACAGATCAGGTTGCTCTATCCCAGCACTTGCTTGACTTGCAAGACATGCCTATTCCTCAACCCTGCTGTGTCTTACAGACGTGTGTGCCCTGGGCAACTCTGCCTGGTTGCCAGCCGTGTTATTGACCTACATGTGCTACAATACCCACCATCCCAAATATTTTAGGACCCATCCAGCAATCTTAGACTCCTAAGATTGCCTCCCTCCCTTGTCACTTTAAAAGACCTGTCCAATAGCGTGCGTTTTCCAGCCTCAGAACTGCAAAATATGGGCCAATCGCTGTTCCAGCTCCACCAGCAGTGGGACAACACTATTTGCAAGCTGTCTGAATTACTTTCTTTAAAAGGTGTAAAGTGCCATGGGATCCTTGTATTCTCTGGCTCAGCTCCACATTGGGCCTGCTTCTGCAAGTTATGTATACACTGTGTGAGGAATGACTCATGTGGTTTATGGCATCAGCACTCGGGCTTGAATAGCCCAGCAAAACTCCCAGCCATGAAAAAAAGCCTGTATTTCTTGAACTGTTTTTGCCGTGGGATCTTCAAATTAACTTCATAGCTGAAGTTGAGTATAAACTATGATTGTATGTTTAAGCTATCAATAGAAGTGATTTAAATTCTTGATTGGAATGTGTTCCACTAGTAAATACTTGCTAGACATGTTATGGGATAAGTTGAATTCAATTATGTTCTTGTCTGACAAGAATCAAAAAATTCAGACCTATTTTATTTTGATTTTGAAATTATAGTGTGATGGAATATTTCTAGTAAAGTAAAACCATTTTAATTTGTTCTTGTCATTACTTTTTTGACTTAAGATATTTAAATCATGTTATATTTATTCATTTGAGTTATAATATTGTCAAACAAAATACATAACTTTTTGGAATATTTCATACCAGCTGAATACCCTTCATTCTGATTCAGAGCACTAACAGATGCTGATATGTCAGAACCTTCATCAGGACACAAACAGGAGCTTCTGTCCAGCTTGTAGTCCAAGTAATAGTCCCCAGTAATCCCCTATGGAAGAAGGGGATAGCCAGGAGGTTCTTGAAGTTTTTCTCATTAACTTTTGTTCTGAGTTCAGGAGCCATTTGGGATTTTGTGCTGGGAACTGAGTCTAGGATGCTGATTTCCCTAATGCAAGCTTAGGAAGCGTTGCCCCCAAGAGGTTGGTAAACAAACAAGTCCTGTGCAGATCCTCAGTCAAAGTTATTGACGCAAATGCCGTAGGGCAGCTCCTGTTGGTTAACTTGTTTTCAGGGTTTTTTGTTTGTTTTTTCTGTTGAGCTCATGAAAGGGATACATAGTTACTCCTCTAAAATTGTTTTAATCCGGCTAAACCCCAAAATGTTGCAATAAAACCCAGCCCAGGAAAGGGTGATACGTGGTCAAAGTGGAATCAAGCAGTGTTGACTGAAGGCTCATCTCGGGCTATTAGCACACAAGCCTCTCCCGAAAGTAACAACTCTGTAAACAATCCACTTCTTCCTATGCTGTGTGGTAGGCAGGAGTGCAGGTGACTTTAGTTGCAGTACTCATCTTGAGACTTCAGGATAACAGACGTTTTGTGGGTTCAGACTGCTGGTTTTATTCTGTTTTAATTTTAGCTGTGTTTTTAGCTGTTCCTGTGGTGCAGAATAGACAAAAGGCTGCTCAGCATTCAATGAGGTGCTTAATCTGAGAAATCCCACTGATTTCAATGAGACTGATCAACTGCTTAAAATTAAGTATACACCTAAGTATTTCCAAAACTGGGCTCTATGTTGTTTAATAGGGTTATAAAGTTAATAGGCTCTAAGATCTGAGAAGTGTTCTAGTCCTTCCCACTGTTCTAGGAGTGAAATAATACTCACATAATTCAAACCCTACTCAAGCAGTTTATCCGAGATGACTTTACTGATGTCTTTTTGTCCTCATCTCTTTTTCTGTACTTCAGGCCTATTACTACTTGTTTTATCTTCATTGAGCTGGAAGAGCATCTGATCCCTTTCCTCTTTGCTGATCTCTCTGTTTATCTGGAGATTGCTCTTATGCCTTCTGTTGAGGCTTTCTGTACATTTAGTGGGAAAGAAAGCTTTTCATCTATGTTTTATGGCTGTATGTAGGCAGTAGTGTATGAGTGTGTGTGGGATAGGAAGTTTTCTGTGTACTACATTAAGCTTTGCAAGGGAACTTTCTTTTCCTTCTATTTTGTTTTCTTTTTCTTTCTTTTAATTATGGTCTAACCTGCCTGTAGTGAGGTAGGTCAACTTGGCAATGTGTTCCATGGTTCTGGGCTTTTGATCATCCAGACTGGTGAACCTACTAGACCACAGCAAGCCTGTGTTGCCTGCATAATGTTTCCATAGAAGCCAGTTTATAGGAGGGGATAATTGCTACTGCATTTCCTTCAGTTTGGAGTCAGCCTGTGACTGTGGCATACCTATTTATCCAAGAGCTGTGAAACATGCTTGTCTTACTGTTTGGACACAGCCAGCATGAATCAATGGCAGGACCAAAACTCGAGCCTCCCAGGCTTGGTTGCTCATGACAGCCCATTTCTGAAGTAGCAAGTCTAGAATTAGTGCAGTCTTGGCTACTGACAGGAAAAACGCGTGGAAGTGGTGGATATACCTCAGAATGGAGCTTGGGTCAGTTTGTCTGGGGATTTCACTGGAGCTGTTCCAAAGGGAGTGCAGTTTAACATGGTCTGTCATGCTTTGCTTCCTTGAACACCAGGGCAGATCACTAAATAAATGAGTTTTGGCATGTGTGGAGTATACAAAAAGTGAAATGGCCAATTGCCCTCGTTGTGGCAATGGCCTGTTTTGCCAAGTTTAATTTTACATGTGCGAAGGGGTCGGTAGCTAGATTTGCAGACAACCAAAACATGTATTTAACAGTTGGTTTGCTTGTAAATGCCAAACCAGAAACAGTTGCGTAAAGTCCCTTTCTAAGTGGTTGTTTTAAGTTTGGTGGGGTTTTCTGGTTTTGGTTTGGTTTTTTTCTTTTTTAGGTTAGACTTGTTGGTAAGTAATATTGAACAGCCTTTGCCTCAAATTTCATATATTATTGCACAGAACTTTGCAGCGAAGATTTTTAGACCTCTGCATTGAAGTGAATCAATTTATTGAGCAGGAAGGGGCATGGAGAAGGTATTTGCAAAACTTGCAGAAATCAGAATCTGTGGTGCAAAAAAATACTTGTAATATGGGCAAAGGTAGTGCATAAAGTTTCCTTACTCTGTTCTGCCCAAGGGCTTTAGTTTTGACCTGAAAATCATTAATTTCTTGTTCCCACTTGTGCCATATGAATTAAAAAGCAGGCTGCGAAAGTACATCTTAGAAATGCATCTAAAAGTCTTATTCTGTCTGGAGTGTGGAGCAGGCTATGTAACAGTTCTGACTAATAAAATCCTTTTGGCTGAACAGTTGTCCGAATTGTTGATTAAAATTTTCTTAGGATAGACATGTTTTGGTTGCCTGACTATTCTTTAGTTTAATATAGTCACGTTTGTTTGACTGACACACAGCTTATAAATGTTTCATTTGTAAATGTCTGTTTGGATTTTTTTGTGGGGTACATCACTAAAGAAATTGTCAACAGTTTATAAATGAGATTGTCTTCTATCCTCACTGTTTTATTTTTGGAAACTAATGTATAACAAAGTTAAAAAAAGCATTTTCATTTTACAGTTTGTAAACATAAAAAGGGAAAATGAGCTTGCAGTTAACACAAAATATATTCAATTGTATTATGAAATTCCATATTTTCAGTAGTTATTGCTGCACAGCAGTGATTTTTTTTTTCAGTCTCACATGCCCTCATGTCTATAGGTCAAACACAGTGTATGTTTCCTTGAAGGAAGAAGTTACTGATGTTACAGAAGTTACTATTCCTGTCTGTGATGCAATGTTTTAAGTACTTACAGTCGGAGAGAAGTTGTTTGAACAGGGCTGAATCTGGGAACAAGTCAAGACTGGAAAACGTAGGTCCCGTGCAGACTGGAAGGGGAGATTTTATTTTTTTTGGTTCCAGTGAAATCAGTTTCTGAATTTATCTGTCAAATTCCTGGCAGAAATGCTGTTACAGTGTTTCCAGTCGCAGGGCCACATTTTGAGTTTGGAGATTGGTGGTACTTCTGGAGCAGTAAGCAAGCTCCTTTTGGTTAGATAATCTTTGTAAGATGAAAGGAAAAGTATGTGTTTTAGTTGCTGGTTTAACATACCCTGTACATTAGACTTGCTCACAGTTCTGTGCACTGTATATATATAAAAAAGGATCCTTTTTTTTTCAGCTAGGTTACAGGTTGTTCAGGAGCAAAGTGAATAAAGGAAAGTTTGGCTTTGCATTGCCTTATTTCTTTCCCTGCTCTTACATTGGGGTGGGAGAGTGGGGTTGGAGGGGCTGAATGTTGCTTTAGTGGGACTGATTTCAGGATGAGGAGTACCAAACCCACCAGATGGATCATCTGAGCATCTTGGCTTGTTCTTCATTTTATGGGTGTGTTTGAAATCAGACCTTGACATGGCTTTTCTGTGCACGCCCTGCTGCAAACCTCAGCCTCTTTGGGCAGCGTTTGCTCTGCCAGCCTTCAAGCAGAGGGACTGGACGGCTTGTGTGCTCACCCCTGTGCCAGCCTGCAAACCCTCCTGCTTAGGAGGACTTCCTTGGCCGGGTTTACAGCCCCATAATGAACATTCCCACTGTCTGGGGCAAACTTTCTTGAAATTAGTGATAGGAAACTGTTTCTCAGAGACTGTCTTTTAATATTCAATTTCTGTTTGTTCAGGTTTACCAAGTCTCCAGTATTACTGTTTTCATTGGATGGCTTCAGAGCTGAATATTTGCAGACTTGGGGTGGACTTCTACCTGTTATTAGCAAATTACGTGAGTAGTTTCTTTGTCTAAGAAATATTATGACGTCTCACCTGAAAAAACACAGACACAGCTTTGCTCACTCTTTAAAATCCTCACTCTTCTGCCATGAATGTGGAAGTTGTTGCCCTAAAGAACACCCACGCACAGGGAACTTGAGGTGTGGGAGAGTGGAAGGGTAAGAAAGAGAGATGGCATGAGCAAGGGGCCCTTTCAATTTCCAGTGAAATCTTATGAATGATAGCCCCTGTTGTATTTAGGAGGTGGATGTTTTTTGCTGTGAGGTTACTTTATTTCTTCAAAATAGAAGTAGATCCTTTTTACTCTATAATGCATATCATCTCATATTTAGGTGGAATGGCTTTGGAAAATGGAAAGCAAGATAGAAAGCATGTGATTATATTTGGGAAAAGAAGACAGAGAAGGAAGAGACTAAGAAGAGATGATATAGAAGGGCTGGTAGAAATATGATGCATCCAAGAAAACCTTAATTTAAGAAACATTTCCAGAAGAAATATTCCCCAGCTTTTTTAGTGTCTTACTTGATTGTGTAGTGTCTAAATAATTTTAGTTACTTTTCCTGTTTCTGTTTTGGCTGTGGTTTGTAGAGAACTGATGGTATTTCTTGTCTGAAAAATACGCCAATCTTCTTGACATTCATAAATTACTACCTGGGGTGCCTGGTTTCAGTTTGACTAAAAATAAATCAGTAAAAATACTTGCTTTTTTTTTTACAGTGGTTGTTACAACTTGAAGTGTTCCAGAGCATAACAATTCGCAGATGTATTTGAGGTTTTGGTTTCTTTTTAGTTTTGTTCCATGCTAGAATAAAATGAGGCATTTGCAAAGTTTTCATTAGATGCAGTTATAAAAAAAATTAAACTGGAGAAAGCTTCTGGGACATTTCTGGGAGAGGCTGGCTAGTACAAATTATTCTAGCTCTGCCTGAGATACAAGATAGCAGTGTCACAAAGCATCTGTAGGGCTTTCAGTCTGCCATATCTACTTCCCCATGTACGCTTTCTTCTTTCTTTGGTCTGGGTAGACTACAGTGAGGCTTCTCTCATTGACTTCTATAATAAGCTTGTATTTCTATTTGCACTGAACCCATGATAAATTCTGACCACTAAGAAATACAAATACCTTTGTATCTTCATCAAAGTAATTTCACTTCTCCAGAACAACAAAGTTTTTGACGGTCAAAACTTATATTTTTAAAATATTCTGACACCAGAATGGCTAATAATACATGTTTTATACCCGATAAAATGAGGAATAGTCTGGGGGCAAGTATTAATTCTGCGTTATGTTTACAGTTCTAAAGTACTCTGGAGCATTTTTTGTAGTATGCTAGAAGGCTTTTGCAATACAATGTGCAATGGGATCTTCAGCTTTCTTCTTTTTTCCTTCATAGTAAAATAATGGGTGAAATGCTCAGATAAAGCAAATTTTCTTCAGCAAGAGCAAATTAATCTCATGAATGAAAATTGGTGTTACTGAGGTGTATATCCCATAACACTCTGAGGTCCTGTGGCTTCAAATCTCTGTGCTTCATGTTCCGTGTGTCTAGGCACCAAAAATGGTGGAAGCAGTCATATTGTAAAAATAAACTTCTATATGAGTGAGCAAATACTCCTGCAGGATTTTACTGTTCAGAAAAGGGTAATGAAATTGATTCCTCTGTGTAGAAAGGTAACAATAGTGGATAAATTTCTTGACTATTGCTGAAAATTTGAATTAAATAATTTCAGAGTTCATAACTATTCATTTATGGGACCATTAAATTTTCAAAAAGAGACAGGTTAAGAATGACAGCATCTACAAAGCAGTGAACAGCTGCTCAGAGTCAGTAATTTATTGGACTGCCTGGTTCTGCGTTAAATTAGAGCTGTGCTAAATGCCTGGATTTTTATATTTACAGCATTTGACAACAAGTGCAGAATTCGAGTAGATAAAAATATTTCCATTATTTGGTTCTGTTAATTCAGCCATGCTTACAGTGATAACTCTGGTGTCTCCTTGGAGAAATCTGTCAGAGTAGATGCCTGTAAGGCTATCATAATTTCACTTTTGCCAAGTTTTGTTATACATTTGCTCTCCCTGCTATTTGAAAGATGGACAATTCTGCATGGAGCTGAGGGATTTTAGTGAACCCAGGCATAATCTTACTGTGTGCATGTGGTATTCAGAGAAGACATTTTCATACGCAATTATGCTGTGATATTTGAAGTTTTAGATAAATGATCCTTTTGTCTTAAATCATCTTTAGCTAATGCAACGCGCCAAAGAGAATAAAGATAACTCATGGAAAGTGCTAGCAAAAAGACCCTAGGATGTTTGGCAAAACTTTTAAAGTGTGTTTTTCTATTACCTTTAAAAAGCAAAGCAAAACAAAACAAAATACAACCTCCCCAGCCACCCACACAAAAAACCTAAGATTTTGGAAAACGGTCTCAGCAACAGATTTGGAAATTGTTGAAATGTGCTAAGTGTTTTCCTGTAATAAAAAAAGGTACAAGTGATTACAAGTGATTATTTGTTACTACAGAACACAAGTGTGGGAGGGGATGTCTGTGTGACTTGAGAGGTTTTATTTTTCCCGCCTGCCTTCTTTTTATCTGGACTAGATCAAATTGATTACTTCAACTGAAATCTAATCAAAGCCCCAATCCAATGAGTTCAAAGTGCCTTGATGCAACACTTTCTATGTTATGGAGCCTTTAATTTCTATTTTATTTATATTATATATAATTACCCAGAGTCATAGTGAAGATTGACCCAGTGCTGTTCTTCCTGTAGGGTCATAACTTTTGGTTCTTTAGCATCTGTTGAAGCAGTTTTGGTATTTTTTTAGTTGTTAATGAAGGTGTTTTCTTTTTTTTTTCTCTCTCTGAAAATTGGGGCCCACACTTTTGATGGTGGAAATTTAGACCTCTTAAATAAGGTTTGCTCAGTTGTTTTGGCCTTGCTAATGCCTCTTCATGCTAGCAAATACTTTACACTAATCTCCTTAAACCCATATGATTTTTATATAGAGATAAAAAAAGCTTTGACATTCATCTTAGAATAAGAGTTTCTTTTTTTATTTTAAAAGCCCCACAAGCAAGAAAGGAAGACTGCAAAGTAAGTGATGATTTGACAGATGACTTAGACAGCCAGGCATCACTGTGTCAGTGGCCACTTTACCTCTGGGAGCACCCAGGGTTAAGTGGCTGGTTGGTCTTAAGCTGCAGACTGCACTTATTGCGTACCAGGGCAGCTTTGGAGGGTGTGATTTCTTTCCTTTTTCATTCTTATCTGTACCTGCTTTTCACAAGGCTGTAGGTTTTGCAGTCAGCCATTAGGCATATATAAAATTTGTTTTAATAGGCATTTATCAGCTTGTAAATGAATATGGGAAGACAAATTAAGTCCACAATTTTGAATAGTGAAAACTTTCTGGAAATATTTTTTGGCTTTTTTTAAATAGGTATACATCTTCATGAGAGAAACTTGCAAGATTTTTATTTCAGTAATTTTGCTGACTTTCTTTGTTCCTCCCTCTAGAGAAATGTGGAACATACACTTCCAGTATGAGACCAGTGTATCCTTCAAAAACCTTTCCCAACCATTACTCCATTGTCACAGTAAGAATTCTTGTACATTATATCTTTCCACTACTGTTCATTATCAACTTTCTCCAAGGGAATAGTATATTTTGATGCATTATTAAAATAATTTGATTTCCCTTCAGAGTAGGAACAAGTATGTATTATTTTTATGTAATTTAGGTTAACAGTTGTTACATACCACTGCAGCTAAGTGGCCAGATCTAATGTAAGTAAATCCAGTCCTTCCAAGAGTAGCTGTGAGAAGTCCCATATAAGCAAAAGTTCACATCACTTTGCAACTCCTCATTTGTGTAAACATTTCCACTAAATTGCAGTTTCTGTTCTTGGAGTGGGAGCAGCCTTACTGCTTTGAGTTGCCAACCTTATTCCGCTTCTTTAAGGTAGCTTAGCATGACACAAAGACTATGAAATGAAAGGAAAGATGTGAGCAAGGAAAGATGCTTATATTGACTCTGTGATGGACTGCACCCAAGCCTGCATAGAAATGTCACAAAGCTGATCTTGTAAATTTGCCACTTCTTGCATATAAGAGGAAAAATTAAATGGAGGTTTTCAGCACAAATGCAGGGTTGGAATCCAGGAGATTATTTTGGTTTCATCATGCCACAACTAAAACTAGACAAATCAAATGCTAGGATCTGCACTTTCTTTCCTCCCAGTTTGTCAAGACATTTGGTAAGTGAGGAACACAAGTTCGGGAATGAGATACTTAATTGTGCAATCCTCACAAATCTCCATGACTGAATATGCAGCTAAGAGGCATTAATCATGCCCTGCAGCCATGTGAGGTGTGCACTACAGAGCTTTATCTCAACTCCCCGTTCTTCTGAAAACTAGCAAGGTCCTAATGGTGGTGGTGTTTTATCACTTATAAATGTCAATGTAAAAAGGAGCTAGTCTGCTTAAAGATAGAGCACAAAATCTGCTAAAACTACCCAAGAACTAGTGCCTGCACCTCTTTCACTGCTCATGTAATGGTTATCCCAGCTAGAGCTTTTGCTCATGTGATGGAAGTCCAGCATAGGTAATTGCTTTGTCTTTGGTACTAAAGATACAACAAATGTGTGAACTCATACAGTGTCTTTCAGTTTGATTCCAAAGGAGTTTCCCTAATTTTTTAAAAATCTCATTGAGAACCAACTAAGAGTTGGAAGGCAGAGTTTGGGAGCAATGGTAGATGATGCTGCTAAACTTCAGTCCTGAACTACTAGTGGAGTAGTCGTCACCAACAGAGTATTGAATGGATACATTTGTCTGAAGGACATGTTTGTGTAGCTGGAAGGTTCTTTTTAGAGCGTTGCAACAAGGCATACTCTCAATTACAGGGGCTGTATCCTGAATCTCATGGTATAATTGATAACAAGATGTATGACCCCAAAAGAAATGCATCCTTCACCCTTAAAAGTAAGGAGAAGTTTGATCCACAGTGGTACCAAGGCCAGCCTGTAAGTATTAATACACTTCTGAGAATGTACATCACCCTGTTATGTTACTTAATATCGCTTGGATGCATAGTGATGTTGAAAGAGTACAGAGGGTACTTCTCAGTCAGCCAAGAAGTGTAACTCAGCACCACCAGGAATTGCCATACTAGAGCTGCAAAATAAAAAATGAAACAAAATGTAACGGATTTTTTTGAACTTAAATGGAATTTTCCCTGAGGAGAATGCTGGCTTAAAATAGCTAATATAGCTACCAGATTTCGGTCTGTTTTTAATATGAGTGGGCTCGCAGTTAGCTTCTCTTAGGAAATCAACAAACCAGTTTGAGCAATAAGAAGCACTAATAAAGGTTTATGCTCTGCCCAAATTACTCGTAAGCTTAAATTCTGTGGTTTTAGAAGGAATTGTCTTAGCTCAATCACACTCCTATGGCAAAACTGGTGAGATTGCCATGAAAATGAAGTGGTGTGGAAAAATTTGAGTGAGCGCTAGCCTGAAGAATAGCAAGGGACCAGATACAACTGTTTAGTAATGTGGGGAAGACAGGCGTAGGCTTTGCTGGTCACTGAGAAGAGAGTGATATATGAGTCAGGCAGAAAACATGCCAAAGGCATAAATCTATAAATCATGAGAGCAGCAGTAAAATCAAAAGAACTGACCAAAACGCTGTTTCCATATGTCAAGAGTGTGTGGGACGTAGGTCCTTGGAATATTCCCACCCCTTCTTGTGTCACTGTTCTTGAGACAATTCCCCTTCCTGGTGTCCAACCGTGGTTCTACCATTGCATTTCTACTAATGGTTCCTACCTCTGTCCTGGCTGTCCATGGCATAGCAGCAGCAGGGATGAGAGTGTTTGCCACAAGGAACCAGGCTACAAGGTATAACTGGGCTGCAGATAGCGATGACAGGCTGGATTGACTGCAGTGCTCCATTAAACTATCAGTTTTTGATCTTGCTGAAGCGTGCAGAGTAGTGAGGGTGGCAGTCTCTCAGCTAATTTGGTGATGGGCACTAATGATGGCGAATGTTCTCCGGCAGATTTGGCTCACAGCCATGTACCAAGGGCTGAAAGCAGGGACGTTCTTCTGGCCTGGGTCTGATGTAGCGGTGAATGGAACCTTTCCAAACCTGTATGAGATATACAATGGGTATGTAAATGTCTGTGTCTCGAAGGAATATTTGACTTTAACAATTGCAGCAGGACAGATGCCAGAGAAAGCGTAATTTTTTTTCCTACTTTTCTAAATAATTTTGTACAGTGGGGAAAAAAGGCTAGGATCCAATTAACTTTGTTTCAGTATAATGTAGAGTCTTTGTTTAATTATCGTTTCATTCATCAAGAAATGTTTTTATGGTAAGATGTGTAAAAATCAGCTTTAAGCATAACTAGCTTTGAAGCTCTAGTACTTTGCTCTTTCTATTTATAAAAACCTTTTGCAGTTGGTGTAGAGTATTTCAATCCAAATTTGTCATACAGTGAATGGATCAGGTTTTGACGTGATATTGTCCATGAAAACTAAAGTTTTACTGTTGACTGTCGTAAGCTGTTCCAATTTAAAATTATTTTTGTTGCAAATTATAAAATATTTCACATTAAGTCACTTGTATTTTAGTCAGTGATTGCTCTTCACTGTAATTAAACATTTTCTGCTTATTGAAAATGTTTATCACAATTTATTTAATAATCTCAAATCTTGCCCAAGAAATCAGGCTTCTCATTTCTATCTTAGGATCATTTTCTCTCTTACGCCCTTCATATAGGATGGAATTTTTGATTCTTGATTTGCTACCTATATTTTTTTCCCTAGGAACTGATGATACACTGTTACTTGAACTTGTGTTAAATATTGAATACTTATTTTGTGGGTGCCTCATTTGGTTAAAGGTCAGCATGTTTATTGTTGGTCTACTTCAGTAACTGATGCAGAAAATCTACTTTGTGACATAGTATGAGAACTTGTATTCAACCTATGTACATTTAAAATACCCAACGCCACTCATAAACCAAGACCTTTTCAAAACAATGCAGGAGTGAAAGCCTGCATGTGATTTTGCACCTTGAGGCCAATTATTTGCTTTGTGTAATAACCATAAGCATTACTGGGGCTTTATTCTGATCATATTACAGTCATTGAGGACAATATTCAAGGGAGATTTAGCTCAGGCCATAAACTCCTATAGAGTCACAGGCAACTAGCATAGATAAATTTGCATCCTGCTAAATAGCCTGTAATGTATTTTTTTTTTTTTTGGTAATATATGGCTAAGAGTTTTTAGCTCTTGGAAATACATGGCTGGTTGATATTGTATTATTCTGATACAGCTCAATCCCCTTTGAAGAAAGAGTGGTGACTGTCCTTCGCTGGCTGCAGCTACCTGAAGATGAAAGGTAGGTGTACATTCGCAAGTGTGAGTTCCTGTTTGAGTCGTATTGCAATGAATTACATTGTAAACATGATTTCTGTTTTAAACAATATCTTACGCTTTTTTCTAACAATGTTAAAATGTTATTTAATGCAAACCTGTTTCTATGACTGAAAGCTTTTTTAATTAAATTGCATCTCTCCGTTCAAAGTATTTTTCCTCTGAATGACAGCGTTTTTTCCAATATTTGATCTCCACTGTTGAAATATAATCTCTTCAAACTGCCTCAACATGTATGTAAAATATTACATTTTTGGTACTGTTTGATATAGACCACACTTTTACACTCTGTATTTAGAAGAACCAGATTCCTCGGGCCATAAGTTTGGACCAGTAAGCAGCGGAGTAAGTAGTTTTGTAGTTTCTTACATTTTTTTTTTTTAATTTGAAGCTTTGCTCTGACTCTGTAACTTCCATAATTCATGTTAGGTTAACTGAGATCATGTGAAGTATGCGTATTAGGAAAACAATTTGTGAATAGACAGTCCTTCCATGGTTAACATTGATACAAAGCATATAATAGACAGCCTATTTAGTAAGCCTAATTTTTATTTTCTTTATTTCAATAACTTTATATTACCAAAGCATGTTTGGGTATGTCTTGTATGTTCTTTTATCTTCTCCTACTAATGGTTCACATTGATTTTTGGTGGGGGAGGGGAATGGGGACAGAAAGTTTGTATATGTTGCATTTAGCAAGAGCAGAGGTTTGTACAACAACATCCAAGTTGTGGTGGTGAAGTATTCATGTTACAACTGTCATTCATTTCCTCCCAGTCTCTGTGCTAAGGTTAGGTGGATATTGGCTTTATCTCCGTGCACTTATAATTTATGCCTTCTCAGAAAGAGACAGATGAAAGGAACATTGACCCCATCACAGCCTGTGATTTATTATATAAATAAGAAGTCTTTGGGACTGCTACTGACTTAAAAAATACTGAATAACTGTGAGGGGGTTTTTTGATTGATGTTTTTGTTTTGGGTTTTTTGATTGATGTTTTTGTTTTGGGTTTTTTCCCTTTTTTTAAGCGTCTGCAACTGAAATAACACATAAAAATGTGTTGCTGTGTCATGGTACAATATGGGACAGAAAAAAAATTGGGCTAAGGGCTGTATAGTGTAGATATAGCCAGTCTTCTGTAGGTGGAGGTAACTCTGAACAGTGCAGGTGATATGCAGTCTGCAGGATCTCATTTTTATTTAGCCATATTTACCAGTATTTTTAACACTTACTTTACATTCCTATTTTTGTCCTGCAGGTCATTATGGCATTACAGAGAGTGGACAAAATCGTAGGGATGCTGATGGATGGTCTAAAGCAAATGAACTTGCATAAATGCCTGAACATAATTTTTGTATCAGATCATGGTAAATTTGATTTTATAAAATATATCTAAATATACAGAACTTTGAAGAACTGTCTTTATAAAGTAATATTCTGAGTTTGTACTTGTGTGTTTCTGTCAAGGTTAACACACAACTAATACCTACAAAATATGTTTTATATTGTCAAGATGATTTGAACGATAATCAGTGTGAGACAGTGTCAGACTATTTTATGAGGGGGTAAAGAAGTGGAGAACACAGGGAGGAATTAAATAATTTTCATATTTTGTTTCTAATTCCTTTTGCAACCATTACCAAATGATAAAAGAAATAGAATAAAAGATGTGAACTGTAAAATATAGATTTCATTTCCTTCTGTCTTTTAATTGCACTACACAGCAACAGTTTACAAACTGCTGGAGAACTGAAAATACAAGCCATATCTTCCTTCCAACTATCACTTCCCTTGCATGTTATTAGAAGGCTGTGAATATGAAACTTTGATTTATTTTTCTAGCTTTTCTGTATAGCTGGAATTATTTCTGTAAGTTATATATTTTACTATTTTTTTTCTACTTCTTTGCTTGACAAACAAAATATGAGCATAAAATATTGCAAAACTCATTGCCACAGGGAATGACGCAAGCCAAACATCTATACAGACTTAAATTATGAATGGAGGGTAAACCTGTCAAGAATTATTAACAGTAAGAGTTCAAATGCAATATGCAACTTGAAGTCCCTGTGACTTCTGAAAACCGATAAAGAACACTGGGAGAACAACCAGTCAGTAATGCTGTGCTTGTTGGGTATTTCTCTAGCTGTGTTACTGAACACTATTAGGTAGGATACTGAGCTAAATTAATATTTGGTCTGACCCTTAGTACTGTTCTTAGGCTCATGAGAGTTCTTTTCCCTTTTGAGAAGAAAGTTTGTCTGTTTATTAAATTGGATAGTCTTTCTCATCTGTGGAAATGGCTGATAGTGTTTATCTGTGCGTGGTTTTTTATCTTCTACATGTGAGTATTGTGGTCTCCTTGGGTCAAGATGCCTTGGGCTTCCCAATAAAAAGACCGGAGAAATTACATTTCTGACTTCTACAACTAAAGTTACATGTCTCCTTAGCAAGGCTACTCTACACTGATATTCCCATTTTAAAAGAAAATGCATTTCCTTTTACAGGGATGGAAGTAGGGAGCTGCAGAAAAACAGCATATCTGAACAGCTATCTGGACAATGTTCAAGATTTCATAGTCGTACCTGGTCCTGCAGCTCGCCTAAGACCTAATAATGTTCCAGATGAGTATTTCTCTTGTATGTAGTTGCTAAACTAACTTTTGTTATTTGGTTATATGTTTTTGTACTTTATAAATACGAACTTAGGATCCACATATTCAATTAGTAAACTTGAGGGAGTGCCAACTAGGGACAACCTGGATAATGACGAACAGGAAATACTGAGTAGTGTGTGCACTTGTGTTTTTGGAGACCACTTGACTTTTCAAGTCTGAAAGTGTATTTGAATCCCACGGATTTATTTGTATAAATTTGCAATATTTTTGTCGTAGCGGAATGTTAGATCGTTAGCATCATTTGCATATTATTTTGAGTATTATATTTCCTAGTTATAAAAATTTGGCCTACTGGCCTGACAGTAGCTGAGTAAACTGCAAGTACACATAAATAATAAAACGGAGTAAAAATCAATGAATGCTTACAAATTTTAAACTCTGATTGGTTAAGCAGTCTTATTTTAGGTAAACATTTAATGCCTGCAATTTTTTGGTGCTTTTTAATGTTGAATGCAGGAGTTTTCTTCATGTTTCATAGTACTTTTTGGGTGGGTTGGGTTTCTTTTCTGGCAAGATAATTGTTCTCTGTGCCCTTTAAAACTTGTAGGCCTCAGCCCCAGTGACTATAAGTCCTGTTTACTTCACTGCTTGATGCTATTCTAAACTGTTTTAAATGTTTACTTGGAGAACGTGGGAGTCAAATGCAGTTCCAGGTTCTCCCTGGAGAAGGAAGTTCAGGAAGAAGAAAACTAGCATATCTCCACCTCTGGACATGTGCACTGTTATAATGAAGTAGCAGAGCTACTTCATAGTATTTGTAGCACTGCATGTACCTGTGCAGGAATTATGAATGGTTCTCTTGCCAGGGTAATCCTTTACGTACTTGAGTCAAGTATTGGATATCAGAGTCAGGACAGAATAACTGTGAAACGTAGTGTGCCTGTGTTACACAAAATGTCAAACTACATGATGTAATTGTCCCTTTTGGCTTGAGCCTAAGCATCTGAATCTTAGCCAGCTGGTGCTTGGCTTTCTTTCTAAGAATATTTCCTAGGCAAAACTGCTGTCCTGGTGGCGGCATTTGTGTCCTTTGTGTCTCTTTCTTTATAAGTTTATCAGTGAGGAAAAATTCATCTTGATTAACACAGCATTTAGTTGCTTCTTTTGTAAAAACTTACTTACTGGATTATTTTTCTAAGTGTGGTTAATATAGTTTAGCATTTAAGTATAGTTTAACTTTTAGCTAATAGAATTAACTAAGGTTTAACTAATATAGTTTAAATTTAAAGCTGTAAATAAGTAATCAAGGGAAAGAGAGGCTGAACTAAAATTTCATAAAAGCAATAGCTTGACAGTTTAGGGATTATCTTGTTCTATACGGTTTTCAATCTGAAAAAATAATTCCTTATGCCCAGAAATTTATTCAAACTTATCATTTGTATTACGTGATAGGAATGCTTTCATTTTACATCTGGTGTTTTTTAACTTAGGTGACTAATACTTACATATGATTCTTCCAGTTAATTATGAAGGCATTGTCAGAAACCTCACAGTAAGTGTTGTCTTATCTGTTGTTCTAGCTTAATTTCTGCTGACATTTACAGGTATTTTATAGCACTTAGCTGTTTGCTGGGCTACTTCTGTACTTTGGTTCAGTGACAGGATGAGGGGACATCGTCTTAAACTGCACCAGGGGAGGTTTAGGTTGGACAACTGGAAGAATTTTTTCTAGCTGACAGGGTGGTGTTCAGTCGTACTCGTACTTGATGATCTCAGAGGTATTTTCCAACCTAACTGATTCTGTGTGTCACCTTTGGTTAACAACAACAACAACAGTAGTTCCACACAGGGGGAGGTGAAAATTGAGTAAGGTGACATCAGTCTGTCTAAGGCTTTGCGTTCATGTCTGTTCACTGTATTGTGTTGCTCTTCCAACTGGAGAACTTGTGAATCTGGACCATACTAGCTGAGGGCCATGTCAATGTAAAGCTCAGCTCTATTGCCAGGACACTCATAGGATTTTCTTGCTCACACCTTTTAGATAAACAGCTTTGAGAGTGGATATTGATTTTTTTTTTTTGGTCAGTTACAGTGTAATGGATTTGCTTTTTTGCTCTGCCCCTGGCTTCTGTTCTTATCCCTGCACCATAATTTGTTTGCCTCTCGTTTGTGCAGACACTGCTGTCAGTGAGAGCAATGCTGTTTGTATAGATGACTTCACTATCCCAAATTCCAGTATTACAGTAGAGATTTTATTTTTGTTTTGTGTTGTGGGTGTCTTTTTTCTTTTTTTAAATCATTAACGGATCTTAGTTCATGGA
The DNA here is from genome assembly GCA_013397865.1 of Struthidea cinerea. Lineage (NCBI taxonomy): Eukaryota > Metazoa > Chordata > Aves > Passeriformes > Corcoracidae > Struthidea > Struthidea cinerea. Next base: position 288,311 of record VZTI01002952.1, on the reverse strand, counting down.
AAAATTTATTTGTCCCTGAGTGATCAATCTAAAAGCACTTTAGATGTCTGTTACCTTCTCTATTACGGAGCTGTCGACTTGTTGCACTGGATAGTCTCCTATCACTTGTGAAATTACCATGATGTCTTAATGTAATTCTTTATTAATTCTAAGCAGTACCATTTGGTTCTGTACAATTGTAAGCTGTAAGAAAAAAAAAGCAAGTTTTGTCCATAATCCAATATTAAATATCTTCTAATAACTATTGAATCCAACACCAGTCAATATTTGTGATTTAAGCATTCATTCGTATGTCCCAGACCTTTTGACTCCAAACCTGGTGGAGTTACACCGTTCTTAGTGGAAGTTATTGCAGGCCATTTGCAATTGATGTGCTTTATAAGAACTGTGCATGGCGTAAAAGACACATTTCACCAAAATTTCCTTATGTTTTAATTTAAACATTTCAGTGCATAAAACCAAACCAGCCTTTCAAAGCTTATATGAAACAGCTGCTACCCAAGCGTTTCCATTTTTCCTATAATGACCGGATTGAACCGCTGCACTTTTATTTAGACTCCCAATGGCAGCTTGCTCGGTAAGTTACAGTTCTCAGTACTTGATTGTGCAACAAATAATTTCTTTTTTTCTCACAGCTTTTCTCTTCCATGTGCTTAGAGTTCAGTGATAGCTGTTAGAGTGTGATATTCTTGTTTGTCGTAGCAAAGAGACATTGCAGAGGAGCAATGCATGCTTTTTTCTGCAGGTTTTGCATGTGCTTTGAGTTGAAATTACTCTGATGGGCACATGAAAGTTCCAAAGGGATAACATTTGCAAATTACCATTCTGATTTTAAAGGCATTCTTCTCCCAAGCTTTAAAGATGTCTCATTCCCTATGGACAATCCCCTAAGAATCTTTAAATAGAGAAGTAAATAAGTCATCACTGAATGTACTTTTTGCTGATATGATTTGAAAAGTGTGAGTTATAAAAACTGTGTGTTTTTAATAGAAAACCATTTGAGATTAAAAGCTGCAAAGGTGGATTCCATGGCTCAGACAATCGCTTCCCCAATATGCAGGTGAGATTTAAATTTACATTAGCTCTTATTTTGAGCTCCTTCTATTTCCAAATGCTGTGTTTGCTGAATTTTGAGGTGGTGGTGGTTTTTTTTTGTTTGTTTTGTTTTGTTTTGTTTTGGGCTTTTTTTGTTTTGTTTTGTTTTGTTTTGTTTTTTTAGATCTGTTATATTATTCCATCTGCAATTAAAGAAGTCAAGCATTTATAGGATTGATATTGTGATGTGCTGGATAACCCACACAAATAAAGACAGTCTTGAAAGTCTTCTTTTTAATGAGAAAGGAGAAGGCATCATAGGGAAACATGAAATCAGATCCTTAGTTTCATCTAATTTGGGGAAGTCACTTAACTTATCCTCTGCCTTAGTTTCTGCTATCAATAAAATGAAAACAAATATTCATGATTTCAAAAAGCTGTTTTCAAGATTAAAATCCACAAACAATTGTGAGGTACTTGGAACTATTACAGTGAATATGTGTAAACACATCTATAAAGAGAAATGTGTGTGTTATGCGGACTTTGTAGGTTTTGTCATAAAACTTGTTTTCAATAATTTTCTCTCTTAGAAGCCTTATTTTTTTTGATGTGTTGTAGAATTACATAGTGTTGGCATCAAACTGTTTTTAAAAAAAGTCCTAATCTTGTATCAATTTACCCTTCCAGGCTTACTCTTCTTCCCTGATTTGACAATGGAAAACCTGTTGATAGTGAATCTAGTAATGGGTTGCAGTCAGCAAGCCATGTGATCCCAAATGCATTCCATCTCTCTCTGCTGTAGTTTGACTGTGCAAGTTTTTTTCAGTAGATTGACTCTATTCAAACTTTGTCCCACTTGGGATTGCCAGTTCACAGCACCCCTAACAGGTCTTAAAAGAGATAAAATTTTTCCTTTTTGTGGCTAACATTTTAGCAGCATAACAGCATTTCATACTCTGTAATTACTGAAAACAACAGAAAGGAGGTAGCGTGTCCCTGCCTGATCTGGTTCAAATTAGGCTTGTTGAGTACATTATTAGCCTGCCGATTTTAAGATCAACAGTTGCAGAATGATGCCCTGTGTTATCCTTTAATCTCAAAAAAAGGAGTTAAGAGTTGAATTTTTAGCCTCTGTTTTTGCCACACAGCTATGAAATCTGAGATAATTGCATTGTTTGCAAAGAGCTTGGAGATCTTACCCAGGGACATGCTATGCAGTGTAAAACATCCATCACTCATTCAGTATCTTAATACCACAGATGTGTGCAATCTGTTTCTCTTCATTAAAAATAAGCTGAATAACTGAGGATAAGTTTTAAAACAATGTTTTTGGCACAGTTGAGTTTAAGCATTTGTTGCCCTTGCCTCCTTGTTCTCATTCATGCAGCAAACCTTGCAGTATGCCGGTAAGTTTTTTGTGGCTGCAGTGTCAAGTGGGTTGGGGAATTGAACCAGAAGGAAGAGAGCCAGCAAGAAAAAAAAAAGGAAAGGTTTTTGAGCTGGCAGCGTTCCTGGATCAGGTCCAGTATAGCTCGGGAAGTGGTGGAAGAAGAAAGAACTTCCACGCAAACCAGGCGTGGAAGCCTACGATCCTACCGCTGCTTAAGCCACTTAAAGCATTGTTACCAACAGATGTTTTTATAGCCCTAAGTTAACAGCTTCCAAATTGTTTACAGGATGTGATATGTGATGGTTACTTTGGATCAACATTTCCGTTAAATCTTTTAAAGCATTTAAGAAAGTATCTTTTAATTTCTTCAAAAGCAGAGAATAACAAGGGACTTCATAAATGGCTAAAGGCAACGAGACAGAATTGGGTTTCCTAATACTCTTCTACTGCTTTTTTAAAAATTATTCTTATACATCTACTTTTTTTTAAAAAAAGAAAACCACATGCTTTTGACTTGATATGTACTATGTTTGTTGCTAAAGCAAAGATTAAGTTCTTGGAAGAAAATGCCCTCTGAGTATGAAGATAATTTTCATTTCAACTTGTCTTAAACAGAATTCCACTATACTTTTCTCTGTAAATCCTAGGCTATCTTTATTGGTTTTGGACCAGGATTCAAGTTTGGTACTCAAGTTGATCCATTTGAAAACATTGAAGTATATAATTTAATGTGTGGTAAGTACAATGGATGGGAGTCATTTTTGTTCAATATAAAAATATAGTATCTTTTGGGCATTGCACATCTTCTAATAACAGATTGTTAAGTGTCCTCAGAAACTCATCCTTAAGACTTGCTGCTGATTTTCGCAAATCAGCTGTTTGTTTTTGTGAGAAAGGGCCATCTCTAAATGACTAACAGCAGTTTAGAATCTGTTGGTCAGGCTACCTTGTATGTCTCTTTTCCACTGGTCATACTGTGTATTCCTCTGGCTTTTCCAGAGCTGGTGCTTTTACTCACCACTACTAAAACTGGCTACTTCACAATCTACCACCATGAAGGGAAGCCTCCTTTCCCCCCCTCTTTCAAACACAATGTTACTGTGACTCCTTATTCCTTTGTCCCTTCTTCATTCTGTATTTCACGGTTTTTCCAAAAGTCTGTCACTACATCTACCACTTTCTGTTCATTTATGAGGTCTTAACCTGTTTTCCATTTTTTCCATTATTACCTACTTCCCTCTCTTGTTAGAACCTATACTGCTTCTGTGAGAAATAAAGTATTACCAAAGAGTTTGATCCAGAAAATAAACTTATTAGGAGTTCAGCAAATGCTTGAGATCGGTGACGATATTCAAGCATACCATATCTAAACTATGTGTTTAAATTCTTTGCTGGAATAGGAAACAGGCCATTGTCAGGAAGCATGTCTCTCTCAGCCTTGTGTGCTTTGCTGTCTTCTCCTGTCATGGTTGATATCGAAATACCTTCTTGTGCCCCCTGAGCTGTCCTGCATGTGCTGCATGGGAGGGATAGAGAGCTTACTGCCATCCCAGTGAAGTGAGTTCAGTGACAGATCAGATGTTGTAAGTGCAGTCATTGAGGTTTAGATTTTCTCCATCCTGTACAGAAAGAATTAGATGAATAGGATGTATAAAAGCGAGCATGTGAATGTCATGATATAAAATTAATTGAGGCAACTTACTCAACCTTACAAGCAGACTAATACCATACTGAACCCTACCTAAGAACATGTGTGGTCCCTTTTGAAGAGGTGACATTGCTTTTCTTTTTGAGTGTTATGAGCAGCAAGCAGTGAAGCTTTGACTCATCCATACTTGTAAGCACAATGCAACCACTTGTGTATTACAGTCTTTATCCTCCTGTTAATATCACTTGAATTCTTCCATAGATTTGCTTGATTTGAAACCAGCCCCAAACAATGGAACTCATGGACGCCTAAACCATCTATTAAAGAACCCTGTTTACACCCCCCACCATCCAAAAGAAACAAGCCCTCCTTCTGAATGCTCTGTGGTGGGAGAAAGAGCCTTTTCAGTGAGCCTTGGCTGCTCCTGCAGGACAGGGGTAAGTACTGAAATAGTTAAAGTTGTGGATGCAGAAGTCTGTGTCATATGCAAAGAGTGAAACTGTGCATTCTCCAGATGGTTTCACAGTCCCTTAGTATCGGTTTCAAAATGAAATCTTGCTTGGGGTTAGTGAGTTCTAGCCTGTATTTGCATAATAATTTTTTGCAGATTGCTTATGTTAAGTCACATTCATCTCTGAAGAGCCTGGAAAAACCCCACAGTAGCTTGATGGGGAAAGCATTCCATTCTTTCTTGCTTCATTTAATTATGTTGAGATTTCTCTTCTGTGAATGCTGTGTTTGGGCTGTGGTTTTCAAGCCTGTAGATTTGCTTGTGGCAGAACCAATTTGTTCCTGCAAATTCCCTGTAGCTCTCCTTCAGTACATGTTCTGTGTATGTAAAACAAGTTACATTTAAGTGTAGTACCATAATATAGACTCATAATATGCTTTGTAGAGTCTCACTGCTTTTCCTTTATAATTATAGGGCTTGCCAATAAGGGATTTTCGTCAGCGTTTGAATCTTACTGAAACAGAAGGTAAGAACTTTCGATAATAATATAAAATTAAAAAGCTAACAAAAAAAAGAAAAAGTAGTTATCAAACATTCTATATTTTTAAACTTCTGAGCAACTCCCAAGTAAATGATGTGAAAATTCTTTGAAATACTTGCTGAAACTATAGTCCAGCCTGGAGAATTTGTGGATGCCTCACCCCTGGAAGTGTTCAAGGCCAGGTTGGATGGGGCTTTGAACAACCTGGTCTAGTGGAAGGTGTCCCTGCTCTTGACAGGGTGGTTGCACTAGATAGTCTTTATGGTCTCTTCCAGCCCATACCATTCTATGATTCTGATGTTTTTGAATGCAGTCCTCCTGAACCATTTGTTCTCAAATGAATGTGTATCCTTATACAAGTGTCTTTATGGCATGTGTGTTACCTGCTACTTTCGACTTTTCTAGTACTGAAGTAATGAGCATTCCAGAATGGGGAGCAAAGTGATGCATGGGGAAGTACCTGATAAGAAATCAATGCAAATAATCATATCCATAATGGCAGCATACTTTTAATGAGGCAGAAGGAGTATGTTTGAGTTTTTATGTGGTCTTGAGCTGTTACTTCTTTTACTTATGATTTATTTCCAAACATTGGACATACACATGCCATGTTTAAGCTGCAGTTTGCAAGGCTTTAAATATGCACATGACTCATAAAACATAATAAACTATTTTGAGAATGAAACAGATAAAACAGCAAGTAAATAAGGAAAACTGTAAGTCAAAATGGAACATAGTCTTAGGTGCTAATGCCTTAAAAGATAATATCAAGAAGATTAGGCTGTCAGAAATAGGCTGATAGAGGCCTTTCCTCGTGTGTATGTGTGTGTGTTCATGAAACCTTGGGTTTCTTATGCAAATAAACTCTATTTGGCAACACCCCACTATAGCTTACTATTAAGAACGGGACATAAATGCCAGTTACTGGCAGGGTCCAGTACTTGCTGCTTATCCAGAGCTAATTCAAGGCTTCTGTTGATTTGTGTAGTTCGTTGTGAAACAAAGAGTGGATAGAGCTTTCTTGGAATTTCTTCCACTAATGACAGGTCATCATTTTAAAATGTGTCCCAGAACCCTTTTAAAGTAAGTCTTTCAGTATTGTAATGCTCATGAGAGCAACAAAATCAAATCCAGTTCAAATGACACGATGTGTTTTCCCCTAAGTGCACCAGGGGTTTTGCTGAAACAGATTCTGCGAAGGATCTCTGAGGGCTTTGCTTAACCTGGCTTTGAAGGAACATGACGAGGCCAGGCACAATAACATATTTCAGTTCTCTTTTGTAGAAATAGGAACTTAATGCTCTAAACCTACTTTTTTGAAGCAGTAGGATTTTGTCTTGAATTATCAGTGAAACCTGGTATAGCACTGGTCTTAATAGGAGTAATTTCATTATGAATTGTATTAATTAAGCATTAATTACATATAAAAAGCATTGCACAGATGAAAGAATTCTAGTAACCAGCCTGGAAGTTCCTTAAGACTATATAGAGTTCATTAGTTACTTCAGTTTGCATGTTCTCTCATTGATTGTCATAACTTGGCAGTCTGTAAGGACAAAAAATTATAACTGCATTTTTAGTTTTATGAAAAAAACATGAATTGTTTTTCCCTCATGGGTGGAGAAATAACTGTCATAATCTTGACCTTTTTTTGTGCTGTGGAATTACTGTGGAAAAAACCCTGCACATTCATTGCTCAATTTCTTTCCCCATGTAATGCTTTTGTATTAATATTTTATAATAATTTGTGGATGGTAGGGACCTATTTAATGGAAAATATACTTTGACATCTTCTTTATAATTCTAGTCATATAATGATTGAAAATACTTGAATTTTCAAAGGCAAAGTAGTGAGTCCTTGCACAGCTGAAAATCCAAATCCAATCTAGTACTTCACTGTATTATTTAGATCTCTGTATTTCTTAGTCTTTTAAATGTATTTTCACGTAAGACTGTGTTCTACTGAAATAGTAATTTCAAATCACCAGAATTCATTTCTCTCCCATCTAAATGTTACATAGAAGTAGATCCCACATTTTCAAATTGAAACACAAAGTCAACAAAGACTTTAACTTTTCAACTTAAATTTATCTCCTGTTTTTAATGGCAAAAGGTTTTGGTTTAAATATAAGCTTAATTTGTGCAGTGTAAGTTTAAATGTTTGCTTTATACTGGCTTCATCACTTAATTTATTGACTTAGCATAAAAACTGTGCCTTTGATATAATAATGAAATTTTTTTATCCCATTAATGTGACTTCTGTTTATTTGGCAATTGAAAATTAAGGCAGCCTTAGGTGTATGAAGAGGAAGGAACTAGCAACCAGTATTAATTGAAAAGTAATAAGCACTATTTCTGTTGCAGTTAAGAAGACAGAGGAACTTAATTTACCCTACGGACGGCCCAGGGTTCTGCAGAAAAGACATAATTACTGCCTCCTTTACCAGTACCGCTACGTGAGCGGGTACAGCAGGGACTACAGGATGTCTCTGTGGAGCGCATACACTGTTGGCAAAGATGTAAGTGTAAGAAGAAAGATTAGAAGCAACCTTAGAAAGTACAAATCTTGAGTGTCAGTTATTCCTGAAGACTTCTTAGATCTGCTCATGATGTGAGAGCCACAACGGTGGTGGAGTCCATGGAGGTGTTCAGGAAAGGACTGGATTTGGCATTTATTGCCGTAGTCTAGTTGACAAGGTGACGATCAGTCAAAGATTGGGCTCGATGATCTTAGAGGTCTTTTTCCAGCTGAAATGAGTCTGTGATATTATCTCCCAGGGAACTAAGTTGAACCACGTAAGATATAAAGTGGAATTTTGTGTGAGGTTTACTATGCTACTAAGGATTAGCTTTGATTCTTCCATTTCTCAGAGTGTGAAAGAGTTTTGCCTCCAGATTGAGCAGATCCACCAGGAAGTGAGGACTCCATTGCCATTGGTATAGAAGCCCTAAGAGACTGCACAGGTCTGCTACAGCGGTCTGTCAGTATTGTCCTTAAAAACTGGCCTCAATGTGGGTTTCATAGTCTTAAGGCAGTTTGTAATGTGGCAGGATGCTTTTGAAAAAGTAATCTCAGGACCATCTTGAGCTATTCATGCCCTGATACAATCCTTCTCTCAGAATATAATCCTGGCTGGGGAAAAAAAGAGGTCAGTGAAAATAAATCAGGTCTTTGTTATCCTAAGTCCTATGCTTAAGATACACCTGTTCATGCAGAGCACTGATCTGATGAAGTAAAGTATTTTCAAGTTGGCCTTTCCCACTCAGAAAAAATTTAGAAGCCAGATCATGCTTAAAAGGAATTAGGATAGTAGAGAATAATTTTTAATTTGATTATCTGGGAATCATAGGTTTTAAATAATGACTGTTGTAATTAAATTTAGCTAAACTCTGGCAAGATTTGCTTGATCCTGAATATTTTGAGGTTAGTGGCATGAAGCAACCAGTTACTCTAACAAGTGGCCCACACATCTATCTATCAATTATGTGAGTCTGTCTATCAGTCAGTAAATCAGATTATCTTTAATGGGCACCTCTATATTCACTTTTAGAAGATGTTATAATTGGCTAAAATGTTGCCGTTCCATTCACTTTATTTCCAAGGTATATGAAGTAGATGGGAGGGCTTGTTTTCCACTGACAGAAGAGGAACAATTCTTGCATCATAGGTAAACCCTTCACACTCTTAAAGGAAGGTGCAGCTAAATATTTAGAGTTCTGCAGTCCCTCATACTGAGAGAATTATTGTAAGTCACCTTTCACAACGATACTTTCTTTTTGTTCAATAGGACAAATGGGTTTCTTCTACAGGAGCTGCCTCCAGCTGTTTACACAAAGATGCTCGTATTTCACAGAATTATAACCAGACCTGTTTGTTTTACAACAATCATCCTCGCCTAACTTATGGATTTCTTGCTCCTCCAGGTAAGTACTTTGCCTTCATTGTTAGCATATCTGATTTACATGATTTGTAATGTAGCAGGTGTAGTTTTTGTAGGTGTTCTTGACAATCAATCAGAATATGAAACAGTAGCTGCTGAGTTGTTGCAGTTCACTTCAGCATATGAGAAAGGAAAACATTTTAGGTGCTTCAGGTATTTCAACATCCAGTGGGTTGCCCAAGGTCACTCAGTACTTCCCAGAAGTTTTGAAACTTAACAGGTTTCTAAAGTGGCATCTCACAGAAGAAACTGGGAGGAACATGTAGACATTGAGTAAAGTCCAGCAAACTGGTAAATTGCAAATTCACTTTATATACGTAGATAAATTGTTTATGAACTGATGCTGACCTGATACGGAATTATTTTATACTGACTCTACAGAATACCAAAACATATTTAAACATCCACGTCAAATGTAGTTTGCATAGTTTCAACAGAATCCTATCTTTAAGCCTACATTCTGCAGTCATGGAAAGTTTGCCTGACACTCGTGAATTTTATTTGTTTCCCCACAATTCAGAAGACTGCTCTGATATTTTTAAATCTCATGAAATTGGCCAACTGTATATCTGACAAGTATAAATGCTGCTGCTTCTAAGATTATTTATTTTAGATGGAATCCAGCATGTACTGAAGTCAGCACTTTTCACCCACATAGGTTTTGGAAAATAAAGTTAGGTCAGCTCCATCTCAGTGTTATTACAATGATCACTAAAAGCATGAAAATGCAAGTTTAAAGTAACAAATCCAAGTAATTAATTGCGCTTTTTTTGTTTCAGATTTTATGACAGATGCAAAGAAACCTCACTACGATGCCTTGCTTACCAGCAACATTGTGCCAATGTATCCTGCATTTAAAGGTATTTTATCTGTATGCATATTTTATGTCCACAGTTGAATAGAAGAAAGACTGCTGGTTTTTTTGCTTGCTTCCAAACCATGCAAATGACCCCTGGTTCGTGGGAGAGAGGGAACATGAGATGTTTGGCTGAGAGAGAATAAGCATATACCTGGTGAAAAAGAGTGACAACTGTGGTACTTCTCCTGGGAAAAAAGAGATGTCCTGTTTTGTAATGGAATACTGTTCAATTCTTAATTGTAATTTAAAATATTATATAGGTTAGATACTTACCAGCTCGTAGGTGTGAGTGTACAAGCTAGCCAGGCCAGCTTGGTAGTGGGGAAAGACACAGGCAGGCATGGTCTTCTCTGGCCTTTCCTCCTCTAACCTCTCCATGGTTTGGTTTCCAAGGAAAGAAACCTAAGGTCCCAAGGGAGTAGGATCACTATGCCTCAGTCAGGTTTGTGGTTAGGGTGACTGTGAAACCACGGTGTCAGGACACACTGCAGTGAAAGCTGCTGCCCAGTTGGATGCAACCTTTAACAGCAAATGCCTGTAGAATTTTTTATTTTCCTAGCTTATCATGTCTGTCTATACTCCACTGAATACTCTGCAGAGTTGTATTAGCAGCTTCTATTGTGAAGGGTGTTTCCTGATTCCATTACTGTGTTTCAGTGTTATGGAACTACTTCCATCAACACCTGCTACCTGAATATGCTGCAGCCAGGAATGGTGTCAATGTAGTCAGTGGTCCTGTGTTTGATTATGACTCTGATGGGCTCTATGATACCCCTGAACAGTTGAAAAGGTGAGAACCTTTCACATTCTAATCCTTTGTTTCTTTCCTCCATCACTGGTCTGTTAGTAATTATTATCCTTGTTCAGAAAGACACGCAAATGGCCCTAAGCAGAAAAGTAGGTTAAGAAAGAAGTAACAAGCACAAAGAGAAAAATGCACCTTCAAAATGTGCCATCCTAAACCTGAAGGTGGAGTATAAGAGAAGCTGTTGCATGTGGAATGATGTCCACCAGCCTGAAAACTTAGGACATGGCCTCTAGGAGAGGACAAGGCACGGGGTTATCCCTGGTGGCATGGTTGATACTTCCTGAGCTGGCAGGGTTTCACTACAAGTGGTGGGTTACACTAGTTAGCAAAACTGGTTCAAGCTAGCAGGCAGATGGTTTTAGGGACTCAGGCTGAACTCTTCATCTCCTCTGGAGTTTTACATATTTTTATGATAATGATAATAAATCAGTTTGTTGTTATACCTCATCAACCTTGTTACTTAAATCAGCCTTCAAGCCAAGCCTGGTTTGCAAAAATAGTAATCTGGAATTTTTCTTCTAGACATAAGCTTTCTTTGGACAAACTAGGTGAATTGCTAAAATGGAATATAGCTGCATGTTGTCATTTGATCTTTGTGCAAGTATGATTTGGTGGATGTAAATTTTTTTGTATTTCAGATACCCTGGTAACTCAGAAGTTCCAGTTCCAACCCACTTCTTCATTGTGCTGACTAGCTGTAAAAATACTTCTGAAACTCCTCTGGAGTGTGAAGGGTCTCTAGATGCCTTGTCTTTCATTGTACCTCACAGAGAAGACAACAGTGAAAGCTGTGCAGTAAGTAGTCTGTTTGGTTCCCATAGACGTCTGAAGTCAGGCTGGAGCTTGTTTTGTTGGATATCAGTGATTAACTAGTTAAAGCCTGTGGAAATGGTCTACACGATCATCTTGAGAGAGAAGACAATATTTTTGCAAATGGACTTATGTCAAAGTCTGTGAATATGATCAAATGGGAAAACAGATCTGTTCAAAGAGCAAAACTTACAGCTAGCAGAGTGGAATCAGAGTATGCAGAGACCATCACTGTGATACATACACAGACTTCTATCCATTCAAAAGCTGAGAAGGATGAAGAGCTTCTAAGGGGAGTCACCCACAACAAAATGTCAGTGCTAAGGCCAAATGCATTCCCAGAAAAGACACACATGTTCCTGAAGAGCACTGGTTGCTTTTAGTTCAGGTACCTTGGCATTGTCGTGGGAATGCACATAGCTGCACTCCATACACACCAGAAAAAAAGTGAGGAAAGTGTACAGACCTATCCTGCAGCAAGGAATTAGAGTCAGGCACAGCTGTCAGAAATATTTTTATCGTGCAAATGTTTGGTAGATGCTGGACCTAACTTGCCATTCCCCGTTATCACCAATTGGTGCAGCTACAGGTTTTGTATACTCAAGGAGGCAACAGCAAGTATTAAATTCGGACAAGCTTCTTACTATGTATAATCCTCCACACTCTGTTTGTTAGATAATTGCCAACAGTTACTGGTTCCTGTCTTTATAAAACACCAACATGTCCTTTTTTAGTAGATTAAATACATCTCAGGAAAAAAAAAAGTTTTGCAACTCCTTTTTTTTTTCTCCTCTTCCCCAATAGGATGGCAAGTCTGAGTCCATGTGGGTTGAAGAGAGAATGAAGTTTCATACGGCTCGGATCAGAGATATAGAATTACTTACTGGACTCAGCTTCTATCAAGATGGAAAACAGCCAATATCTGACATTTTACAGTTAAAAACATATTTACCAACTTTTGAGACAGTCTGATTTTTCCTATGGAATGTTGTTATTGATTTCACAACTGATTTGTAAATAGACTTTTTTTAATTAACAAAAACTTTTTTTAAAAAAAATAAGCTGGAACTTTTTTTGAGAACTCTTGACCAAAATGCCAGTAGAGAGGAGAGTGGGTGCCATATTTGTATCTCAGGGACTCCTGATGGACTATACTTGTGACACAGGATGGCAGCTCCTGTCATTCCCACTTGGATGTGGTAGAACCATGTCCATTATTACGCTAACAGCATTTGGTCATCATAGTCTGAGACACGAACACAAATGCTATCTTCGATATGCACTGGAGAGGGAGAATTTTATGAAGCATGGTTTATGATCAGTATTCTACTTTAAAAATGCAGATAATTAGCAAATACAGTTCTGGGAAAGAACTACATTCTTGGTGACCATTGAAATCTAAACAACAGCACTCTTCTCATTCCAGTTTTCCTTGAAGTGTGAATTGCACTCTGAGCTTTGGGTCTCAAAACAATGCAGTGTTATGGTGCAAGAAGCTATACTGAAGTTAGTAGGACCGGTAAAACTTCCCCCACATGGAAGAGACGCCTGGCTACAGGAGTTCCGTGGGCTGGGAAGCCTTGGTGTGTTGCTGCCCTCTGATGGCTCCAACACCGAGGGAGAATTAGATGCACAGTTTGTGTGTTGTTCATGCATCCTCTGAATGGGTGGGTATAGGATGCATCAAGTCACCTGTAAAGGAGAAGAAATTATTTTAGGAATATGTCTGAGCTCCCAGAAGTAATTCATTAAACTGAACTTAGATTTGATTAAAAGATTTTGCTTTATTGAAAGTAAAGATGTTTCTCTGTTTGGTACGTGTTTTTGTCAGCTGTGGTTTTGAAATCCCATTTTTGAATGCAGATGCTGTCAGAGATGCAAATTCTGAAGAAGCAGGTTAATGACCTTTCTTGGAAGCTTTCAGGCTACACAAACAGCTGCTACAAGCACTCAGGAGTGTAGGAACTCCCTCCTTTTCCAGTACACATATTATCACCTTTGTAATTCTCCTGCTCTCTAAAGCTGATGACCCAAAATTGGCTCTGTTATGTATAAAATTCGGCATAGTCAATTTCACATTTATATTCTTCTCATTTAAAAAGGAGAAAATACATCACGCACAAGTATGTCAGAAGAATGAAGAGCCTGTAACTGAGCAGAGAGGCATTTGACCTTATAGCTTGGTCAGGGCATGTCAAAGGCTGGATTCAGAGCCTGCTGAAGTCAGAGGAAGCTTTTCCATTAAATTCTGGGACCATATTTTCTTTTAACCAAGCATATTTTCTTGATCTTATGTTATGAGCATGATTTTTTTTTCTCAAGTAGTTTCACTGTGTGAAATCTAAATGTGTTGTAGCAACCTCACACTACGATAGGACTGTGACAGCATTATTCAGTGTAAGTGCTTTGTAAAGTTGCCTGTGACAAATAAACCCATCAGAAGTACTATGTGCTTTGTGACCCTTTCTGTACCAACTGTACCGACTGGTGCAATTAGAGAGCACAGTTTCATATTTTTTGGGGGGATAGGGGTTGCGTCAGTCTTTGCTCTATGAATTGAAGATAATTTCTCCAACTGTAACATTAGTTACATTTGTTATTAGGAGAGGAAGGTAGAAGGAAAGATGGTCAAGGTGTTAATTTCAATTTTTTTTTTTACAACTGGTACTGTCTCCTGAATGCAAATAGATATTGTTGACATCTTAAGGTGATGCCAGTTTCCATTAAGAGGCAGGGTCAGCCTAGCTCCTGGATAAAAATGGAACCAGAGAGTCTTCAAGACTTCTGGTTTGATTTTGGAATGGAGAGCAGTTGTGAAAGCTATTATGGTCATCAAGAGAGGGTAGGAGCTAAGCGGGGTTTGGGATGTGGCTTTGTCAGAAATTGACAAGTCAAATTGACAATGAAGAGGGTTACTCTCATTTAATGTTAGTGTAAATATTTCTGCTGATTTAATTTCTTCTTTGGTTTTTAAAGACATTTGTAATGGTGGTGTCAGAACATATGAATAAATGCTGGTGCTAGTCCTGGTATCCAGCGACTGCCAATACCCCAGTGTGACAGATACTAGGTTGTGTTTTTGAAGCCCGATGGGCCCCAAGGAGCATCGTACAGCCACCATCAAACTCCATTCTGAAAAAACTTGACAGCTTTGTCCATCTGGATGTAAAATGTTTTCTGTTTCAGCTGGTGTATGGTATCCGAGCTTGTCCTGGTTCCATCCAGGACAGGGTTAATTTTTGCAGTAGCCAGGAGAGGCGTGGCCAGGGCTGTGAGGTTATTCTATAGCACCTCACACCACACAGAGGGAGCAGGGAGGTTGGGTTCCTTCCTGCCGGCTGGTGGTGGGGAGCACTCCTGTGCGAATCACTCGCCTGTCTTGTGCAGTCTGTTACTAATATTGTTGTTGGTAGCTTGTTTTCTTATCTCATTGCTGTTTCCAGTAAATTGTTCTTATCTCAGCCTGCAATCTTTACCTTTTGAGCCTCTAATTCTCCTCTCCATCCTACCACAGGGATGAGGGAATGGCGGAGTGAGCCAGTGGCATGTGCTTTGGAGTGTTTCAGTGGGAACACTAAATTGGGGATACCATTCCTAAACCATGGCAGAGTTCCACTAAGCATTTTCAGTAGGTGAAGCTGAAAGGTGACAGGTGACATGGGTGTCAGTATTACTCTATATAACTGCTTCTTTGCTGTGTAGTGTGGCCTTCTTTCACGTGAAAAAGGCAGAGGAAGAGCAGACTGCAGGTCACTGGTCTGGGTGTGACTAGCAGTGTCACAGGTCACAAGACAAGTGGAATTGTGCCTTCAGAGGTATTCAGGTGGTACAGACTTTTTTCACTGGTTGCTACTGTCAGTAACTGAGAGGTAATTTGCTTGATTAATATGTTAGGGGTTTCTTGCTCTTATTTACCTCACGATCTACCATGTTTAAAGAAAATGAAGAAATATCTGTCTGTATTTCAGACAGGCCTGTTCTGGCAAATCTCTTCTCAACACATCCAGAATACACTAAACCACTGTGTCCAGCCCAGTGCACAACAGCCGTCTGCTAAAAGCACCTGCCAGAGGCTGCCCTGTGTCATCCGGCAAGTGGGTGGCCTGGGCTCGTGCCTTTCCTTAGTCTGAGGAGATTCAAAGTACAAAATTATCTCTTTAAATACAAGGTTATAAACCATACTCAGCAAGCTGGGAGGAGCTACCCTCCTGCTGCATGGGAGGGCATCCACTTTTCCAGGAAAATGAGATTCATGGGGACCAGAACACAAAAAGGGATATAAAAGGAAGCCTCAATCTGTGACTCTGTGATTAGGATGCTCATCCAGGAGCAAAGATCTCATTTCTGACCCCCCTTCTTTCAAAATCTACTACAAAGCTCAAGCTTGTTGCTGAGGAGGTACCTGTGCCAGAAAGAGTTGCCCAATCTACCACTCCAGAGTAGATGCTCAGGAATAAGAGCACTGCGAGGAACTTCTAGTGCTGCAGGGTCACAGGGCAGCTGCTGTAACACTCTGTGCCCACAGCAGCACCACTAATGCGTTTGGGAAACCAGTCCAGGGCTCATGGTGAGCTCTATATTCAGCGCTTTTACTGCTGGGCTGTGGTAAAGTGCTTTTGCCCTTCTGAGGAGTTCAGGGGCAGAGTCAGTAGGAGTCCAACAACTTATTAAAGCACAAGTCTCCAAATATTTGTGTTTGTTTGCCAGCAGCAGCAACATCTCCTGCTTACCCTTGCATACCTTGTGGCAATGTCTGGGAGGTGTTAGAGCACCACGCTGAGGTCGCTTGTGTACCATGAGCGGTACATCTACCATAGCTCAGGAACCTCTATATTACAGGAAACCAGTCCAGGTTTGGCATCCTGTGACTCAGACTCCCTGGAAAGGAGTTGAGTCCCTTGCTGAACCACTGTGAGTCACCACACCAGCCTTGAGCCTCAGGAAAGGCTGCCATGGAGACCACGGACAAACTTGGAATAATTATGGAAGCCTGGAAACAGATTTTAGAGGATACCATTGCAAATTATTGTATTCCTCCTCAGCCACAACATGTGTCAAATTTATGTTGCCATTTATTGCATGTTCAGTTCTATTTTTAATTTACTGAAATAAAACAAAATACAGTGAAATGGAAGAATCTTGAGTCACCCCAAATCTCCAGACTGATCTCCTGATCAGAAGACAGCAGAATTGCCTTTTGGTCATGTCCATAAGGCACATAGGCATGGCTGACAATCACAGAATCAGAATCATTCTGGTTGGAAAAGACCTCTAAGATCATCGAGTCCAGCTATTAACCCGGCACTGCCAAGTCCACCACGAAACCATGTTGCTAAGTGCCACATCCACATATCTTCTACGTGCCTCCAAGAATGGTAACCACTTCTCCGGGCAGCCTGTTTTGGTGCTTCACAACTTAAAACTCCCCTGGTGCAACTTCACACTGTTTTCACCTCATCCTTTCACTTGTTACCTGGGGGGCAAGGCTGACCCCCACCTGGCTGCAATCTTCTTTCAGGTAGTTGTAGAGAGTGATAAGATCACCCCTGAGCCTCGTTTTCTCCAGGTTAAACAACCCCAGCTCCCTCAGCCATTCCTCGTAGGACTTGTGCTCCAGACAGTTTACCAGCTTCCTCACCCTTCTGTAAACTCACTCCTGCATCTTAATGTCCTTCTTGTAGTGAGGGGCCCAGAATTGAACACAGGATTCAAGTTGTGGCCTCGCCAGTTCTGAGCTCAGTGGCAATGATCGCTGCCCTTGTCCTGCTGGCCACACTCTTGCTGATACAGACCAGGATGCCATTGGCCTTCTTGGCCACCTGGGCACAGCTGGCTCATGTTCAGCTGCTGTTGACCAGCACCCCTTGGTCCTTTTCCACCAGGCATCTTCCCAGACACCTTGCCCTAAACCTGGAGGGTTACATGGGGTTGTTGTGACCCAGGTGCCAGACTCAGCACTTCACTTTATTAAGCCTCATGCAATTGGCCTTGGCCCACAATCCAGACTGTTCAGATCCCTCTGCAGAACCTTCCTGCCCTACAGCACGTCGACATTCCCACCTAACTGTGAAGCGACTGAGGGTGCACTCGATCCCCACAGGCAAGTTTTCAGTGAAGATGTTAAACAGGACTGATCCCAGTACTGAGTCTTGGGGAACACCATTCATGACCAGCCACCAGCTGGATGCAAGTCCATTCACCACCACTTTCTGGACTCAGCCATCCACACACTTTTTTTACCCAGCAAACTGTGCACCCACCCAAGCCGTAAGCAGCTGGTTTCTCCAGGAAAATGCCATGGGAAATGGTGTCAGAGGCTTTGCTAAAGTTCAGGTAGACAATGTCCACAGCCTTTCGCAAAAGGAGGTTGGTGAAGCAGGATCTGCCTTTTATAAGCCCATGCCAGCTGGGGTGATCCCTTGGTTGTCCTGTACATGCCATGTTATTGCACTCAAGATGATCAGCATCATGACCTTCCCTGGCACCAATGTCAGGCTGATAGGCATGTAGCTACCCAGATCTCCTTCCAGCCTTTCTTGTAGATGTGTGTTACATTTGTTAACTTCCCATCTAGTTGTTATGAGTCTCTGCATTTGGGACACTCTGGCAAAGCCACACTTTAGCACCAGCTGTGGTCTGAAACTTGAGAGAGAATTTCTTTAGGTCTTTTCAAATGTCTCTGCTGGAGGCCTTACCTTTGCCATCCTGCATCTGCTCCAGAGCTTTGAATTTCTGTGTGGCAGAAAGCACGCTGCTTGAGGGTGATGAATTAATTTTTAAGTCTTGTGGCTTGGCTTCTAAGTCTTCTGCTGGCTGCAGAAGATGGTACTGTCCACTATAAAAAATTAATTATGCTCTTTGTTACAGTCCTGTAACTTGGTCTAAAGCTGTATTTAGTCCCTTTACATGGAGAAGGAAATCATGTGCACTTGATTCTGGTGTACAAAATAAATTGTCTATGGACGCATAAATACATTATACTTTGAACGAGTAGCGAACACAGCTGCATTTGCTGGTGATATCTGGCCCTCTTCTGGCCTGATCTGGAATAACTGGGAAATGATCTGTTTTGCACAGCGTACATTTTCTAAGGAAACACGGCCCCAGGACAGCAGAAATCCAGGCAAACCACCTGAAAATAATGGGTTTTCCCAGGCTTTTTACGAGGAACTTTCCATTCCTGTGGTTACCTAACACACCTAGTAGAATTTTTAGAGATGAGAGCATGGGGAAGCCTGAACTACTGAGGTGCAAAGAATCAAAATTCTGCAGAAGGTTATGCTATCATTTCCTATCACCAAGGAAGTTTTTATTTTCATATAAATTACTGTATATCCTGTTCATGAAACATGCCAGTGGAACTTTCTCGTACAAATGACCTAAAATCACTTAAAATATGTGTTGCTAACTCCCACTGCTGGCTTCAACAGAGCAGAAGTGCAGTGTGACTCTGTATCAACCATTTAATTACTTAATCCCAATTATTCTTACGATGTCTCGCAGAAATGGATGTCATCTTGGAGATTACACAATATAAACCAGGTTGTCCGTAGCTTTCTCCCAAAAAAAAACCCCAACAACCCAAGAAGAGTAAAGCATGACCCCAGACTCCCTGCCCCCATATGCTGCAAGCTCAGAACATATTGACATATGTTCAGACTCAGCACCAGATTTCATGTAGCTCCTTGACATGCAGCTTCCTTAAATACAGAAAGCGTAGAGATTCCCACAACATCCACAATTAATCCTTCACAATGATAATTTGCCAAAGAATCATCCATACCAAAATAAAGCTTCTGAAAGAGAAATATTTTTGTTATGAAAAACATGATGGTGAACCCGAAGTATTACAAGAAAAAGCCCTACATGCAAGAAAAAGCCATGTGGAATTGAGTATCAGAGTCCACAAAAACTACAGAGCTGTAGTTATTTCAGCAAGAGTGCAAATGCTCCATTACTAAAAGGGCACCAAAAAAGGGAAGTGCTTTGGGTGTTGGAGGGAATAGGTCTATCAGTTGAGATCAAGTACACAGCTTCCTAAAAGAGAAAAAGCAATAACCCAAAGGCTGTTTTGGCCCAAAGGACTTGGATAAACATGTGACAAAGAAATAATTTCCACTGTTAATAAGAGAAATTTTGAGGAATTGGTCAATGGCAAACACTTTCCTGAGGCCTCATCTTTAGAAACAAAACTTGTATTGATTTTAGCCCTCTCCTTGGAAGATTTTTTTTTCCAGAAACATAATATATAGCATATTTTGATGGTGTAAGAGGTGACACCTCATGTAGATAATGATTTTGTTGGAGTGTGTGCGTGATAAGAATTTCAAAGCCACCCTGGGAACAGCTACATAGGCTGACTCACAATGCAAAATATATATATGGGGAATATAGTGCTCAGGAGAGAAGTTAACCTGAATATGTTCTTAGACCTGTTGGTCTGAGCCACTACCTTTTACACAAAAAAAGAGGCAGAAGGATTTCTGTGTAAAGCAAACTGTGTAAGCAAATGTTTGCCCAACCTGGGTTCTCAAACCAGGAATGTGAGAGCAGTACTTATGCACAGGTTATGGGATGTGGCTCTCGGTAGGGATTTAGAAGCTGAAGAAATGGATCAGTTAGGACCAGGCTGATGGTGAGCACAAAGCTGGGCTATCCACAAGACTGCCTCCTTTCCAAGAAGGGGGGTGGCACTAGGAGACTGAAGATATTTTTTCTGACACCTGCCTGACTGAGTGGTACTGATGTCTCAAGGCCTCTGGGTCCTGCGCCACGTCTGAGATTCACTGAGCATTTCCAGCCAGGTTAGTTAAACAAAGCACTGACAAAGGTCTGAAGAAGACCCCTTGTTAAAAGTTGTTCACCTGGGGAAGGTGATCTGAGGAAATGTGTCTCTAAAAAGCCTCGGTTCCTTGCTCTTGAAGATGAGGTGCAGAGCGCTGTTAAGGAGCAAAGTAAGGAAAGCAAATCTCAGGTGAATCTCTGGTTCTGAGTGACTAAGAATGGCCAGTCCATCATTGTTACTATTGAATAAAGTTGTTATTCAAATGAGTAGGAGAAAACATATTAGCTTATGAAGGAAGTATATGGGCCTTACAAACGTACAGCATTTCTTACTGCTTTTTGGAGTCTCAGTAGTGTAGCAGTCCATGTACTGGACCCTGCTCCACAATTTTGTTGGGCAGTCGACAGCTGCAGCAGACACAATCCAGAGAACAAGGCACAGCAGCCCTCTGGCCCATTTGTATGTCCAAATCCATTTCACATTAATGGGTCTCAAGTAGGGAGCTTGATGAAAGTTTTTTTACAGTACGTTTGGGTTAGATCCAGAGAGCATCAGCGTCAAAGACCTATTTAGCAGACCAAACCTACACAAAATGGATGTGACTCATTGTCTATGCATGTTGAAGAAGTCAGGAGGGAAATTGTCCCCTCCAACGGTTTAACTCAAAAGCTTATTGTAACATAATTAGTCAACTGGAAAAAAAGGAGGTGTAATTACATAAGATAATTTTACGGATTTCTGACAGATCCCCAAAGCCTACACGTGAATCTGTATCCGCCTAAGGAGGAGAAGCGAGTTCTGCTCCTCCTAAAACTTGAACCTTGGAGTATTGATTAGTTTTTAAGAAGCATGCAAGAGAAAAATCAAGACAATTAAAATATTCTCTCCTTTAATATTGTCTTTAATAAATAAACCCCTCCTTCAGAGTATTTTTCCAGGTACCTGCTGGTGAAAACTATTGTGATGTATTGTAATTTATTATTGTGATTTTTTGCTCCAGGGTGGGTGCCACGCACTTAGGGGGTTTAATTTTCTATACCTTTAATATAGATAGCAATGATGCAATGATATCTAAGTAAAGCATGGTGCTCAGGGAGAACTGTGTAGCTGTTACTTTAATACACTTTGAGAAAACAAGAAAGGTTTCCTGTACTCCAAACAGGTCTACGCTTAGTTCACATCATCCCTCGTAACAAAACAGCTCGAATTATTTCAAGTGACTAATCAAATACTTTCCACCAGAAAGAGCACAATGAGCTTGTTTGGCTTCATTCGTACGGAGGCAAAGTTTGCTCCCGGAGCAAAAGGCGGCTGCAGAGCAGCCACACGGCGTCAGTGTGATGCAGGGAAAGAGCCCGGCCTCCTTCTGTGGTCCGGCGTGAAGTCTGGCAGAGACCCACGCCAACTGGGACCCGNGTCAGTGTGATGCAGGGAAAGAGCATGAAGTCTGGCAGAGACCCGCGCCAACTGGGACCCAACAGGGTCTTTGTACTAATTTGGTGTTTCAGGAGTTGATAGTCTGATGCAGGCTCAGGTGGGGTATTAAGTGTTAGCTAGGATAAATACGAGAATATATTGCTGTACTTCCTACCCTATCTATAACCAGCACAATCTACCAGAGATTATATGCTCCAAGATTGCCTCATCAATGAAGCCACTTTTATCTAAATGAACACATGAAATAAAATTACAGACCAACTTTTGCCTCCTCCTTGTTTTGGAAAAGCAGATAGACAAAACACAGGTGCCAGTGTTTCTTTATTTTCTGTCTAAAGGACAGGATGTTTTTGTGCAATCCTACTAGCCCACAATTTGTCCCGGTGTGGATGTACAGAGCAAAAAAAATTATTCAAAGATTGGTTTAATGAAGTCTAATAAATTATTTTAGAGAGATTTTAGGTTTAACTGTAAACTATATGGAAGAAGAACCTGCTGCCTCTCACAATCAGCAGTTACCATACAGTACAAAGAGATTTTATCATCCAGTTGCTTGTTTGTCTCGGATTTGTGTTGAGAGGGCTATTGTACATGTCTGTGTGTGGTTGTTAGCAAATACACATATTGTTTCTAAATTGCTTTATGATAAGGTCTGTGGAGAATGCCATGCAGAAGCCAAAGAAAACATTACATAAATAGTCTCTAATTTGCTTTTCAACTCTATGAAATTAAAGCACTCTTAAGGACAGAAGAGTCTTGCTTTATTTCTGCATGTAGAAAGTCCACTGTTTCTTCATACAAAAACCAAGTTTTTACCCAGATAGTCCTTGCACTCTTAAGGCTGGCTGTACTTCCAAGATTTGCCATACTCATTATATTCTTGCAGAAGTCAGAAAAGCCAGAACTAAAAATCCCCATTGCATACAGTTATCCAAAGGGCAACATGAGCATACTCACATTTGTAGAGCAGAATATTGTCTAAGGTGACACATTTAGATTGTAACTACATCTTCATGAGAATAGCTACATGATACAGAAAGCTACAGCAGGCATGTCTGCATGTGTAAGTGCTTGCGTGTGTGTGTGAGGTCAGACCTCACAGAATATCCTTACTCAAGATGTATTCCATGTTGACTAGTTCTGTGTCAAGCATCCTCTCGTGAAGTGGGATAACATTACTAATTCTTCTCTAGCAGCATTTCCTGGTGTCTGTAATCAAATGACTGTAAAACAAAAGGGCACTTCCAGAGTGCTCTTTAGTACTCCTGTGGATCGTAAGGATAAGCAGCAATGCTGTACCCACAATACAGCAAGAAAAGACAAAGTTTGCTTTTACTTGATATACCGATCCCAGGTGAATTCTCACAGGTATTAGCCATGCTGGGATTCATTCAAAATCACTGGCTGGGGCATATTCTTATCTATGCAGTTCTTTCCAAAGTGACTACTTATTGGCTATGGAACTGTGGCTGGAAGAATCAATGGAAGGAAAGAAATATTTCATTTCCATGCCATCATATAAAAATCTTTTTAGTCACGGGTGAAGAAAAACCTGAGCAGATTCCCCCAGATGGGCAACTACAGATAAGAAATTGATGGGGAAACCCACTGAGAGACATTCCTGGCAGTTCCCAAGATAAGATGAGCTGGCTTTCTTCACTAACTCCTAACACATTAGATTCCAGAAGCTTGATCAACTTACTGACCTTGGACTTTTTAACCTCATAACAAGCCTAGAATTAAAACAATATACATAAATAGAAAAAGTCAAATATGACTTCTTACTTATTTCCATTGCTCTGCATGCTTGTTCTCTTCCATGTGTGGTGTTTCTGAGCACTAAGTCAAAACAAATGCTTTTTTCTACTGAGATCAGTGAACTTTAACACTGACCTTCCTTAGGGTGGAAGAATTTGGAAAGTTGTGAGAACAGATATTGTCTCAGCAAGACTGTGTACTTTTATTCTCTGCCTTTACAGGATGTAGTGGTCCTCAACTATTCCCATGCTTTTCATCAAATACACATTTCCCTCTTGCTCTTGATTCATGGATAAGAAGGTACAGCCTTTGCACAGTAATATCTTTCTGTTTTGCTCTTGTTGTCTGTGAAGCTGAACCCCAGAGGTACAGTTACCTGTTTAGCTCATCTGTTTTCTCTCATTTTACATTCCTCTCCTCTTGCCAGCCTCTCCACCTGAGAATGAAGCTGTGTGACAGCAGAATATTACAGATGTCAGCTGGGCCATGCCTGTTCTTGGATCAGTGAATGGTTCAGTGCATGTGATGTAACCAAAGCCTGAGAGTTAGGGCAGTTTAAGTTCCTTCAGAGCATAGTATGCTAAATTAGAAAGCTCATGATGAGATGAACCTCATCAGAACACATTAAATGTCTTCTTCTTTGGTTAAGAGTAAAGATTTGGGGTTTTTTAATTGCATGATTAAAAAAATATGTAATTAAAAAAGCATACTTAACACCATGTCACAGGGTATTAAGATTATATCCAATACCTTCCCAGATGTTACATTGTCTAAAGTTTGAATAATATTTCAGATCTGTTTTGAATCCTTGTCCTTCACTTTCATTTACCACATACACTGGATTATCACTTCCCTAGTAGGTTGTACTAGGTTGTAATTTTAGCTGTTTACAGAATACTATCTTGTGCAGTTTGTGCCCCTGCAAGTGCTTATTGCCCAGCAAATGCCACAGGAGCCAGCCTGTGTCCTCCCAGGAGCCCCCCAAGGCACACAGCCCCATGCAGTTCCCCTAAAATCGTACAGCCTTAGGATTTTTTTATCACAGGTGGTCTAAACCAGTCTGACTGCAGTTATGTCAGTTAGCTAGGCAGACTTGAGTCCTGAAAACTGGCTGAAAAGCTGGTTCTTAGCATTCAGCTCAGGAGCAGGAAAACATATTTCATAGCTGCTGAAAGCTGGTAAATACCTGCTTTTAATAGGTCTAATTTAAACCAACAAACATTTATTTGGATTGCACATTTCTTTCAGTGGCTCAGTTAATGGGGCTGAGTAATGAAGGGAGGCACCACTGGATTGTATTAGCACTGCAGTACCATGTTAGCAACCTTTTGGTCCTGCTCAGGAGGCTGTAAAATGCTTTGTTCCTCACAACATAAACACCATTATACTGCTATCAATGCTGAACTTACTTACCATTAAGCAAACGTAAATAGTCCCACAACTGGCACTGCCCCAGTAACAGACAGGAGCTGAGGAATGCTGCCACAATATGCAGCCAGATGTTTCAGGGTGGGACATTTCAGAACGGGCCCAAATTCACTACTCTGTGGATGTGGGCTTGGACTAGCACAGAGAAGAGCTGAAAAAGCCAGGGCTAGCACTAATGACTGCAAGCAGTTGTTCTGTGATGCAGCAGCAACGCTGAATCGTGCAGTGGAGATGGGACCTTAGTCATGCTTCTAAACTCTGTTCAAACACTAAATGTGTTGAAGGCTTTAGTACAGTTTGGGAGCAGGTTCCTTGAAGAAATTCCTGGTATTTCCTGGTTCCAGGCAGGCTGAAAAACACTGTGAGAATGTAGTGGCTTTTGGTATGTCCATTTATGGACATGAATCAAAGGAACTGCAGGGAGGAAAAAAAGTGGAAAATGAGAGGAAAAATAAGTTAACTGAACTACTTCCTCTCTCAGATTCTTCTTGGGTTTTGGGCAAAGCCTTACACTGGTATTTCATCCCAACTTCTCCTTGCTAACTACTTCCATATGCAGGCATAGTATAACATCAGTTAAAGCCACATTTAAGCACTGTTTTTAAAGAATTTAGGTTTTTGGTGGTAGGATACAAAGTCAGAATGGTTGAATTATTATATGTTCAGGTAAGAATATTACTGTTCCTTCTTACATTTAACATCCTTTTCAGTGTAATGAAATGAGGGCTTTCTTCAAGTGAGAGGTCTGAAAAAGCTATGCTACATGAAAAAAATACAACTGATCTAGTAAAGAGTATGCTATTTCCAGTGGTGTCCAAAAGTCAGTTTTCTCAGCTGAGTCCCCGTCTTTGCGAGACAAACAACTGGATACTGTTCAAAGACTTATTTGTTCCTGTGTGGTTGAGGATCATTAAAAGTGGCTCATTCTTGAAGGCTTTTTTAACTAGTGTCTTTTGGATGTGTCTTAACTCTGAGGAATCTGACAAATTTCCATCTGGAGAGTAGAGCCTATTTCATATGAAAGGGCTATAATCCGTGTCTGTGGTTCACATCTGTATTGTGTTAGAAAGCTAAGCTGCAAATCCATGCAAAAGTGTTATGGTACAAAAATCTGAAATACGATGGCTTAGAACGATTTCAAAGTATTTGATACTCTGGTCTTCAGCCACCTTGAATTCATGTTTAATATTTAATTGAGTATCTTTTATTAAATCGGTATTGACTTTACAGTGATTCTTTACCAACTATATTATTAATATGGCTGGAGATCCATTTTAAGGAGCTAGTAATTAGAATTAATATGCTTTCATATATGAATAAAATATTTTAAAAGTACAGTAGCAAACCTGAACAATAGGTTTTTCTGAGGATGCAAACAACCAAAAGCAAACTTCCAAAACAAGGTATTTTGAAAGGCATGTGAACCAGCGTTCTCTCCCATGTCAGTGACTTTGGACTTTTGAACTCAAGTTTTTATTCTTCCATCTATGCATCTTAGGCACAAAGAATGAAATCAGGAAACTTCTTTACGGCTGAAAGGCCCACATTGTAGCCATCATTTAAGATGCCATAAATTCCACACGGGCTCTGTTTTCCCAGGACACCTTTGAAAGAAAGTCTTACAAAGAGTATGATGACTACCTACACCTCTAGGAGAGTTTACAACTAAATATTTAAATTTCTTTACCTTCAGAGATAAAACCTTCAGAGGTCTAACACCTGTAAAATGGTGTAAAATGCATGCTTCTGTCAGAAGACTACACATGTTCCTGGAAAAAGGAGTGCAATTCATTATAATGCATACCTGAGATTTATGATCCCTGATATGCTCAGGGGAGAGCAATAATTTGCTTAACAGATTTGCATATGTAGCATACTTCCTTATTTTAATTCACAGCGGCAACAGCAAAACACCATTAAAATATTCTGACAGGCCTCTTCTGTGCCCTGCAGGCCTGTGAAACAGTGCAACAATGAGTCAGATGGCAGGCAAGGCAGTTTCATCATCGCATCATCAGGAAGAAGATCAGTAGTGGTCCTGGGCTGCTTTGGGGGAGCCCTTTTGTGGATGTCTTTCAGACAGCCCTTCCTCACCTAGAGCCCTGCTGCTGCCCTCTGACCCTCTAGCCTTTTTTGCCAGGCACAGCTGGAGGACAGTGCCAGGGGAGGCCACAGCACTGTGTGGCTTAGGTGTTGGAGATGCAGCCCACACTGTAGAGAGCTGGGAGCAAACATGAGTGAATCTCATGGGCCCATGGTCATAAGGCTCATGGGAATGATGTTACTAGGAAGCGTCATTCCTTATAATATCTGATACCAATCTGTAAAAGACTGCAGGGCAGAGTTGCTCCTCAACAAGCTTAAGCAGTGCTGTAATCACCCCATCTCTTACAGGAATTAATCCCAACCTGCCAGGTGCATTGTGCTTCTTTCTGTTCTGCTGATCCCGAGAGCTTCTATAACGACGGTTATGAATGAACTCCACGTACACCCTGTCCTTGCCGGAACTAGAAATGACAGTTTTCTTGTTATTTGGGGGTGGAGCCAGAGTCACGGTCAGGCAACCAGTCCTTGCTCTTGTACAAGTGTTTGACGTGTTTCCAGGGTGAACTGAACGGCTGCATCATATTCATAACCTGAAAAAAAAAATAGAGAAAAAATGCTGGAGAGTCTCAGGGAGCATAAGAGCCAGAGGCTACCCAAAGGGATTTAGTATGGGACATAGAAAGCCACTTCCTCATGCCAGGAGAATTCCTCGTATTTTCAGAGGAAGGGAAAATGCTTCTATGGCCTTGAGCAAAGCCTGGTGAAGCAATTGGCAAGACTCCCATTGACTTCCCAATAGTTTAGGGCTCTGTTGTTCATCATTAGTCAAAGCTGGTGTTACACTGATTTGCTGCTAATGCTAGCTGAAATCAAAGGGATTGGAAGGTGCTCAGGAAGGATGGACATTTTTGTAAGCTAACACTCTTTCAGCACCAGGAAATTCCAGATTGAACTCGTTTGCCTGAAAAGGATTCTTGTTGGAGAGCATGTTTTTTTCTGAAAACAAGAACTAATACTTCTAGTGCAAAGGTTAATTTTGAATTCAAAGAATCTCCTTGTCTTAACAAAGGGACAAAAAAATTCTGTTATTAATGTAGGACCCAGCATGGGACTGAAGCTTTTCTTTTAGCTTCAGGGGGATGGGGGAAGTGACTCACAACTATCCTTACACTAGTTTTTGCTTATCTAAGAAGAATGTTTGGACCATTATCAAAATGTGTAGTTCTTACAATACTTCTCATCTATGGGCCTGCTAGAGTATGAACCTATGGACACTTTACACAGAATTGTCACGTAAAATTATTTGGCCTGGTCAGGAAGTAGGAAGATAATCCGGGTAATTGCCACCAGAGTTCAGTGCTCCACCATACCACACTTAGGTGTTAATTCAAGTAAAGCTACATCTAAATTAGCCCTACTCTGCATGAAGGTTAAATCAGAAGTTTTTTAGAGGCCCCTTCCAACCTGCAGGATACTGTGATTTTTATGATACAACTCATTAGCTCTTCCCTGAGAATTGCACCAAATTTTGGACTTCTGGATTTGACTCTAGAGTCAAGAACCACTTCAATGCTTTTAGTAACTGAAAATATTTTCCTTACCTTAGTTGAAAGCACATCTTAACCAGTGGAACACCTCAATGAAATTAAGCATGTTGTGTGGTGTATTACAGCAGCAGTTGAATACCATGGTGGCCAGCCAGCTCCCTTCAAACCACATGTGATGCATGAGAGACCTGCTGCACTTTCTAATGCCATACTGGGCTTGGCAAAGCAAGCCTGGCCCTTCCCTCCATTCTGAATTCAGAAGAGTAACAAAGTACAGTTGGTTCACTAGTAACAAAGTAAGTAAATCGTTAGCTTATTCCTAAGTGTATGTGCTTCTGGACAAAGAGACCACCACACATTACTTGATTTATATCTAGTGCAAAGCCAAGCCCTTTTAGAAATATGTTAAGAAATAGTGGAGACTAAAGGTAAATGAAATACCAAGCCATTTATATAAAAAATATAAATACTTTATTTTCAACTAAAAAGGTGCAAACATGTAACTTTTGGTCACACTTCTCAACAAATAAACTGTCCAAAAAGAGCCATAGTCAAAGAAAGAAACAAATGCTCAAGTGGAAAGACTGATGAGCTACAGAACAGCCATTTTTCTTAAAGCCACTTGTCTTAGAAAGTAGTAAGTAAACATATTTTGCCAGATGAATGCTTTGTAACATTACAGGCACCTCAACGTCATCTTGACCTCAACTCACCATTTGGCCCTATCTGAACAATTTCCACTAGAGTATCTATTTCATGCTTTGAATGCATTGTCAAACAAGCTTTAAATCTTACCTATCTTGTTCCAAAAAAGAAGGCTATCATTGAACTTTCAAAGCATTAAACAAAAGCACAAAACTTTAAATTAATTTAGATAACTGTACAAATATATATACACACATTATTTACAATATTCATAAAACGTAGCTTGTTGCAGGTAAATTAACTGCCACAAGCTGTCCAGTCTAATTGACATGATTCTGATACTTGTTGGCCAAGCCATCCAAATCAGAATGTCAGAGCTGAAACATTACTGTCCTGATTAACAGAACACCTTCTACTTAGCACTTTGCTGGGTGTTTGCATTCCAGCTGTTGCTGTCTCTTAAGCCAGTGCCAGCAAACATGCTAATGGTCTCTTCTCAATTGCACTACTAGATGAAGCACGCTGTACCACATTAAGGGAACATTTGCTTGAATCTGCTTTTCCTGTCTATTTCCCTTAACCCCATCACACCGCCTCAGGAACAACATGTTCTGAAGCTGTGTCTTGCTGTGGTCCCACTGTCCGTTCTACGTTCTTCTTCAAACCACCATTTGGGGTCAGTAGAAAAATTGTCTTAAGTCACATGGAGCAGTTTGTTGAAATTAAAAAAAAAAAAAACTGATTTAAATACCTTGTGCTATTGAATCATGTTTACAAAATGAGATGCAAATCAGTTCAAGTTGAGAATCTACTTAGCGTCTCCTTCTGGCTTTATGCCATGTCTCCATACATCTTTCTGTAGTACAGAGACTCAAAGATGTCATTGTCTCCAGGGCAGTTGTAGTGGCACGCGCAGGTCTTGATGAACATCATTTTCCTTTTCATGATCTCCCCATCAGGGCACTTGAACTCCACGGGGAGGGTGGCTGTTCTGTGGGGTGTGCAGCAGCGCCCGTCAGTGCAGATACCACAGAACTTAGCTCTGTAGGTCTTCACGCTGGTGCAGCCAGACAGCTCGAACTTGATGGGCTTGGAGATTTTGGGGGTGCGAATGCACTTTTTGCCTTTCTGTTAAGATAGAAGTGAATGCAAGATGTTTAGAAGGTAGGCTTTCACACAGCACACTAAGCTTGCAAGTTAAGGGCGAGCACACATGACAATCCTTACTGTATGTTCATTAGGCAAGATTGTCTTGCACAGTGCCATAACACAGCATGAGAGAAAACCAAGGACATTTAATTGTAAACAGTGACCACCACTAGGGTAAAACTCAAATTTCAAAGTAAAGCACTTGAAACTGACTACCTGTCAGCACTGCACTTTTGGTCACTGTCCTTTTGCTAGTGGATGGAAGCATCCTAGTGCAGCACACATAAAGATAATTGTATTTACCTTGATGTTCTCCTCCAGGTCTGCTTCACAAGGTCTGACCATGCAGAGTCTACTCTGTTTCTCCAGTCTGCATAAGGCATTATCATTGGTGACCCTGGTAGAGATACCCATGCCACATGTCTTGGAGCAAGCACTCCATTCCGTGGTCTGCACCAGGCAGTTGGCACGCATCATTGTTGGGTCTGGACCATAAGTGTCTTCCAGTCTGTAAGCTGCAGGAGACAGAAAACCAAAATGAGACCGCTGCCTGACCTCAGCCCTCTAAATGCTCCTTCCTTTTCCTGAGAAATTCAGGCAGCTACACTAAATCTGCGGGGTGATTCCACTAACTGCAGCCCTCCAGACTCTGCCCTGTGTCCATCCAGCCCACTGCCTTCAGCCTCCAAGCAGGGTGCCCCTTTCCCTTGGCTGCCATCTGCAGAGAGCCCCCCACTCACCGGCGAGTGCAGGTCCCACGGCAGTCTGCTCTTTGGCCTCATCGCAGACCCACTCCTCGCAGCACTTTCCAGGCAGCTTCACCCGGCGCGGGTAGGGGCAGTCGGGGCTGGGCAGGCGGACGTCCATGCTGCAGAGGGGCACGCAACCCACCGCGCCATCCAGGCAGGTGCACTGGTACTTGCAGCTGCTCTGGAAGGACTCTCCGCTTCGGTACACCATGCCGCTGAACACGCACGGGGCGCCGTCCCGAGCTGCGAGGGGCAGGAGGCAGAGCGTGAGTCGGGCGGGCGGGAGTCTCGGAGGTTCCCACTTCCCCCGCTCCCTGTCCTTGTCCCCGCGGCGGGCGGCAGCCCCGGCCCCCACTCACCGGTGCAGACGCCGATTCTGCGGTTGGCGGGGGAGCCGAAATCGCAGAAGAGCCCCTTGTGGTGGTCGCAGGGGTCGCGCTCGGTGCAGAGCTCGCCCAGCTGCTTGGCGCAGACGCGGCAGCAGCCGCAGCCGTCGAGCACCAGGGAGACGCCGGCGGGGCAGGTGGGGCCAGGCCCTGCGCCGCACTGGCACTGCCCGCTGCACTCCTGGCCCTGAGCTTCCTGCAAGTGCCAGGGAGAGAGAGAGAGAGAGACGGGGGCGTCAGAGCCGCCGCCGGGACCGCCCGGACGGGGCAGGCGCGGCGGCGCCGCGGGCGGCAGCACTTACCGGGCTGAGGAGAACGAGCAGCAGGGCTACGGCGAACGGGATGAAGGTGTTGGGGACCATCCTGCAGCGGTCAGCGGCTTGTGGGCAGCGAGGCGGTGGCGTCGGGCAGGCAGCGGCGTCGGACTGCCGGGCAGCGAGGTGAGCCGAGGTGAGCCGAGAGCTTCCCGCAGGGCGGATCTCCTCGACGGCGCGGACGGGGCTGCGGCGGGCGCTGTGCTGGAGGGTGGCTGCTGAGTGCTGCGCGGCTCTGCTCTCCTCCGGTCCGCTCCGTCCG
>VZTI01002952.1:210795-255592 GCA_013397865.1 Struthidea cinerea | reverse complement strand
GGCGGTTGCCAGGGGCGTTCGGGGGAATCCGCTATTTCCCTTCCCCTGTGCTCCCCGCTCGCCCCCCGTCCCTCCCCCGGGCACAGGGGACGCGGGGCGGGTGGATCGGTGCTGGTGCGGGGTACTCAGTGTCCGGCGGCGAACGGTCCCGGCGCTTTGGTACCACCGAAAAAAGGTATAATTACACTACCGGGTATAAATTGACTCTGTGTACCACTGAATCATACTGAATATTTGTAATGTGTTCCTTCCCTAATAGATGCTCTCTATGAATAGAGAGAGTGCCTATTTACTCTGAAATACTTGGCACAGCGAGTGGAGTGTGAAGCATGGAAGAAGTGGCTATTATTTTCCCACTGCCTGTGTGCAGCTGTCATTTCTGAGCAACACGTTCCTCGCACATCCCTGTGTCCCAGCCTTGCTGATGGTCCGCCCCAGGATTACAACAAGAAGAGAATGGCATGCTGCCGCACTCAGCCAAAACCTTAACACTGTGGTTTGTATTTGACTGAACCCAAGACCTAAGCATTGTGGCTTGGATTAAGTCATTGCAGAGTACTGCTATGATTCTTCTTGTTTTTTTTTTTTTTTTTTTTCACCAGGAGGATGGCTCTTCCCCCGCCTCCTGTGTATTATTTGAATATTCAGTGATGTCATGTTGTTTGACCTCTGCTTAACGCAAGGAATGCCAATGTTTTGGCTTTTGACCTGTGGAAGTATGTTAGTGTTTAGTAAGAGAGACCATCGTAATGCATCACATTAAGCAATCTGAAATCTGGTAGTTATCTTAAGAGATCTCATCTTTTGTATGCAGGCTTTCCCCCACTACCATTCCCCCTCGCCCCCCACTTCTTCCCATCCCTCCATATCTAGGCATACTTCCATGCTATGATGCAGCAATATGTATGCACAGGATTCATGAGGGGAAAAGAAGGCCTTCCATGTAATGCCCCAGTAGGACCATTGTACTGTAAAACTGTTACTTATGTTCTGCCAGCATTGTACTGTGTCTGGTAAAGTCATTTGGATGTCATTTCTTCTACTTAAAATTCTCCATTAAAAGAAATGAGATTGGCTCTGAAAGAAAAAATAAATCCCAGAGGAACAGTTATGGTGAATAATATATGTTCCCAAAACCATGAGGTCTCCTAAAATCTGTATTTACTTGAAGGACTCCAGTGGCCTCAGTGCTCGGTAAATAGTATGTGTACCAAACTATGTATGACATGCATACCAAAATGCAAATGTAACCAGGTAAACAGAATGCCATTTTTAAATGCCTAAATATGGTAGGAGAACATCAGAGAGAGAGAGAGGCTCTAGACGGGTTTTATAACTTTCCATGGAAGAGGTTTTTTCAGAGATACAGTTTTATTAAACAAAACCTGAGAATCTCACTGACAGAAAAAGTATGTTTAAAAGTAACAAACTACCAGAAAGCCAGGAAATCCAAAATTAAAGGATAAATCTGTCCTAAGTCCTCCCACTGCAGGCCAAGTACAGCAAGCCCCATACACTTGCTGCCCTGAGAAAAACTACTTGAGTAGGTGATTGAATTCAGAACTAATTCTGGTCTTGCACCACTGTGGATCAGGCATTAGCCCACTAAATTACGAGTTGTACCAGCACATGCAGGTGGGTAAGAATCAGAGTCCATAGGAGTGCCTTTTTGGTCATCTTGGTTTTTGTATTGTTAGATGTGTCACGATGGGTACCTCATTTGTGCGTGTGTGTTTACGCACAGGGGGGAAGGGAACTTGGAAGCAAAGGCAGTTCTTTCAGACTCCAGTCAGTCTTCAGTTTATCCTTTCTGATTACAATCCCAGAATCCTCAAGGTTGGAAGAGACCTTCAAGATCATTTAGTCCAGCCGGCAATGTGACACCACCATAATCACCCCTCAACTATATCCCTGGATGCCACATCCAGGTGTCTCTTGAGCAGGCCACAGGTTGGAGAAGTACATCTTGGCATTGATGCATAAAATAGTTAAAATGCACTAATTTTGACTTCCATGCAGGTGTTTATACAGCACATGCTTTTAAGATAGTATATTTTTTCTGCTGAAACTAGGAATTCACTACACTGGCCTTGCAGACTTGTTTATACAGCTATATACGGTATGTGTGTGTCTACATCAGCTTCAGTTGGTGAAGTCTTGTAAAGTGTACAGGTGTGGATTGCTACATTCCTCTCTTGTGTTTTTCCTTCTTTTTTTTTTTTCCTGCTTCCCCCCAAAAAGTCACTTGATCAGGTATCAGACATAGTGAAAACCTGGCAAGACTACAGGAAAGTGGCTAGACTTGAAGTGTTTGTGTACTTAAAGAAAGAATCTTGCACATTTTCAACTTTCAGTCACAGATATTTTTTTATAAGAGCAACTGGAGGTCTGAGCCAGGCCTCAAAGCGGAAATCAAAAGCTCCCAGAGAAACATACCCGAGGAATGTGAATCTGGTCCAACAACCATACGCAATGCACATACAGTACTGTCAGTCTTATAGGAAGTCTTGCCATATATGGACATCTGGACCCTGAGCTGTTTATCATCATGATAGGCTTGTAGCTGGCTTCAGACATTTCTGGCTTGCCTCAGGTTTACTGTGCCAATTAGTTCCTTTCCCAAAATGCTCACCAGGATATTTCTTTAAAATTGTAATAAATATATCTCAAAATTCTGAGAGGTCTGGTTAAAGTTACGTTAGTAGGCTTTTGCTTAAAATGCAGATTCCAAGAAAGACTTACTCTGCTAGCTCAGAAATAGACACAGAATAAAAATAAAGAGATTTATTCCATCATGAATGTGGTTGCCTGGTATTTCTCTTTCTTAGAAGTTATCTGGTAGCTTATTCTACATATCTGTAGGCATAGGAAGGGCTCTGAAGTAGACCACTTGCTGAACTTTTACTCATCCTTTTCTGGGGAGATGTGTGAGCTCATGAATCAACAAAGTCAAAGCAAAGACTGCATTTCCCAGGATATGTCAAGCAACTTACCCATGTTGTGCGATTTGTACTGCTTGGTTAGACTGATACAAAGCCTTTCACCTTGGAGCCGTGACAATTCACATCAGCTAATCTTACTAATGAGAGCCATTAGCTCTTCTCCAAAGTGAACCAGAATAAGAAGGCAGGGAGAGGCAGTGGATGTCTTAGGGCCTATAGAAATATTTGCTGCTGAACTGGTGGACCTAGTCCAAATTCCTCAAGATACTGGTTCAGATTCTCTGCTAGCATCAGCTGGGCAGTTCACTAAATGCACTGTTGGCTGTCAAAATACGGGGACTTGAAAAGTCCAAGTCCATTGGGCTAAAGCAAAATCATCAGATGCAATTCCCATTTGCAGACCTGAATTTTGTTTTTTTCTGTAATGCCATTCTTTATGTGTTAACGTGCAATATTTCATTACTTCTAGAGTCACTGAGAATGCTGCTTTAAGCACATGGCTTTATTCTTAAAAAGTAACTGGAGTTTTTGTGAATGTGTGTGGTCTTAAACCAGCAAAGTGATTCCTGGAAGTAGAATAATCTAAATGGGTATTCAAATCATGTGTAAAACTATTTGTATGAAAGTGAGATTATAAGTAGTGTGAAGCCAAATGTCCTTTACCTACTGAGCCTCAGATTCAGTTTATCTGATTTTATTCTGAAAAATTTGCTGTAGATCTGGTCTTAAAACCACTGTAGGAGCAGCATTCACTACATCTCTGAGGAGGCTGGCTGTGTCCTGGGTTTTTATGGGGAAATGTAGAGCCCTTCCGCAGCTCACAAAGGTGAGTAAGGAGGGAGGCGGCTTTCACTTGTTTATTTCTCCGATTTGACTGAGGTTTACAACCTCTTGCTATAGTAAGTCAGCGGGTGTAGGACTGCGGTGAGTCACTAACCACTCCTTTGACAATTGTCCCATAAATGGTTAACAATTCATAAAAAGTTAGTGGTGCTGGCTGGAGAGGAAATGTGGCCAGGGACTGACTCAGAACATGAACCAGAAATCCTTTTGAGATTCTCAGATGAACCACGTGGAAAACAGCTGGATGAACACTTCCTCCCACTCTGTCGTGGATTATGTGGGCAGGAATGAATCAGATCTGCTTAGTCTACAATGCATGTGATCTTGTTTTCAGTTTTTCAACCTGCTTTTTTCAACCTGCTTTTTTCAGGAGCTGTCAGGAGCTGTCAGTGTAACTTTTGAGGGTTTGTGGGTTTTTTTGCCCCAAGCTGAGCTGTCGATGTTTAATTAAGATTTGACCAAATTAGGGACTTCCCTTAACAAATGCAGTTTGATTTGCCATAAACTATGTGATCTCTTAATTTATATTTTAGCTGCTGTGAAGTAGAGGCCTGGGGAGAATCCTGTGGGATACATTTTCCATGTTGTCTCATAGGATAGGGTCAATACTTGTACATGCGTGGGTGACAAATACTTCTTTCTTTGGGGAGAAAAGAAAAGAGAGAAATGTCTCTCCCATTTTTGATGCAACCTCAGTTCACTGACCTTGGTGTAGTGGGCTTTTCTGTTAGCACATTCCTTCCAGAGAAAGTGGAGGAATTGCCTTATTGTGTAGGTCTGTAATGCCTCTGGAGGACTTCATAAGCACACTGCATTGGCTGACCTGCAAAGGAACATAATGTCCTCAACGCATTGGCACCGGATTTTGGAGACTGGATGTTTTTTAAGGAAAATGGTTCCCCATGGTTCAGCTGCCAGCTTGGCTGTCTGTTTTTTCAGCAAGTGATGTGTGGTATGTGACCTGTGTAAATACATCTGTACAAGTGACGCAGACAGGGAAACTAGGATGTAACCTACAACAGCCAAGGTGGCTTCCTTATTGACCCACGGATGTGTGTGAAATTTAGCAACTACTGGGCCAGGTCTGAAAAACATCTTAGACTGCTAATCCCTCTGGTGTTGGTGGGAAATTCTCTGTCAGACCATTTTTCACATGGAGACAAGAAAAGCAGATACTCCAAGAAGTATGCATTGTTAGGGAAGTGGGGACATGTTTAAAATATTTTGATTTCCTGCAGGAACTACTTGAGGAAACCCAGTTGTTTTAAACATCAATGGTCCCAGGTCTAGAGTTGGCAACCATGTTGCTACAGATGTCTTATTGATGGGTGGCTTTTAAGTAATAAGCATGATGTTGTAAAAGTGGTACGACTCTCACTAACAGCAAGTGTTTCTGAGCATATTACTCCATTTATAACCCTTTTATTAAAGGGTTTTAAATAGAAATCAAGGTTAGATTTTTACTGTATGGTGTTTGTTTTGACCATTTTGGACAATGGGGTCTTTGAGAAGATTGAGCCTATGAAGTTATTTGTGGTGCATTTCTTGTGAGGAAGTTATCCAGGATGAATCTTGTGGAAAAGTCTAACCTTAATAGCATGGTAGATCTGTATGATTATTTAGGATTCAATTATGACATGGGATGAAAAAGCAGTTCATCAACTGCCTTTTTTTATTACCTAAGCTTTGCAAGGTATTTGAAAATCTTAAATCTGTCCTAAACTGTGTTCCTCTGTGAGTTACAAACTTTGTAATAAAAATTTCAGGTGAGTTTTAAAACCATATATGAACTAGCCTCCTTATGTCACTCAAAAGATACAGAGGGTTGACTTTCCCTGGGAATAGTTTTCCTATTTTACCTTCTTAAATTCAGTGATACTTCACCTAGGCCTTCACATATCTTTATTTTTCTTGATCAAGGGCTTGCAAAGAGTGACGGTGGAGTATGGGACTTGAGAAGTGTGCTTTCTATTTCTTTTTTGCCATCAAGCTGCCACAGGGGGGAGTAGAAGTTTGGAAAGGAC
This sequence comes from Struthidea cinerea, assembly GCA_013397865.1. Classification (NCBI taxonomy): domain Eukaryota; kingdom Metazoa; phylum Chordata; class Aves; order Passeriformes; family Corcoracidae; genus Struthidea; species Struthidea cinerea. The sequence continues at coordinate 249,783 of VZTI01002952.1, read as the reverse complement.
TGTGCTGCCCAAGAAGCCACCGAGGCGAGTGCTGTATTCGTGTGTGTACCCTGGCCAGTCTCTCGCGGCGAGAAAAGCAGGGGCAAAAGAGGAGTGGATGTTCTAGGAATGAAAGGGTTGGTTGGAGAAAGGAGCTGGAAGGTTTCTGCAGCTGGGACAAGCTGAATGGTTCACTGCTTTGCAAAACCACGCTGTTTTTCTTATTCATTCCTACCAGCTTTTCTGTCCAGACGTAAGGAGAATGTGACTGAATTGTTTTCCTGCCTCAGGAGGGAAGATGACATGTGGGAGTTGTAAAGTACTTGCAAAATCCCTGCCTGTCTGACAAAAGGCTTTTCCCACATTAGGGCTATTGGCTGATGAAGAAAAAATGCTAGGCAGAGGCAAGGCAGAGGACACAGTGAGGAAAAGTTTTGCCAAATTGATAGAAAAGGGTTGTTTTTGTGGGTCTGTTAGTGTTGGTGAAATCCACCCTGTCTGCTTCATGATGAGTAACTGTTCTCTCTATGGGTCCTATGCAGCCAGGGTGGGGAAGGAGAATGTGTTCCTTGTGCCTTGGCCCTGGCTGCGGGCTTGCTCTCTTGTCCCCTGTGTGACCACAACTGCTCTTGCAATGCACAGTCTGAAGCAGTAGCGCAGCTGTCAGCTGCCATCCTGCCCTGCCAGTGGGTTTGGTACAGTTATGCAGAGGAGGGATGTGGGCAGAGATGGGGTTGTAAGAGCGGGAGTTGAAGGAATGGGCTTGGATTTTGGAATAATACAAGAGGGTGGAAAGGGACTTATCACTCCTGTTAGCCTCTCACCCATGTGCCCTATTTGAGCATGTCCCCAGAGAAAACCAGCCAAGGTGCTGAGTGGGAAAGACTAGATAGGGCTGAAGAGGGAGGTGCATATGTGTTTTTGTGGGAAGGGTTGCGGTGGAGTGGGGTGGAACGGAGGAAGTGGAGAAAATGGTGTGTGAGGAGAGTGGTGTAGATGAAGCAGCCAAGGATGAGGTGGGCTTGGCAGCTTCCTTCCCACTGCCTTTACAGCATTTCACCACCAAGAAACTGTGCTCAGGTCAGTTCAACCACGGGAAAACTCATTTTCCAGAAGAAGAGAGAGGTGTCTGCAGTGAAGTCTGAGTGGTCCTGTTTTCCACACCTTTGGAAGCCAGTCCTTGTTTTCTCTTGCCCTGCTGCACTCAGAAACAAGCTGCATTGAGGGGTACAGTGGAGACACTAGAAGCTTCTTGCTTTTTGGGTCAGTGTTAGGGAGTTTTATCACTGCACAACCTAGTCAACAATTTTTGGGAAACAATGAAATAATTTTTAGGAACTTGTTAATGATCAGGAAAACAACTGAAAGGAGTGAATCGAGCACATTTTCTTTTATGAGTCCTCAGGATCTGAGTGCACAGATCTGTAATGAGGTAGAGTAAGTGAGAATGAAGGAATAATTAAAGGAGAAACACATTTATGCTTCTGTAACCTATCATGAGAAATAACAGTAACACATGCTAAATGTGTTATTTTAGAATACAGAGGAGAATATGGCAGGCAAGTCCTTGCTTTTGGTTTTAATGGCAAAAATAGGTTGGGAAGGAAAAACATTCTTTGGGTAACATTTTTTTGTGCATATTGTATATCTGTGATTCCTGGACTTTTGAACTATCATCAAAAGGAGCCTGAGCGAAATCCACATTCTTTGTGTTTAGCATATTGATAAATTCAGTGCCTGCTCCACAACCTTGTTCTTAACAGACACAAAAAAGAGAGAATTATCGGTCCAATTGCCAAATAAGACAAGGAATTTATGCTTTTGGGAGGTCATGTGCCTAGGTTTGAGTGGAACTTTGTTAAGTATAATGAAATTCTCAAGGAATGCAAGGCTAGTTTTGCTCAACAATAAACATCTAAGATTAAAAAAATATATATGTTTTCCAAACTTGTGCCTAAACCTCAGGTTTCTTGTTTTTAATTAGGGTGGTTGTTGCAAATTCAGAAAGTTAACCAAACAAAAAAATGCAAACAGAAAACGATGAAATTAAATAAATTCAGAGCAACTTTTAATTTTTCCCTTAGTTATAGAAGGAATTAAAGTCAGAAGCATAGTGAAGCTTGTACCACAGTTTATTGCACTCACCTGGACTCTTGCAATAATAAAACCCTGGAGAACACTGACCTGAGTCAGTGTCACAGTGTCACGAAACCTAGACCCTGTCAGAGTGCTTTTACAAAGCACAGTATCAAGATATTAATTCTGGACATGGTGTGTGTTTTGTAACATTTGAAGAATCAGCACATGTACAAAGGCAAAACCAAGAGCAAAACCAGCATCAGGTGCTTTGCAATTCCAGTTTCTACGGGTTTTCCATTTTCATCACTTTATTCTTTTCAGGAAAGAAAAGAAAAAGAGAGTAAGTAAGTTTGAGGGAAATTACAGCAATCTTTTTTGAGTCCAACACTTCTACTTGATGTGTCAGCCCTTCTGTTTTGACTCTTCATCGTGGTTTAGGATGTATGACAGCATAGTCTCTGTAGTGTAATTTAATCATTCTTCTAGCTGAAAAGGAATAGATGTGTGTTTCTGATGCTAGAGGTCACAGGTTTGTTCCTGCAGAGGCTTGATTTTACATTGTGTCCAGAGCTGATTCCTTGTGCACTTTTGACATTTTATTATATAATTGCAGCAAGAAAAACACACAGGCTGTATTTCAAGTCAAATTAGTTGAATAGATGAGGTGTCTAATTTTTATTTCTTGAAGGCCACCAGATTGAATCTTGCCACAGTTATATTTTCACTCCAAATTCCTGAATTTTTCCTGCTTTTGCTTCAGGCCAACACAGAACAGTACATTCTCATTATTTAATCATAAAAGAAGAATATTAATATGAAAACAAAAAAAAGCACCAAGGTAACAAAAAGTCTTCTACAGATATTTACCAAGAAAGCTAAGCAGGAACATAGTTGCAGGAGTTAAAACATATTTGATAATCCTAGAATAAGTGAACCAACGCATTAGAGTTTTGGGGAGAATTAAGATGGGAATAACAGGAAAGCTGGAGAGAAAAAAATACTCCCAAGGTTAAGACAGTAGAGTGCCCAGAATTTTTATGAAAAATTGATACTGGGATACTTCTGGTGAAAACAGACCCAGGGTGATCCTCTTGCGTGATGACTGCTCTTGCTTGGAAGGAAGTTTTGAATTTGTAAGTAAGTGTAGGGGATGAGATAACTGTTAGGCGTAATACAGCATCCAGCTGTAGATAGCTTCAGCAGAGTGACCATGGGGCAGTGGTGACACTCTGCCTGACCAGCTGTAACATGTCATACCCCATGAGGGGTAAAACTTTCTTCCTTGCCTGCCTCTGCTCTTTGCACCTTGCAAAGTATTCACTTACATTTGCATCATTTGTGCATCAAATCCCTGTTCATTTTGGAAGCTTTCTGCTTTTCCTGACCATCATTTTCCCCGATTGAGTCCCATTGCCTTTTCACCACCTTTCCTCTTTTTGCCTGTGTCTTCAGTCAACTGTGTCCTCTGGAGCACAGACATGAAGCTGGCTGTTGCTCTTCACCACTGCAGCCCACGTTCCCACGAGCATCCTTTTCTGTCTTTAGAGCAATGCTCTTCTCCTCAGTTGGTGACTCCTTGGTCTGCTTCTGAGTATGAGCTGATAGTTAAGACTACATTTGCTAGTCTAGGTGACAAGTTTTTATGAAACAATGTATAGGTGAATGTGGAAGACTTTTGGGAAGGCCATCAAGGGGTCTTACAGATTTGTTTAGCCTGTACTATAGCTTGGAGGATGTTGTTAAAACAACTCTGCTTTCCAAGCTGGAAAGGTCACTGTGTTTCTTTAGAATATTTTTGGAGATGTTTCTGTGGTTTGTCAGATCTAAAAATAAACTATGATCAACACACTTTAAAATGATGGCGGGATTTATTTTTTTTTTTAAGAGTATATAAGGCAATTAGATATTTGTTTTCCAATTGGGGAACCAGTCAGAACTACAGACAAGCTATGAAAATCCCCTTCAGTATTCCAGGACTATTTTTTTGGCATGTGTTCAAAATTGTGAGCATCTGCTTGCCTATCTGTTCATCTGTCTTGTGCAGTTTATAGAGCCTGTCATTTTCTCAACTGAGAGACAAAGACACCAGGAACATTTCTAGTCTTTTCTCCTTAAATTTCTAGGACAACTAGGGAGCTTTGATTGAAATTTGTTTTCATTAGAAAGAGAAATCCTCATGAAATAGACCCTGTGCATTTCTTGTGTTGATTTTCAGCAAAATGAAGCTGAGAAAAAAAATTTGAATTCTTTTGTTCTGAAACATGTCAATGATTTGGTTTGATTTTGGAAGAGAGAAATGTTGGGGGAGTTGATTTCAAATCCTCTTTGTGTCAATGACCTACTAGTCTTGATTTTCCTCAAGAACACTTTTAAAATTTTCACTTTGAGTTTTTTGAGACTTTTTTTTAATGTCTATCACTGTTAAGTAGGGCTGCAGACATATTTGGAAACCCAGTGTTCTTCAAAGAGCAGAAAAAACATTTTCTGGCCCACATCAGGGAACGCTTAAAAATACTCTATGATTTGTTTAGACTCATGAAAGCCTATTATGTAAAAGCAAATTTGGTAATGCAGTTTTACCATTTTCTGTCACTGTAGTTGTTCCTAAACCAAATCCCATTGTGAGTGTCTGCAGTATAGGGCTTTGGGTTAGGTAGTTGAAAGGGTCACTGTTGGGTATAGGCCAGTGAGTCCAGCAGGTAGGGATCAGTCACTGATGGCTGCCTTGGAGACCTTCAGCCATCATTCTGCATTTTCTGTGCTTTCACGTGAGTCCTGTGCTTGAGTGTGCAGTTTATTTGGGAGTGTGGGTGGGAGTTTTGCTATCTGTAAAGAAATGGTAGTTGTTTGTCATGCTTTTTCTCTGCTGGAGTTGCTGGGGGAGTTTCTGAGGCACAGCTGCAGGGATTGAGTCTGGCAAGATCTTCTTTGGAGACCTGAGGGTACCGAACTGTTTTGTGATGGCACTCGCACACAAGGACCTTACCTCCCCTCACAGCCACTTCAGGATCATTTTGTGTTTCTTGAGTTTAATCTAAGTGCTCTAACACTGAACAGCTTTCCAAACTAGTAGTATTTGGGTTTCTGCCGTAATCCCTCAAGCAAGGCCCAGAAGGGTGATGCGCCAGAGACGTTTTCAGAGGGCTCTAGTGTGGACTGCGTTGCTAGTGCCTGCAGGGCAGAGGGCTGCTGCAGGTTATTCCTTCAGGGGTTTTCCTGCCTTTCACTGCCACGGGCAGTAGCATTCAGAGCTTGTCAGTGTTACCAGCAGCTGCCCTTGTGGAACCCCTGCTTTGCAGAGTGGCATGGGGAAGAGCTGAGGGGGGAGCCTTATCTACCTGGTCTGCCACCTCCAGAGTACACAGGTTAGGAAAGTCACCCCCGCATTTAAAGAAAGAAGAAGCAGCAGCATGACCTCTCTATCTGTGCACTGATTTAAATCCCATCCTATTTTAAACCCCATTTTTGACAGCGAGTCTTATCTAAAATTGGCAGAAAAACAGAGGATGTTGCTTCTCATCAGGACAGAGCCTGCATTTAGCTTTCTTTCAAGTGGTGGAATAAAATATTGGAATAGACTTCAGCTTCCCATGTTTTAATTCTTGTTTTTTAATCCCTGTTTTCATTTTTGAAACTATTTGGATCCAAAAAGACATTTTTTTCTCTTTCCACTTCTGATTTGTTTGTTGGACCACTGCCTGCTCACCCTATGCGGATGTCAAGAGACTCTCTATTTTTCCATTTCTGGAATAGTCATTCACGACTCAGTGTTTCTTGTGAAAACCCTGAGAATTTACAGTGTGTTTATTGGTCTCTCACCAACTGCAGTTTCTCTCTTGTAATATTTTGTTTCAAAGTTTCTCTCAGATACTGTTATATAGATTTGGTTCACAAAATAATTCTGTGGTAAGCCTAAGAGTTTAAGAGACCATCTTCCTAAAAGATCTAACTAATAAGCTAATTAAAATGTAAGGGATTCATATAATTTGTTGAACTAGTAGGTTTGAGACATAATTGATGGGGTAAGACATTTTTAATAGTAAGTTAATGTGCAAAGGATACCAGTTGTGTGCAGTGTTGCAGGAGTGCACAGTAAAACACAGCTTCTGTGCAAAGAGACCATTCTTGGGTCCAGATTTTGCCAATTGTGCCGCACAGATTAAAAGCAGGTTTGTGCAAAAGAGCTTGTAAAATCTGGTAAAGTAGGGGAGAACCAATAACCTGGGATGGATATTTCTTTCCTCAGAGTGCAGGTAAGGTGGTTTACTTTAGGGGTTTTGCAGTTGAAAGGAAGACTGAGGAAGAAGAGGTGTGTGGCATAAACTGGATCAGAAATAACAAGAAAGTAAAATGCTGAGGGGGAAGTTCAACAAACTGTAGAGCCGAAAAACATGTGGAGGAGTTACTGCAAGAGCAGACCGTAGTGGGTTTTGCACCAGGACCCATTGCTGTTCTGCCCAACACCTAATTAGCCTGGTAAAGCAGAACATTAATGGACTTCACCATTGACTTTTTTCATTTTTACAGCTCTGTAAGTTGAAGGAAGCTGTAGAAGCAAATAGCTGGATTGTGCTATAAGTGTGTGAGGGGGCCAGGGCCACTGAACAGTGCAGTGAGGCAGGAGCAGTGGATGGAGACTGGTATACTCAGTCCATTAAATAAAAAATCTGCTAGATCAGACCTGTCCTATGACTCCATTTTTCATTTTACTTCCTTGCTGTCTCTCATTAAAGCATACAGCTTTAGGGTAGGTAGGTACTTTTGGGGGACTGGCTCAGACAAGGAAAACTGCCTAATGAGCTGGTTCATTGAACTGTTATAATAATTGTGTTTTAGACACAGCTTAGTTTTAAGCCTGGGTATGAAATAATTCTTTTCTAAAAAGCAAGGTTGTTTGTGAATCTTTCTTTTCCTACTGTGGTTCTTGCTGAGTTTTGTCCAGGATGTCTCTGGAACTGTGAGCTCCAGATATATCACAAGACAGCCTGTGTTTTGTGGCAGCTGTATATTTAAGAAGAAAATGCTGGAGGAGATGCCTAAATGTGCATGCAGACTTCTGGATGTTCATCAGCACAGATTCCAAACATCCTGTTTGGTTGCTGATCACTGATAAGCAGCACAAACAACATAGATACCTTTAACCACTAAAAGTTATCCCTCTTCCGCTCTCACGGTCTCTCTGGACTAGAATTTTGTAAACAGCCAGATGCAGATTTGTTTCCAGGGATCTCACAATCCAGATTTTGGTCCCAACTATAGTTATTTAAAGCCTATTTAGACTCTCTTGAAAGATGGATTTATAAGGAAAATGTTGACAGATCCTGGCCTCTTGTATCGCTGGTGGCAGCCACGATAAGTTTGGTTTCCTCTAGTAGTCTTCCATCAAATGTTCAAAGCAGCATTTTTTCCTTTGGTGCAAGCATCAAAAATGTGGAAAATTTTGTTTTCCTAAACTTGGACAACATCTGTGTTTCCACCATTTCTGTGGGAATGCAGTACACCATTTCCCAATTTTATTAAAAACCACCTTTTTGGCTAAAGTGTGTGCCATTGTAAGCACTTTCACTCTGTCTCATGTATCTTGTTCTAGGAAACTGAGTCTGCCTTTTTCATTCCTCCAGGACTTTCTTCATGTGAGGAGTATAGATGAGAACTGTGTTTTCTCCCTCAGAATGCCTTCAAGTTGTTTGTCTTCCTAACCTAGACATCTGAAGTGTTTCCAAGTAGCTAAAGACTCTCAGTGATAGTAAGGTTTTACTGACACTTATGTTGCTTGTTGACCCAAACCAAAATCGATGATGATTATAGGGAGCTCTGACATCTGGAAAAAGTTATGCTGAAGCCTGGCTGCAGTTTAGTTCTTTACCTTTTGGGACAAGCCTCTTGCATTTGATCTGGGTTGGAAATCTCGAAATCAGATTTGGATGTGCATGTGAAAAGAAGGATATAAGAGAAAATGGAGAAAATGCAGAAGGATCTTACTATTTCCATTGTTGTATTTTTAAATTCTGCCCAGCTGAAAGGAAGGCACCCATCTAATGTCAGTGTAAAGGCTTATCAGTGCAAGGTAAAAGTTGCATGTTAAAATGTGTGTCCATGTTCTATGAGCAGTTTGTTCATAAAGCAGTCTTCAGTGCCTGACAGGAAGACTGAGGAAAGATATGTGCTGGCTCATCAGATCCCACTCTGAGCAATAAAGTGCTTTCCAAAGAAGGAACTAGTCTTCTCTGAGCCAGACAAGGGTAAAGCTTACAATCCTCTCAAAGTTTTACTTAAGAGTTTGTGAAGGGGATTGGCCTTGCCTACATGCCTCTCATCACAAATGGAAATAGGCAGCCCATCCGAGGGAGTGGCCTTATTAACATGGAAACTGTTTTACGTAAGAAGAGAAGGCTGGTCCAGCAAAGGTGTGGTTTTATTTACATCCATGCTCTTCCCTTATGATTGGAGTGTGTCTGGAAGGTGTGGTCTCATTTACATCCCACCTCAACTGCCTTTGGCTTCTTTGGATTCCACCCTTGCCTGTGGCTGGAAAAGGAACTCCTGCAAGCAGAATAAATAGCTGTGTGAAAAACATGATTTTTCTGCCTCTGTTTCTTCAGTGTACGCATTCCTACTGGTATGTACCTGAAAAGGGAAGGCCACGTTCCTGGGGAGAGAATTTTGGGTCTGCATAAGTGTGTGTATGTATGTGCATATGTGTGTATATGCTTGAAATACCAAGATGAACATACCAGGTTTTCTGCTGCCCTGAGTGTTGGAGGGTGCTAGAGCTCTTTCTGAAGAAAGGTAAGAAAAATTAGTTCTTCAAAATGGCTTTTTTTTTCTTTTTTTTTTTAAGGTGCATATACAACTTTTTAAAGGTGCTGCTGACAGCCCCGGAAGAAGGCCTGTCTTTGGGGTGTGCGTGTCCCTGTGTGCACGTGTGTGACATTTCATGTAGTCACTTGCATCAAAATGAAGCCAACATAAACATGATAGCAGCATCCCACATAATCTCTGAACCAGGATAGCAGGCTACAGCAAAGGACGTGCAGGGCAGTCAGGCACTGGCTATGGTACATGCAGTTGCCATTCAATATTCAGTCCCTTCCTCAACATGTGTATGGTGTATATTTAACTGTAGAGTCCACGCTACCTTATGACAGGAAGCAATTCAGCCTCTACTGGCCTCTTTCTGTATTAACTTTGGGATGCAGATACATTTGTAGCAGCAAGTGGACTGGAGGGACTCTTGCATGTGGGTTGTGGAGCATCCAGAAAGCCTTCAAGTCGCTGTTGTCTTGGTTGGGTTGAATTTACTGGGATTGCTCTAGTCCTTCCCTATTTTTCTCCTTCCATCCATGCCTTATCAGGCACCATATTTGTTCATTCCAGGCAATAAGAAAGACAGAGGGTATAAGAGGCAGTTTGTTGATTTTTCTCTTCCTTTGTTTTCTAAAAAGGAAATTAAAGTATCTTGAATCTACGGCACTCTGACAATTGGTCCAGATGCACGTACATCTAGTGTTATTTTCACTGAGAGCAGAGCTGTGGTGTTGCTTACATTTGGGTGGAAAGTGGACAGAGAGTCCCTTCAACCCCTGGTGTGTGACTGTGTCTGAAAGCGCTGAATGCTGGTGGAGCTGTGACCAGCGCACTGGGACTGGCTGCCCCTGCCATGTTCTGGGATTACTTTGCTGTGACATGCTGTTGCTTAGCACAAGGCACTTCCAAGAAGCCTCCTGTGGGGATGTGCAGGTCACAATCCAGTTCTCTAATTCTTCCTGCTGCCTCTGCTATATCTCGTTATACTTCTGTAACTCATGACAAACATCTAGGCATGACAGCCTAGAGATACTAATATTTTCAAGTTAGAACACTTTTTTCAGCTTCAGATACCTCTGAATACCTTTATAAACACCTGACAATGACCCATTTCTCCTTTTCCTGCAGAAACCTGGTGGAAGTCTAGCTATCTGCCACACTCTGGTTTAGGAGATGAAAGTTAATAAAATATTTCCTCCCTATTTTGTAACCAAGGCAAGCTGAGGTGCACAAAAATAAGTACATGCTGGTCCACCACAGGAGGAAAAGTGTCTGGCATTATGTCTCTGGATTGCAGACAGGCAGGAGAGCCAGAATGTGTGTCGTCAGGATCCCTTGCACGTACTCTGGAGCCACAGCTGAAATTTTTAAGTTACATACACACATTGCACCACCCGTGAAGACACGTCCTCCAGATGATGTAAACCAAGTGAGTGATGCGTGCTGAGGACACCGCTATACAGAGACCTTTATACACCTGAGGCTCTGACTGGTCTAAAATGCCATGGCAGAGCTGTGCAAGTTAGCCTGGACTGTGTGCTACGCTGTTCTGCTTCTCTGGAGCCAAACTAGGATGTTTAAATAAGGCTTCTGAATCTCTACACTGCCTTGCATTCATGGCTTAGACAGCACTAAGAGACATATACCTCATTTTTAAAATTGGCATAGGTTTCAAAACACAAGGGTGCTTTATAAAATTCTCTGGCTTCTTGATCTTCCTCTCCTCCCTGAACGTTCTTCCTCAGGCTTAGCTTCCCTCCTTCGTCCCCAGCATTGCGCCTGAGCAAACACTGGTTACATCTATGTGGGCGAGGGAAGGTGTCTGCCCCCAAAGGCAGCTCTCTGGTGAACGTCCAGGAGCTGTTCCCTGTGTCCTGACGGATGTGATAGCCCTTCAGCTGCTGTACATACACCAAAATAGATTGTTTCTCCTGTCAGAGGAAAAGATGGCAAGCGTATAACTTAAGGAAAAGGGATCCAATGGGAGATAAGAGTGTAGGAGACATTGCTGCAGTTCTATATTTGGAATCGGTTACGTATGTGTGTGGTAACCCAAATGATGGGTGGACTGCACTTTCTCATTACCATAATTACATTTCCTTTCATAGCTAGGGTTGGGGATGCATCCAGACGTTGCAGAACACATCAGTAGATTTAGTGTGGCTTACTCAGTCTCCATTTATCAGACTGTATCCCAATTATGTTACATTTAGGAAACAGAATAATTTTCTGGTTATAGCACATGGAATTTGTGGCATTCTAATCCTAGTCATCCTGCTGTATGACCTTGGAGAAGTTGTTTTACTACTCTTTGATGGTAAAAAATTAACTCGCCCCATGGATGGATTTTAATACCATGCCAAGTTTAAAAAAAATCTGAAGCTAAAGTTAGCCTTCTAAATCCATATTTAGGGGCTAAATGGGATGACTTGTTTCCACAATCCTGAGCAGCCAGCAACGGTCTCCTGCTGAGGCCAGCTAGAGATTTTGGGTGTTCAGCAGTCTGAAACATGGAGCAAAAGAAGAGTGAAAGAAGCTGCTTGTGTGCGCATGAGGAGGAACTCACTGATGTGGTGTGGCGAAATGGGGACAGCAGTCAGTCTTTCCTGAGTGGTTGTCACAGTCACAGCAGTGGGGAGATGTAGGTGGGATTAAGCTCATTAATTTTGTTGTCTAAAAGTGGAATGTCTGCCTTAGGCTGGCTGTTCAAGAACTCTTTAGCAGATCCCTTAGTTCAGTGAATCCAGAACTGCTCTCAATCAGGACATCCCCTGATGTGCCATTCTGCCCAACTATCTGGATGTGGGATGAGTTATCCTGCGGAGGCACTCAGCCCTATCCATGGAATTATGCACTTCATAAATGTTTAGATGGGGCTCTGCTGACTGTAAAGTCAGCGGGTGACTTATGGTGCATTAGGTAAGTCCAAGGGTGTGTCAGAGCTGCCCGTAGAATGGTGAAACTCTATCACCGGCCTGAGGAGTTTGGTTGTGAAAGTTAGGAACAAGTGAAAGCAGGGAGAAATAGTTGAGCCTTGTAAGGAAAAGGAAATGTAAACTTGACTGTAGTCATTGAAAACCTATTCCACATTGATGGCATGGTTTGTTTCCACTGGAGCGCTTTGTTCTGTGTTTGAGGTGGAAGATTAATTTTCCCACGGGAGAAATAAGCTTTGAATAAGTCAGCTAAAATGGATTGTTCTTACTTGCACCATACATCTATAGGAGAAACAGAAGACGTTTACATGCTCCCTGAGGAGGAACTATGACAAGCAGACAATTAACCAATTCCCCCGGATCCCCAGATTTAAAGAACCACGTAATGGCTTAATTGAGTTGAGTTGCTGAGAGTGCAGCGCTGCACTGAGATTCGTGCTGTGAAGTGCGCGATTCCCAGAGGCATCCATCAGGTTTTAAAGAATTGACTTTCCATGCTAATTGACCCAGATGTGCTTGGTTTTACCTCACAATCTCCACTTCATTCAAATACTATTAAAGAGAAGGGAATGAGAAAAAAGGGGACTCCATTTGTCTAATTTATTATATTAAAAGGAAGCTTTCCTAGAGCAACATTTTGTAGTGCTGAACAAATCACTCAACTTCAATAGGAGCAGCATTTATTTCACCTTTTTTTTTTTTAATTTCCCAAATGACTGAGCATGTATTTTTCAAGGAGTAGAGAATATTAGTCAAGTCACTCTGCTTGGCAAAGGAAGAGTAAGCATCATCACCAGAAGAAATGAGGGCAATATACATGGAAAGACGGTGTCTCATCTGTCTGACCAGGCAGAGCTGAGCAGCACAGGATGAGGGTTGATGACTGTCATGCCTTGGTGCAGTGCTAGTCCACCCAAACAATCAACAAATGAAGAAAAAAATCGTGCTTTAGGTGTTCATATCTGCTAGAAGGCAAGGAGACCAGTTTGAGAAATAGGCTTTGCAATGTGAATCAGCAGCTGAGCTCTTCCATGTACCAGGCCAGTAGACACCTCATTTTGGCAAGATATGACCATCTTTTATCTGTGTGTGTAAATGATCCTGGAGTGCACAGAGCAATTGGTGTAAGACTGAGGTTCCCAGTGCATTCTGTGTGTGTGCAGAACCTGGGTTTTGTTTCTGGTCAATTCACAATGCTTAATTCATTTACAAATCAAGTATACCTGTGTGGTAGGGAATGAGCCTACCTCTGTGGCTAAATTCCTAGAATACACCGGAGGCATTCTTCTGTAAGGATGCTGCTCTCTACCTGGTTAATGACTTCAGGCTTATCCTAAAGAACGCCAGCAAGAGACACGTCGAGGAACTTCTGTACATTCATATTTAAACAGGCTGTGTATCGCTGAAATTAGTGGAGTTCATCTGAGTTTACACAGTTGTTAGGGGAGCAGAATTTAGCCCGATGCTTGTGATAAGCCATGTTTTGTACCATCCAGTCAAGTTATGGAGCGCTGTTGTGAAGTGAAAGTGTTCAAGAAGTTTGCTTCTTTGCTAGGAGTTGTATGCCATATATGGTCAGCTGTGGCTTTTTTGCTGCTGTTTTCTTTTTTTTAACTTAAGAAGGCTCGCCTCCAAACTGCTGAATCATATTGCAGCCATAGACCTGGTGATTTTTCAGAATTTGAATCATAGTTAGGCTCCCTGGATATCAAGCTGTGAAGCCACACGTGGGCTCGACTGTTTGGCAACCACCAAGTACAGCTTTGGCAGCATTATATTCACAGTCCAGATGTTGGATGGTTCAGCCACCACATACAGCATGTTAGAAGGGAGCAACAGCATGACTCAAAATTGCTGTTTACTCAATTTAAATACCACTGTTTCTACTGTTCTCAATTATTAACCTGGATATTAAGAACCAGACTACTTTAGATCTGTATCCCATCCCAGAAGAAAGTCTCATGTAACAACCCCACATAAAGTGAGAAACCTTTTTTGGATGTTTTGGTGTTGTATTCTTCCTGCCAAGGTCTTCTGTGAAAAGCTGTCCCAGTTAGGGCCGCTTCTGAAGTCAGCTATAGATACATCAGGATTACCAGAAAGCCCCAAGGTCCCGTGAAACCTGGTCCAAGGAAATGAGAAAGTCAGGGTGGTACCTGAGATTTGTAAGTGTAATATGATCATGTTTTGACTTAATGTTCTGCTTTTACCTTACTAGCTGCAGCGATTAATTGCTTAGCAATAATTAGGAAAGATAGAGGCAGTCCCCGTCAAAGCAGGGTTCTTCTTTAAAACTTCTGCAGACTTAGTCAGTTGAGCTCCTTCTTGCATGTGCTTCATTTTAAATAATGTTCTGTATTTAAATGGTGTGCTTTGAACTTACTGAAGTTTTGTGCACGTGCTACAAGAAGCTGAGGAGAGTCTCGGTAATTTGATTCTTTTATCAATATTTCTTAAGGAGTACAGAATTTAGTCTGTGAAAACAGCTACTGTTGTTTTGCAGGGTGTTTAAAACAAAGACCTTTCTTTTTTCATAGTGAACACTACATCTGGAAAGGAACAAACAGTGAATCACCTAGTCCAAATTACTTTCTTATGTCTGCAGAAAACATGCTGACAAAAGTTTCAGGGTTTTTTGTTTTGTTTTTTTGAGAATGACTGTGAGACACATGGTAGCAAATTCTTCATTAATTGGATCTAATATATTTCAGCAAAATCCTAAACTTGAAACCTAGACAGACATAAAAACAGGGAACTTGTTTAAAAAACACTTGCAAAATGCAAGAAAGTTCCAGTAAAAATGTGACTATTGGAGGTTCATCCTTCAGGCAGGACTGGTGATTCCTCTGTGCCTGTTGTGCTGAAACTGAGCCCTGAAGGTAAAATACCTGGTAATATACCAGGGATTTTTTCTGGCTGAAGGGTTAAACTGAGCATCTTTGTGGGAAGACACAACTGGAGCTGCATAGGACTTGTGCTAGGGCAGGAGACACCACAGAGGTGAGCAGAAGGCAACTTTTTGTGTCACTCTCAGTGCTGAGCAGATGGACAGGAGGCTCAAGGGGAATATTTTATCAAAAGAAAGAAGGGATTTAGGGACAAGGAGAAGGAGTTTTGGAAGAAAAAGGGCTTTTTGGAGTCTGTGACATGGAAAAGAGAATAGTTGAGTTGTTTTGATACAGAGTCTTGAAGAAAAAATTAGCAGAATGGGATGAAAATATGAAGGGACCAAGACAACTCTTTGGTTGTCTTGCTTTGTATTTCAGCAGCTGTGGTAAAACCGAGTTCCTCAGAGGAGAACATTAATGGAGTGAAACAGCACAGGCCCTCAAAACAGAATGAAAAAACTGGAAGGAGAGAAGACCTAGGCAAATAATATCATCAGAGAATTCAATGACAGCAAATTGAACTGGCCAAAGAACCAGGAAGCTTTACAATATTCTTTTTTTCAAGGAATATGTATAATATTTATCTAAATAGAAAGTAGTAAGCTTTTGCACTGTTCTATGTAATTTCCATTTCCCACTACAATCAGCTACCTGAATGCTCATTTATTAATAAGAACAGAAGGGGTTTGAATAGAATTTTCCATGAACATTTTATTATAAGATGTGAGATCTACAGGAGGAATTAAGAAAACTTGAACCAATGAAGGCCTTGCTTCACAGATTCATGAAGATTCTTCAGTCTTCAGATGGGAGATAGCAGGCTCAGATAAGATGTGTTAAGTTCAAGTCAGAATACTTCACCCTCAGTGGATCTAACTGTCAGAGCAATTAAAGCATCTCTTGTGAGGTGTTTTAATTATTATTTATTTCTTATCCAGCATCCCAGTAAAGAAATAATGAAATACCTGAAGATCATCTCAGCAGTGGAGTTGTATATTATTGTGGTCCTGTTTATGACAGCAGAAGGTCAGTTCAGAGATTGACTGGTTATGTTGACAGTTTGTGTTACTACTGTGATATAGAAATATTTTGCTTTTGCAAAAGCAAAAATAATTCTCCCAGGAATAATTTGCAGAAAAATGTATGTGATATTTTTATTCACATGAAATATGTTCCACAGTTTTTATTAATAGAATTGAAAAGGAACTAGAGGAAACTTTTAAAGCCAGAGTGCTTTGTTTCTTAGGAACCAGAACAACCATAATGAAAGCAGATGCTTACCTGGCATACAAGATTCACCACTTAAAGCATCCAAGCAGCAAAAGGCTTGCTGTGTTCCTGGAATTATGAGATACACATCAAATGCTTAAATCAGTCAAAGACTTAGTCATACTTGGTTCAAAGAAATCTCTGTGCTGCTTCATGTCTGCCTAGATTCTGAGCTATTAAGTGTCTTAGATACCATTAATCCTATTCTGCATTTTATTTTTAGAGCATAATATTCTCATACTACAGTTATCAGAATTTTTGCCTAAAATGTTTCATAATATGCAGTTCCAGGGGGAACTGCTATGTGTGCTTAGATATGTGTGCTTAGATGTCATCAGTTTAATCATGTGGGAAGGGGAAGTGCTAACTCTGATTAAACCCTGTCCCATCTTATAGTGGGCTAGAAAGACATTGTTGAAATGTGGAATCCCCAGGAATACTCTCACTTTCCTTGGGCACAGTGACTGAGGGTACTGCACCAGGTGCAACACAGGATTTATCAAGAAACTTTATTCTCTAAGTAATAATTTCTAGCCTGATACCTCAATTTAAATACCTTTTAAATGGGAAAGCAAATCCTAGAATAATTTCTTATCTTTACTACAAATTCCTAACTCCACAGTATATTTGGAAGAAAACAAGACATAGGTAAGGGACTGAGAACTACGAAGAACCCCAGAAGCTCTACTGCTTTCCCCCTGAATTAAAAACCAAACTAACAAATTGGTTTTGCTACCTCAAGACAAGAAACATACAGTGTGTACTGAGAATGCTCAATTACAGAGTGGAATTGGAATGCCACAGGGTTTTTCCTCCTGGAAGGGAGGAGAACAAGTATAAAGTTGGGAGGGTATTATTAAAACTCTTCAGTCCATTGTGTAATATGTAAACTAGGAAACATTTCTTAGGGAATATACCATACCAGTGGTTACTATATACACCTACGTATCACAGAATTGTTGAATGATTAGGTTGGAAGGGACCCTCATCTCATTCCAACCCTTCTGCCATGGGCAGGATCACTATACCAGGCTGCTCATCCATCCTGGCCTTGAACACTTCCAGGGATGGGGCAACCACAACTTCTCTGGGCAACCTTTTCCAGTGTCTCACCACCCTCAGAGTAAAGGATTTCTTCCTAATATCTAAACTAAACCTGCCCTCTTTCAGTTTAAAGCCATTAGACTTGTCCTGTCACTACATGCCCCTTCTAAAACATCTCTCTTGAGTTCTCTTGGAGGACATCTTTGTACTGGAAGGCTACTTTAAGGTCTCCCTCGACCTTTCTTTTCTCCAGGGTAAACAGCCTCAACTCTCTCAGAGCCTGTCTTCATAGGAAATTTGGCTTCAGCCCTCTGATCATCTTTATGGCCCTCCTATGGACTCACTCGAAGAAGTCCACATCCTTCATATGTTAGGGGTCCCAGAGCTGGATGTAGCACTCCAGCTGGGATCTCACAAGGGCAGAGTAGAGGGGCAGAATCACCTCCCTTGACCTGCTGGCCATGCTGTTTTTAATACAGCTCAGGATGCAGTTGGCTTTCTGGGCTGTGAGTGCACATTGATGGCCTGTGTCCAGCGTTTCATCTACCAGCACCCCCAAGTCCTTCTCTGCGGGGCTGCTCTCAGACAATTCTCTGCCCAGTCTATATTTGTGCTTGGGATTGTCCTGACCCTCCTGCAGGACCTTACACTTGGCTTTTGCACAGTCCCACTTCTTGAGCTTGCCCAGGCCCCTCTGGAGGGATCCCTTTCCTCCAGCCTGTTGACTGCACCACACAGCTTGGTGTTGTTGGCAAACTTGCTGAGGGTGCTTTGATCCTGCTGCCCATGTCACTGACAAGATGTCAGTGCTGGTCCCTATACCAGCCCTGAGGAAGGCCACTCCTCACTGGTCTCCACTGGAACATCGAGCCGTTGACTACAGCTCTCATACTGTGACTTTGCAGACCATTCCTTATCAATTGAGTGGTTCATATGTCAAATTCATGTCTCTCCAGTTGAAAGACAAGAATGCTGTGCAGGACAATGTCAAATGTCTAAATAGATGACATCAGTTGCTCTTCCCTACATATATAGTTTTGAAATGAGATAGTGGTTTTCTCACTGCTAAGGTATAGTACAGAACAATTATTTACCTATTTACCCCAGGATAGTTGGGATGTTATTAATTTCTTTGTTTCATTTTTGCTTTATAAGAACAAAATCTGAAGTAATCTGTGTGGATTGCTTTCTGAGACCTCCAATTTAACTGATTTCTCCCTTCCATTACCGGAACAACAAGAAGTATCTTTTTTCTTAGTTGTCCCGACATCTCACAATGACAGAGTGAGATCTTATCAAGCCCTCTTGTTTTGTTTTCCTGGGTGTTTGGTCTCATTAGAAGAAGGGTTTGAATGCATTTCTTTAAGAACGCGATATAGATAAAGAAATTTGCATTCAGTGAGGTCAGAGTTACTACAGGACATTGTGGGAAAATGATTGGTGGGAAGCTAAGGAGAGAATCAAGGAAAGTTGAAAGAGTTGTGTGAAACAGGCATTAACGTTTCTAATCCACTGAGAATTGTAAGTATATTTCCTGGATCTGTGTTCCTCCACCCATATAGCCAGAAAATAAACCTCACAGACCAATTTCTAGGAGCATAGAATTCTTTCCAAAGAACATTATTATCTGGAAAATACATTCTCTTTTTCAAAGTGCACCTTCTGGCTGTACTTGACCTAAAGAACTTGTCTGGCAAGAACATGACTTTCTTTTACATTGGCATTGAAAGAATTAGTTCAACCCTTTATTTTTCTGTACCAGTTCTGTTTCTGTGGGCCCTGCAGAAACATAATTGTTGACTGGTTCCCAATATATTAATGGCAAAATAGCCTTTTCAAGAAATTGAAATCAAGAGCTTTATCCTCACTCCTTGCTGGAATACTTGTCCAAAAGAGATTATAACTTGAAAGGAAAATGAAATACCTGATTGAAAGTAAATAATGAAATCACAGATAAAACTGTAGATGCTATAGCTCTTCGCTTAGCCTCTTCATCTTCCTGCAAAAGCAGTGGTTTTGTCTACACTGTGACTTCTCAGTGGAAACAGTAGGAATTGTATTCTCTATTCTAGTTTGATATCAGCTGGTAATCACCTTAAGGACAGCATTCATAAATTACTCTATGTACTTGAGAGCAGCAATTCTTTTTTCCATGCAAAATACCTATACTGTATGTCGTACTGCAGGATTGTCTGGACTTGTAGAAAAGTTGGTTTTCCAGATGGTGTTTGTGAAACGTTCTGAGCCATAAGTACAAATGAATCAAGCAGCACCACAAAGAAGGAGAATAGCATAAAATATTTCATTTCTACTCAGAGAGGTAATTTATCAAGTGCTGACTATATCATCATTGTGCATGTGTAGTGTGCAGTGAGTGAGTATTCCTGTCGTGCATGGATGAGTATCATCATCACGCTTTCTAGGCATGGATTTACTCAAGGGTCAGGAGCCTGTTGCCCATTTCCCCTCCCTTCTCCCTGTACTGCTGCCACAGGAACACTTGCTGCTCAGATCATGTGAGGCTTGCACTGTTCTCCTACCTAACACTGCTTGCAGCTGCATACAGCCTTTCATGTTCACTTCAACTTGGAGTCGTGGGTCTGCTGGGAAGGAAATCCAGCCACGAGACATTTTAAGTAGTGGTTTGATCTTTGTCTATGAGATCGACTCAATTTAGACACGTTCCCTTGAAAGGTCAAATCTGGACTGGAATATGTTAAGGGCTGTCAGAATGCTGTAAGCAGGGAAGGCAGACATTGCAGCCACCAAGGGTTTGATTCCAGCAGAGAGTCTTGTAAATGGGGATGTTTAATAGACCGTGGAGAAGTTAAAAGGAAGGATTATACAACTGGTGGGGTCAAGTACACTTAAATAATCATAAATGCATAGGGTGGTGCTGTAATTAAAAATGCTCCTGAACTCACTCAGTTGGCCTCAGCATCGGAGCCATGCTTAGTACAGCCATAGCTTTGGTTCCAAGGGCCTTCTGTAATTGGTCCAAATCATATGGAAGCTTTAAAACTTATACTTAGGGTTAAACTTAAAAAAAAACCAGGGTGGGAGAAAATGCACTAATGATTCAGACTCTTGAATAAACAATTTAACCACACTGTAAGTGTAAGGGAAAGTATTTATGATAGCTGTTTGGAAAGCAATTTTTTGCACAAAAACATTTTCAATTCTCATTTTGTCGTGTTAAAAGGAAACTATTCTTGATGAGTTAAACATGTTATCCGAAGAGCCCTGATAAGTGTTTATTAGATGTACTTTGATACTAATTGTCTGTAAAAAGCATAAGCAACTTTTATTTTTTAAAATAAAAGGGCACTTTTTATTGAAAAAATATTTCTTGACTATTTTGCTATCTTTAGCAAACACACAAGAGTTATGCAACTCCATTAAATGCTTAGAATAATATTTCCTGTGCACACTTTGCTTGTTAAGTTGAAAGAGTGTTTTCTCACGCACCAGGCCAGAATCACATGACGAAATTCAAACTGATTGCTTAGCCTTTCATTCTCTTTGATTACTTATTTGGGTCAGACGTTTAGAAAGAAGATAAATATCATATTAAAAATATTGATCTTCTCCTTGAAAACACATTTTTAAACAACTTTGAGAGCTGCTGCTCTGTGCTTTGTGATGTGCTTCTTGGTAAGTTCAATTTCAGATTTACTTATATTTTTTGAGGGACAGGAAGCTGATAAATGCCCTTCTCACAGCATTGATGGAAATGTATGAGCCTGAGGTCTGTAACTGCTGGCAAGAAGGATGAGGCAGGAAAGGACAGCCTGCTAATAAAAGGATTATTCAGAATATGATACTTATGTGACCCAAAATAGCACTTCTCTTTCTCTCATATTATATTTCTTGTAGTTGGCATATGAAAATTCAGCTGTGATCCTGGCTTCTTAAAAACCCTTTTTGCATGAAAAGTGACCTTTCTTTCTTAAATGTCCTGGCCTCTCTTGGTCCTTATGCCAATTTCAGCCATGTAGAAAGGAAGAAAGTAGCTTATCCTGCCACTCTAGCAAAAGTTTTCAGGAAACTGAAACAACATCTGAGTCTGAAGTTTGTGTGAAAACTGATGGAGCTACACTGGAACCTGTTTAGCAACAATTAAACTGATGAAGATTAGCTAAATTCTACTACTAAAAATTTTTATACACTTACTAAAAATAACTTTTTATACCATAGGCAAAAGTAAAAATCAGTAATACAAAGATTGCCTTGGAATGCCGGTGAAATGCCTCACAGGAGCAGCAGGGTCTGAGGAGCATTTCAGAGGGAGGTGGCACAGTTGCCCTCCCAGAGTCTTTTCAAGCAGCATCTTCAGGTGTTCTGGAAAAACAGCTATTAGGCCATCGGTCTGGAGAGAAAGGATTGATAACCCTTGAGAACTCTTTTGCCAGATGTCAGTAATGACATTTCAGGTCTTTTAGTATGAAGCTCTCAGGTGATTTGTGAAAATCCAGAATCCTGCCTTTCTTTGTGAATAAAGAAGACCTGTATTTCTTGCCAGTGTAATGTGCAGAAAGTGTTTATTCCTTTATTCTGTCCCTGAAGGGGATACATTCTCTTAGTACCGTACATTTTGAGATTGGGTAAAGCATGAAAGCAAAATCATGAGAAGCTGTGTTTCTGCCTGGTTCTTAGTAGATAATAGGAAGTCACACAGGGGATTAATGTAAGCTGCTTTGTTACTTATTTTCTTAACCTTATTTGTTGTGTTTTTCCCATTCTGAAAGGTGCAGGCAGGCAAACAGAAAACTGCCTTTCCTCTTCAGTTATTTTGCATGAAAGGAACAGCACATTCCCCTGTGCCTTTTCAGTACTACACAGACACTTCTGAGTTTGTACAGCACAGCAAGGACTTGCTCCAAGATGGTAATTTCAGGCAACTCATTCACAGTAGGGATTTTTTGTGCAAAAGCAGATCCATTCTCTGCCAGTGATGCCCTGTTCCCTGTTAGGAGGCAGCTGCGGGGTTGCTCTTTGCACAGTGGTCGTGGTGGGGGTGAGCCTGTGCAAGGACCCTCTGGTTGGAACCTGGGGCTGAGCCCTTCTTGCAGATGTACAGCACCAAAGGCACCAGGTCTGGGCAGCAGGAAAGGCTGGAGCTGTGTCCCTCCATCAGGGCTGACCCCTTTTCTCACGTGAAACAAACCTGCTGTTTCACCCCAGGCGCTGCTGGAGCGTGGGTGCCCAAGACTGGTTCCACTGCAGTGCCATGCAGGCTGCAAGCACTGGCAGCTGGAGCAGCCTGCTGAGGAAGGACTATGCATCATGAGGCCTCAAAGCAAGTATTCAAGCAAGGGTTAAAATGGCTCGACAGCTTGCCCACTAGAAAACATGGGATTTTTTCCATAGTCACTTCCCAGTCTTGGATATACAGTCTCTAGTTACTGGAGGGATTCAGAGCTGGCACAGGGAGCCTCTTAAGTATTAGGCTGCCCCTGTGTGCTTGGCACCAAATTCAGACAATTTTGAGAACAGTTCAGATCTTCTGGAGGGTGGGGTTTTTTTTTTTTTTTTTTTTTTTTTTTTTTTTTTTTTTTTTTTTTTTTTTTTGTTGTTTTGTTTTGTTTTGTTTTGTTTTGGATTTTTTTTCTATTTTTTTATTTCTTTCCATAAGAAAGCAGTTCTATTTTTAGGACTTGGCCCAAATTGTTGCACCCAGTGGTTTTACTGTTGTTGTTTTTCCTCTCTTCAATCAAACTGAAGTGGTTCTGGCTGATCTGACGAGCCATGCTGCTGCGTCTCTTAAAGTTACACTCGAGGAGATTTTGTGATTGCACGAGTGCGTATGTTTGCATGGAAATTTTCTCTCAATTTCCTGGAATAAAAGGAGTCTTGACTTCTTCCCAGTCTATACTCCGTACTTGTAAATGTCTCTATTAAGACTGGTTTTGTGGAACATTGTGAAGGGAGGCTGGCCTAAAACATGATATGTTACTAAATTGAATTTTATATTTGAAGTTTTTCCCCCCAGTCTCCCCAGTCTCTTCTGTTCTTTTTTCCTGCAGCTGTTTCAATATATAAAGTTTGTCTTCAACCCGCATAGATACCAGAATAACCCATTTTTATCACCTGTGGAAAATCAGATATCATACCAAACTGATGACTGAGAGCAGTGACTGAAGCAGTGATAAGTATCCCTATCATCTCTCTCTTTGACTACAGCACATATGTAGACCCTGCTCACCCAAGTTAGCTTTTGGATGAAAGGGAATATTGCTTCCTCTGCATGGTGCTATGCTTCAACAAATCAGCTTTTCCATCTGTGCTGGTTCCAGGGCCCAGGGGATTAAGGGTAATGTGAAAAGCTACCCCTTTCCTTCCTCTATGCATAGTGTTTAAGTTGCCACTTGCACTCACTTTGTCTGAGAGCATCTGTCCTTCTGTTGCACAGGATGTCTGAGCAGGCAGGAGGGCACATGCCTGTTACTGGCTGGTTTGGGAGCTTGCCAAAGAAATAGGATTTCCCCCAGTTTTGAGGGACCAAAGTGAGTAGCAGTCAGCCACTTCCCATGGAACCGCAAATGTCAACAAGGCCCCTGTAGACTGTCCTGAGGTCATTTTTCCAAAGCATGGCTGGACACCTCTGCTTCGTGTTGTAATTTAGACAGTTTTCTTACAGACCGAGACTTTGATTTGAAGAGGGGAAGGCACCTTCCGATAATACTGAGTACCACACGTGGTGCCTTGAGGGCGGAGTTAAAAATGTGTGCCTGTCCTCACGGTTTCCCTGTTTGCTGCTGGAGAGCTTTCTGCTTGGAGTCATTCTCAGCAGTGCAGAGTGGATTCCCTGTAGCCACCTCCTGCACAGTGCCCGGTAGGGGCCCAGCATCACCAGGCTGGGTGCTGTTTTTCTAAACATATTCCTGCATCCCACCTTTGGATCACTTTCTGGATGTAGGCTTATGCTCTTACAAATAACGAGTATAGATTTCAGAACTTCCTTGTAGAACTTAAAAGCAGCCAAAAGATCCCAGGCTATTTTTTAAAAGATTTGAGCGCTGCCATCAAAACCATAATGCATTGCCAAACCATTTTCAACAGTTTCCAAATGTAAGTCTAGCCCCAGGTCTTAAATCCTATGAAAAAAAAGGCATTTATATGAAGTTAAGCATTTCCTGGGTCAGAAATCCCCCTGATTCTATCTGTCTCTGGCCCTGGCTTCTAGAAGTTCAGAGATGTGTGAAGCTCAAAACTAATCATATTTTCCCTTGATTTCCATTTTGCTTTTCTTAGGCAGCTAGGGCATTTTTTTTTCTTATATCAGATTAAAATTAACGAACATTCAAGAACCATTTAGTCTGTCATACTTGGTGGGGTTTTTTCACTTTTTTGCCAGAACGCTAACAATGCAGTGTTCACCTAGCAAAGAGACTTAGATCATTATATGCTAAAAAGTACATTTTTCAAAGGAGCAGAGGCATTTGCTTCAGTTTCCTAGGCAAATTCTCACACAAGTAATTAAATTCTGCCTACTGCATTCCTCTGCCACTTCAATTGGATATGGTGTTCCTCCTCAGTTTGTTCCCTACACTTTTGCATAGCATTATCGACTACTGTTTTTTCTGTCCACCATCCCAGCATTGACTTCACTATAAAGGCAGTGATTGAAGTAAGACACCAGAAAAATAAAATTTATGAGCATATCCTTGTGGAATTTACCATCCAAAATACTTGTTAGTCCAAAACGTCCAGATGAAGATGTTTTTAACCATGACTAGGTAGTACAAAAACTTATGGCATAAATCAGCCACATGATCAGCTGTGGTTGCTCTTAAATGAGGAATATTTGATGGCAACTTTGGTACAGCAGTATAAGAGGGTCGCTGTGGGCCACGTGTACTGGTACCTTCAAACTGTGACCACTGTTTTACAACAGAAGTTATGTTGGTGGGTGAATTTGAGTGTGTTTGCTGTAAGCAGAGGAAGAGAATGATCAGCACAATCCAACCCACAGGCAAAATCTGGAGGAGAGAAAAGGGCTCCTCTCTTGGTGTGCTCACAGTAGGTATGAGTTCAGGTATGAGTTGAAGCTGCCTGATACATGATCACTAGATAATTCCAGGGAACTTTTCTGCTACTCACTCATAATCAGAGCGTTTCAGAGCTCACTGACAGAACTAAATCTTTTTTCCCCTCACATTTCAGCCCATTCATTCAGTAATGGCAGAACTGGGACCTGTGAAGCTAATGTTAGAATACTAATTTTGGCTTTTCTTTGAGTCCTCTATGTTACAGAAAAAAATCCCTTAATTTGCATGGTCCTTTTCCTTGCAACTCTTGGCCTTTAACACATTCAGTGTAGTGAACCAAAACCACTGCTACTTGCTTCCCCTGAAATGATACCAGTTTATTTGATTTCACCCTGGACATACTCTGTATGTCACTGCGGAGATACCAGACCCAGTGATCCCGTAGATGTTCTTTGGTCAAGGCTGAGGCTGTGCTGCATTCCAGGCCCATCTGCTGGCTGCCTGCACAGGGGCTGAGGTCAGGGTGGACTTGGGGAAAGCCACCCTCCATAACCTGGAGAGACAGAACTTTGTGACCAAACCACACCAAAGTCTTTGAGAAGGAGGAGAGTTTTTGTGGGAAGAAAAGGAAAGCAAGGCAAAGCAAGAACAATTTCTTCTGGGAGCTGTCATTATGGAGGAACTGTTGAATATGTCAAGAATTTACAGCTCAGATGCAGGAAATTCAGTTGAACAAATATAAATGTGACCTGACATGGCTGCTGGAAAACTGAAATAATGAAGTATCTGACCTTATTCTGTGTGTTTCCTATAGTGGAAATTTCTTTGGTAGCTCTGAAATGCAGTGGTCTGTTGTCACTTGGTTGAGCAGTAATGGCACAAGTGGGAAGCAGTGGAAAAGCTCTCATTGAAATGAGAACTGTAGCCTTTGATCATGTCTTTATTCCCCTACCAGTCTGCAGTTTTGTTTAGTATCTGGCTTGTTTTGATTGATATGCGATGCCATTATGCTCCCAGATTTATGTTTCATTGATGTAAATGGTTATTGTTGGTCCGTGCCAGGAAAGAAACAGTGGCAGTCATTGGCCTGCACTTCTATAACAGAGTCCAGCAAGGGAGGGAGGTGAGGGTTCCTTTGGGGTAGAGGAAGGAAGGAACTCCAAGTCTGAACCATCTGTACTTTAAAAGGAAACAGAATTCTAATTTAATTTAATTGCCTCTAAATCTCAAAGTCTACGTGTTACCAGCTAACAGATGGTGGATGCTTACAGATACTCCAGCCCTCCTGGTTGTTTTCCTTCCTTCTTTTTCATTTTTCCTGAAGGACATGCCAGAACTTATATTACCTCAATGCAGTAAGAACTTCAGAAACCAACTCAAGCAACAGTTTTGGAACACAGAACTGTAAGACGGCATATTTTTGTGAAGTGCATATTGAGTTCAGAATTGTTTATGACTTGTTTTGCTTAATCTCTTCAATTTGCACATATATTCTGCTACTTTGAACAGAGAAGAGCAAAATATCCTGCTTCTTGGAACATTTTCATGTACTTAGATGATGAGGAAAAACAAGGAAAAAATATCACGAAGAGATATTTTTGTTTGTTTTTTTGCGATGCACCATAACTATACACAGCAAACATTCTAAGTTTGTAAAGCCTAGAAGCTTGCTGAACTTCCTCTGCATGTTCCCAGTGTTTTAGCATTCCTTGTAAGATGCTTGCCCTAATGGATTTCACGGGTGCATTGCTTTACGATTGCTTCATGTATCATATATCAAATGTCTTCAGTTTTTCTTACTTGTGGATTATAGAAATGTCCCATAATTACAATTGTCTCTTGCTTGACAAACACCTGGAAAGCAATATTATTTGTTTCATGACAGAAGGTTGTTTTGATGAAGAAATTAAGGACAGATTTCTGTTTTTTGTTGTTTTTGGATTTAGTGCTCCTGAAAATAATTTTTGTCCTTTTTAATGCTTATTTTTTCCTGGTGGACTTGCCCTGTTTTTTGTTTGGTTGTATTTTTACATACATAGAGACAGAGGTTGGTAATTTTTCACACAATTTGAAATCTAGCAGGAGTGAGTTCTGTGCTCTGCAAGTTTTTTGGTTTTCTTTCTAGAGAAAACCTCTAACAGTGAGGTATTTAGACCTTCACCACGACCCTAAGGCTGTGAAGCCCATGGGCACTTCCCATTGCAACAAACCAGAAGGTTCCTCATTCTCTTGATGTTGCACTAGGAGTGGAAATGTCAACAAAGGTGTGTTTAGAACAGAAGAACATGATATAAATCTGTAAAGACCCCATTCCTTCAAGGCAACAGTGATGGTATGACCAGCAGTGTGATTACCAGAAAGAAGCACAAAGCTGCTCCCCCAGTGACACCAGCACAAGCCCAAAGTTATAGCACTAGCTGGTCAGCAGGCATGAAGCTTGTGCCACAGCAGATATGGGTGAGGATACTGAGTTGTTGAGTGCTGCGAGCACCCATGGCTCAGTTGCAGCTATCAGACCTCATGAGGGGAAATAAGAAGGTTGGAGAGTGAGGGGAGATGCTGACCAGGACCTCCAGGGACGGCTGGTCAACCCCACTAGGCCTCTGCCACATTCTTCACCTTCCGACAGTGCTACAACATGAGGGCAAAGGGAAATAAAAGTGTAGCTGCTTTAGTAGAAAAGATTGAGAATCACTGGAGTGAAGCTCGAGAGGAGAAAGAAAGAGGTATCTTAAAAAGTGACATCTGTAAATATTTTTCCTGTCTGTGTAACATTTCTTCTTTTGAGAAAGAAAAGTCAAACCCACAGGTTTCAGGAGTAAGAGAAAAAGCCACTCAGGTTTCCAGGTCAGGCTTGGGTCTCCTGTTCTGCGTGTTCTCTCTGCTTGGTCTCCAGCTCCCCTGCTGGGAGCCAGGAAGGGCAGAGCATGGCCAACAGGCCAGGTTCCTCTGATCACAGCTGTCCCTCTGTGTGCTTGCCTGGTGTGTGGGCCTTGCTAATGCCGGCTGAAATGTTCTACATGTTTTTATAGAATTGTAGAATAGTTTGGGTTGGAAGGGACCTTTAAGGGTCATCTAGTTCCAAACCCCCTGCCATAAGCAGAGACAATTTCAACTAGATTATGTTGCTCAGAGCCCCATCCAGCCTGACCTTGCATGTTTCCAGAGATGGGGCAACCACCACCTCTCTGGGAAATCTATTGGTTGCAGTGTTTTACCACCCTCATAATAAGAGAATTTGTTCCCCATATCTAGTCTGAATCCAACCTCTTTTAGATTAAAATCATAACCCATTGTCCTATCAGCACAGGCCTGCTAAACAGTCTGTCCCCATGTTTCTTGTAGACCCCCTTTAGGTACTGGAAGGCTGCAACAAGGTCTCCCCAGAGCCTTCTCCGGGCTGGATAGCCCCAACTCTCTTTGTAGGAGAGGTACTCCAGCCCTCTGATCATCTTTATGGTCTCCCTCTGGGATTGACTCAATGTCTTTCCTGTGCAAAGGACTCCAGAGCTGGATGCAGTACTCCAGGTGGAGTCTCACCAGAATGGAGCACAGGGGCAGAATCACCTTGCTTGACCTGCTGGCCATGCTGACTTTTTTTTTTTTTTTTTAATTTTTAGCAGTGAGCATTTCCCCTCTGTGCAAATAGGGGTAACACAGATAGCTTGGTCATTCTTCTGGCTTTAATGGGGTTCTGCAGGGGTTTGGACCACGAGTACGCTTTTCCACATGATATTCTCTGAGCTGCTGTTCCACTGTCATCTCCTGGGTGCATGTGAATGTTTCAGGGGCAGCCATCTGTCTGTCTGTGCACACACCTGGCTAACAGGGTGCAGCTATATGGCCGTCAGCTGAAGGTCTGCAATATTGCCCTTGCATTTGGCTCAGCTTTCAAGAGCTCATTGACTGCCAGGTGTTCTGGCATGGTGGATACAAGGCCAGCCCACTCAGGGAGGGTTACATGGGAAGTGCCAAGCACCATTACCAAGTGGATTTTCTCAAGGCAAGAGAGGTCTTCCCCTGGCCCAACAATTCTGCTGTAGGATTGTACCCCAATCTCATTGTACAAAGTTGTTCTTGTATGACAGTTCAAAACCATAGTCCCCTTGCTGCAGCCTGAGCTTTTCAGTCCATATGAACCATGAGTTGCTTTCTGGATCCCCTTTGACAGACATCTAGAGACATATCTTGTAGTGAATCCCTTTTCCCAAGAGATTGTTCTCCTTCTAAATACGCCACATTACAATCTAAAAATCCAGATGGGCCAAGGTTTTGTTAAAAGTATTGACTGTCAGATCTGAGGAAGTGAATTGACTTGATAATGGAGTGAAAACCTTGGTGTTTTTTTAAAAAATCAGTTTACAAAATGGAGACCATGGAGCAGGGAGGGAGGGGAGAATTAAGTTTAGAACTTCATTCCTCCACACTCAACAGGCTCATTTACAGGAAGAATACAACAAATCTCTTGTTTTTGCAGCACAAGGCCTTTATACAGGTAAACATGTTGAGAATGTTGCCTGTAGTGTTTGCCCAGCTAGACCATAAAGAATTCCTGGTAGCAGAGGGGATCTAGTGCCATTGCCCAGCCCCGGCAACCTCTGCTTTCCTCCTGCCTCTATCTGCCCTGCTGCCAGGGAGGGAGACTGCTGGAGTCATAGTATTCCTCTGAAACTGTCCAGCAGGTTTATTCTGAGTACAGACGGAGTGGTCTTCCATTTTGCAATTACAGAAACAAGAATATCCTGTCAAGCTTTCTCGCTTTCCTCCCTTCCCCACTGCCACCGCTTGGTATGACTGTAGGGAATATAAATGGAACAGGAAATTTGACCACATCCAGCATCAATGTCATTAAAGACACATCTTGTTTTAAAATCTAATTTTATATAACTGCTGTGTTATATAATATGCTTTTGTTTGTCATCTTGATTTTTATCAAGGTAGTGTACATTCCCCTGGACCTTTTCATGAAGGAATGTTTATACCTGTGGGCAGGCACTAATGGCAGTGAAAGGCTTGCATTCATGGGAACAGCATTTAGCAATTCATGGTTGCCAAGGTAAGCAACAAAGGCATGCCCTCTGCCACTCCACTGCCTCTAAAAGAAACAGTCTCTAAGGTAACAGGCTAGCACCCCTTGAGGCCAAAAATCTTTAGCTTTTTAGACAGAAAAACACATTAAATAATACCAAGAAAAGCATTTTTTTTTGTCCAGGAATTTTTTTCTTCACAACAGAGAAGGGGCTCAAAGTGTTCTATTTTTGGTTCTGCGCAGGAATTTAATTCAGCTGCTGCCCAGTCTTTGTGCACTCAACACCCCTTTGACAGTTTAGTTTCGGGGGCACATAGGACTAATGAGCCAAGGCATGACTGCAGTTGGAGACTGGCGCCTCCCAGGCCTGTGACTGTTGTTCAAGTGAATAGGCAATTTCTCTGATTAGCTTGGAATTTGCACCATTATCTGGACGGTTATTTGGCATGAGCCCTTTTTCCAGGATCACAGTCAATTTGAGAGATTGAGTCACCTGAAGAAAAGGTCTGCAGAGACAGCAGTTGCAAGATGCTGCTTGTGATATGATGGGAGAATGGGCTTCTTCTCTTGACTTCATCTTGCTCTGCAGCTGCTTGCCAACCTCTTTTATCTTACTGTAGCAAAAGGGAAGAAGTAGATGAGTCATCACATTTTCCTAGTGCAAGACTTTAACTGGGAGAAGAAATAAAGAGTAGAGGGCTGTTTTTAAAACTGAGGTCTAACAAAAAGTATGAAATGCAAAGCCAGATCACCTTTCTGCTAATGTTGGTGTGTCAGAGACTCATTGCATGCTGAAGACAACTTGTCTTTGCAGGACATTCATGACTCTAACATTGGTACAGTTTGCTGTATGTGGGGAAAAGAAAACAAACATTTTCTGGAATATTTTTCTTTCTAAATGACTCAAGTTATTGAAATTGCCTGACAATTATAAAGTGATAATTCATGGACTGTAACAGAGTAATACAGGACCTGCTGGATGTAATATGCCTTTTTATACCTGATGCAGTTCCTGCAGTTCCTAGAGTTCTAACAAAGGTCTTGGGGCTTTTCATGAGAGGAGAGATGTGACCTAGAGCCCTTTTGCAGCTTGTTCAACAGACTTGATGCTGATATTAGTAAGTTTTTACTCAGAATAGAGACAGACTGATAATCAGACCTAGTTGTATCTTCAGGTGTTCAATACATGACTCACATTTCAGTAAGTCTTTGGGAATAAACTTCAAGCTGTTGAGCTAACTTACAACAGTACAAGGGAAAGATGATTTGCCTACTTTTTACTCAGTCTGACAGAAAGGTTGCTGCCCTCACTACATTCAAAGAAAGGACGTACATTGCTGACAATTCACTTTCATTTCATGTGCTATAGACTAATTATGGAATGACTGTGGACTTTCCAATGGTTCAAAGCAAAATAACACAAAGAAGATTAAAAAAGGAAGTGAATTAGTTACATCATCCACCCCAGAAACACCAACAATGTGACAATTTGTTATTATGCAAAAGATGCAAAGTTGAGGCCATGCCAGGAAGTATCCAGACACTCCTTTTAAGTTCAGCACCTTGTCACGTCCACATTTTGATGCAGTGCACATTCACATGCTGTCATGCAAGAGGGGTCCTGTTCCATTTCAGACACAGATTGACTGCTGCTCACTAAAGAAGAAACAATTTGGTATTTGTTTATTGCACGTCTTTATCCACATCTCAGATGCACAAAAGGAATTAAATGTCACCTAAGTTTGGATGGAGACATGTTGCCATCTGAGCAATCTGTGCCTGTCTTCTGAGGAAGAAATATTGTAAGCAATAGCTTAGTGTGCTTAGCACATGCCCACAGCTCTGGGTTGGGCAGTCATAGCCACTTCCAGCTAGAACATGACCAAGTTGTGAAATGAGTCTGGTCAGGAAAACAAAGCACCAAATCTCTATTTTCTTGCACATTCGCAGGAATATCCCTATAGGTTTGGCTGAAACATTTCAGAAACATTAGTCTTGAGGAAGATATGCCATCTGCAAATCTTCATTTTGACACAATTCTAACTAACAGAAAATAAGTTCCTGAAAGGTAATGTTTTAAACAACAGTAGTAATAGGGAGCTGTATTAGACTTATCATGAACGAGCAAATAATAAGAACTAAAGATTGATTTATAAAAACCAGCTTTTCAAAATGCTGGCTTCAGTTAATTTCCTTGAACTAAGTGCTGGTATTTTTGTTGACTCCACAAAGTAAGTTAACATAGGAACTGCATTCTGTTTCTATAATTATAAAGTATTATTTCATGTCTAAGCTATCATTATTAGCTGAACAGTCTAAACTATTTTCCCTTTTTTTCCGCCCAAAGAGCCATTATAAAGTTACTGTGAAAAGACAGAACCTTGGGAAAATTAAAGTAAAAACTGATTGCTCATACTTTGACAATGTGATTTATAAGGACTGTCTTCCAACAGCTATAAAATACTTGTATTTCCTTGTCAGAAAGATGAAAATATGTAACCACCATTTGCTTAGCAGCTCTTAACTGCAGCTGGAAAATATATTAGTTTCATATGACTTAATTACCATCACATTTGTCTCATATTCTTGATCTGTACTTTTGCAGATCCTAAGGCACAGTGTACACATGCATTTATATAGCATTCCTTTTCCAAAGTATACATAATCTGGCATCTTAGGGGCTGATCCAAAATTCAGCAAGGTCACTAGGAAGACTCCTTGCTAAGAATCAGTCTATCCCCCTTATGTTCTGAGCAGATCATTTCCCCCTGATGTATTCCCTAGATTTCAGTATCTGCTCCCAGAGTAGGTACAGGGACTGCGTTAATGAAATTCTTTTTTCACATTCAGGTTTTATTCCACCGTTTAGCAAAAAGTTGACTAATTATGAGATTTCAAATAATCAGTGTTTTATATAGTGGATGGGTACTGGAGCTTTTAGAATAGTCTTCCTGTGACATTTAAATTGAACTAGTGCTCAAATATTTTTGTCCCAAAGTTGAGAACTTCATTTTATTTTCAGACACATGCTGGAGAGCCCAGCCTCTTATTCAGACCTTATCAAAGTAAGTCAAATATCGTGATACCTCAAAATTTGAGAGGAAGTGATTTGAACATAAGAATTCTCTGACAGATTTCCAATACTTCTGGTCCCAGTTGCTGCTACCACAGTTTTAGTATTTATTTTGTAATATTGGCATTTATTTCCCTGTCTATCCCAGATCTGGAAGAGCAGAAGTCCAAAACATTTGTAAAAAAAGGCCAACCTAACATTTTAGGAAGAGAGGCAAGCTTTGGGCAGTACTGACTCTAAGAATAAGCAAAGACCTTTAATTTTTTCTTCAACTACTTTGCCCTTCTTCACCTCAGCATTGGTCAGGAAATCTCAAGGCATTAAAAGGCAGACCTCTTAGATGAACAAAGACAAAAACAGTGATGCCTAATGGAATATGTCTTAGTGAACAGAAAATAATGGTGAACTGTGTTATCATGGATAATTAATTGTATAGTAGTAGATACTCAAGAAGGAGAGGAGCCTTTCTCTCAGACCAGTGTATTTATGGCTAGACTGAGTTCTGTCTATTGAATTGTTTCTCTGAAAATGCTCGTATAGGCCATGTTTTTCATCTCCTTCTGTCTTAAAAAAGTTGAATGCATTTGCAGGTAAAATATCTTTAAATATTGTTTTTCTTTCAATCCCATGGGTTATGAGTATGGTCGATAAGTAGAAGATGGTAATCTTATCCCTGTGCACTGCCACTTACCCAACCACAACTACTATACCTCATTGTTATAAATAATTGTTGCCTTGTGGTGCTTTCCTGGTATTTGGGCTTCTCAAGATCTCCCCAGCTCTCTACATAAATGTCTTACCGCAACTAGGACTGGTTTAGAGGTGATGATACATGAGCCAGGAAGGACTCCACCTTATTTTCAACCCGAGAAACAACTCAATGACCTGACAGCTAAAACCACCTTTTGCTGTTAAACTGAGGAAAAGTGATGGGAAGTCACTGAGAGACAGTAAACGTGAACCACTTTTAAATGCCAACCTGGCTTTAAATGGTGCTTTGACAACACACAGAAAACTGTTTATTTTGGGACTTACAGGACTTCTGCAGAGTTGGTGCAAATACAATGAAAATTGTGATGTTTACATAATCTATAAATAAAACAGTAAAGAAACCCAAGTCCCACCAGGATAACAAGTCAAAAAGAAGTAGGGATAAACAAGATAATTAATACATGGATTGGTTGATTTTTTTTTCCTTAATAAACAATGAAGTCCTTGATATACACTTATTTGCAGATATGTATAAACATGCAAAACACAGAGAAAATTAAAATGTTTATCGAGTTCCATTTCCCAAAATACTACTAACAGGAAGCAGTGAAAGGCTTCACAGAAAGGAGCTAGATTCTTGGATTCACAGCTAGAGTTTCTTAAGAGAGTGAGTTAGGTCCTTGAAAGGCACAAAAACACTCAGATAACATTTTCTAGAGATAAAATTGTTCAAAAAATACAGCCTGATTCAGACAGAAACATAGCCTGACACTACATGTATGAAATTGTCCACATGAACACATGTATTCTTGCTCACTCACCCAAAACATAAAATCTTCACTAAAAACGTGACCTCATTGTCATTTATAGTAGAAAGGTGGCTCTTGATAAATTGAAGTTGAAAAATATCAATCTCAAGTGTTTGAGGAGGTGGAGGGAATGACATCTTTTGGTTCTTAAATTTCCTCAGGATTTTTTTTGACAGTTCATCCAAAATTAATGGTAATGCCTCTTAATTCTTTGATTCAATGCAAAAGTCACTTCCTTTTCCCCAGAATCTACTACCTATAAAATGTAAATGTTTCCATTTCTAATCTTCAAAGTAAATTACAGCTGATGAAGGGGTAATGCAAAAAGTTCCGTTAGGCTCATTTCCATAGAGACAAGATTAACAAAAGTCTATTTTTCTTGTAGACATCCTAATATATTTATGGTAATGGTATATATTTTTTTTTAATACACTAGTGAGGGAATTGCCAAACATACAGATAAAGCAAGATTTGAAAAGTGAAGATAATTTTAGTAGAATCAATAAATTTTGCTCTGGGATTTGAGAGAGCTGAAGTGAATGACCTGGAATCCTTTAGTTGCTTACACTTCCCACAGTATTGGCAGGAAATAATAAAATGCATTTGAGAAATTGCACATGATTCTCATTAAGTGCCAGTAGAACTCAGGCATTCCATTTCTGCCTTACTCAAAAATGGAAATATAAGCTGTATCATTCTTTATACAGTATATATAAGGCTGAAGAAGACTTCCAGTCACTGAGAGCTGTGCAGAATGAGAACATTTTTCCATGTTTCCTA
Organism: Struthidea cinerea; assembly: GCA_013397865.1. NCBI lineage: Eukaryota > Metazoa > Chordata > Aves > Passeriformes > Corcoracidae > Struthidea > Struthidea cinerea. Next base: position 214,388 of record VZTI01002952.1, on the reverse strand, counting down.
CTGGTATTATATATTCAACTTGAAGGAAGGCCCACTGGAAAGGGTTTGGAAAGGTGTATTTTGTTTTTCAGTGGACCACTACTACTCGGGTTTGTTAGGTAAGAGTCACAGACTCTGGAAGTGGCAGGCTGTGTGCCAGGATTCACAAATTAGGCAGGATATAAGTTTATGCATTGCTACATTTGCAGACTTTCATAAAAACGGGTATAAAGGCACCATTCCTTAGGCTAATACCAACAGAATACAGAAGATGATGAAGTCTCTACTTTGCTTGAACTCTTTGGCCTAGGAAGTTTGCAAAGTGTTTGCCAGGTTTTTTACATCCTTATCAATAAGTTTTCTAATATCAGGAAGGAAAACTCATAACCATTAACTAAAGATTTTAGTTCTCTAGGCTTTATCAGCAGATGCCTACTCCTGAGTATGTGTTTAGGCATTACACCTGAGCTGCTGCTAAATGATTTCCAAAAGCCCTGTGTGACTGCCTTCTTCCACTTGCATTGCAGTTAGGGAAAATTTACCTTCAAGTTTTAATATGTCCTTCACAAGGCTGATTTAAGGGATCTCCAGAAACTTCTTTTTGGGGACTGTTTCTCTAAACAATTTTTTTCACAACCCACTTCCTTATGAAGAAAATGTGGAAATCAATGGGACAGGTACTACTAACTTTGCTGAGAATAGAGTCAGGCACTTGAAGTTTTGAAAGTGTCAGGCCAAAGCTAGAGTGGCAGAGACAGCTGAAGGCCTGTCAGGATATTGCTCCTGGACTCTCAACTCCCTCTCACCAGAGCAGGTACCTAGACTTGCTTGCACAGTAGTGACCAAGATTGGAATGATCCTACTGGGATAAAAAAATCTAATGGAAGGAGGTCACTGTCACACCAAATTCTGATCAACTATTTTTTTAGGATATGGAAAAAAGTTATGAAAAAAGCCCATTAGTTTTCATTTTTGTGTTGGTAAGAAGGAATAGAGAACATTCTGAACCATTCAACCTTTTGGAAACTTTCAGAAATCATGCAGAGTCCCTCAGCAGACAGGGATGTGTTCAGTTGTCATTTGCATGACCACCTACAGCTAATTAGGAACAGGAGTTGAGAGAGCTAGGTGTTAGTTAGAAATGCCAGAGGTTATGGATATGTCTGCACTGTAACTCAGGTGCTAAGCCTGTTTTCAGACTCTGACTTCTATTCATTTTCTTCCATGGAAACTAGAGGTTTAAGCTGCCCTTTGGAAAAAATCTAGTCTTCTCTGAGACGACATCCACTAATTATTTTGGGGATAATTTATTTTCAGAAAACACTAGTTCAGCTTGTTCAGCTCTATGCAGTTTTTCTATGTCATTCTAGCAAATTCGTTCTCTTGCCGACCCTCTCACTAAGTCATAACATGCTCCATGGTGTGCATTACTTGCACATCATGCTATAAAGACACCACTGCAGCAGGCTGAAATGTTCTGAAAGGTCACAACATAAAATAATTATGTCTTAGACCATAGGGGTTTGGTATGGACTCCAGAGGAGACATTAGGTGAAGTGCTCCACAGCACAGCCCTCAGTAGTATGGATTTGACTCACTCTGTGCCCACCTGGTGGAGGATTGCTCCCTGAGGGGAAGTCTGTGGTAATGTGGCTGTAGCTATTGCTACAGAGATAAAATTGAGAGTTCTTAAACCAGAAGAAACAGAGGAATTTTAAAGGATCCTCAGAAGAATTAGCAAGATAGTAGGAGAAAAAATATTTACAATCTATTCAGACAATAAAAGGGATGATGGATGAAAAGCACAGCAGTTGGATAAAAGAAGCCCATTCTACTTCTGCCAATTCTTCATTGTAATATGCCTCAGCCAGGCCCCAAATAGAGATTTGCTCCACCATAATTTCTGCATTCAGTTACCATTGAAATATATTTATTGCTGGTGGTTAGCAGTCAGCCTTTGAAATGGTGCACTAAGTGCCTCATTTTTATATTATTTAGTCAGAAAAAGTCATAATTTAACTTTGTTTTGCAAGTATTCTGACAGACCAAGGAAGGCTTTCTTTTTTTGCTGTCCAGCGGTTGGGTGAATCCCTTGTGGAACATTTGGCATCTGAACACTTGAGTGTTAAATGCAGCATCTTTTCTCCTTGAGCAGGGTGATATGCACTGGAGGCTCAGCCCTCTTTCCTTTCCATATCCCAGATTCTTGGAGAGAGAAGAGGCGGAACAGTTCCTCGAACCAGCATGAGGCTTTGCTTCAGAGACACTGTAGGAAGGATTGTGCCATTCTGGCAGAAATGAGGAACAATTATTCTTGCTGTTGTTGAATCTTCTCTTCAGGAAAAGACACGGACCAGGGAGATGAAAGATCTTGAACTATAGACCTGCTGTGGCCGGCACACAGCAGAGCCTCCTCAGCATGCTACCATCTGGGATATGCCACCAACTATAGGAAGCAACCTATGTGAAAATGGAAATTGTGCTACAAATGCAATGGTCTTTTTCAAGAATCTCTGCTTTCCAGAGAGATTTGACAATCCTGCTTCAGCACCAGCTGGGGTGTGGCAGGCAGTCTGGCCAGGAATATTGGCAGAAATGTGGGCAAATGCCAAGTGAAATCTCTTCAGTCCCATGCGTGGCCTTCTAGCAACCCATGCGGAAGAGATGCGGTGTGGCAGCCTGTGAGAGCTCACTGCAGCAGCGAGTTCCTCTGCAGGTAATGGTGCTTGGGGGCCGGTCTGTCCCAGCCACCCAGACTTGAAGGAAAGGGGATTGATTTGGGCAGATTTGGTGGGTGCACTCACTATTTTATGGACTTCTTTCTTAGCAATAGAGGTATGAGGAAGTGAAGGACCTGTTGCACATACAGAAGAAATCATATGCATTTACACTGAAGTTTAATCTGAGGCTATTAACATGCAGCATTTGACCTCTGTAGGAAGAGCAATGTAAAAGAGAGGAGTAATTTTTTGACATCACTTCACTCCTAGAAGAACACACGAGGGGAATCACATCAGATTTCTTCTTGGTGCATTTGCTCTGCTTACTAGCTTGGAATTTGAGGTTTTTTGGTGTATTGGGCAATATTGAAATGCTGGGACAAGAAAAAAAAAAGCCTCAAACTGTTCCTAAGGCTGTTATAGTCTTATAAATTTAAATAGTAGAGTAAATAAAGTAGTGTGCCTGGCAGTTCTCTTTAGCTGTGATAGACATATGTACTTACGAGCACAATGGATTTTGTTAGCCATCACTTTACCTCCACAGCAAAAAAATCATCCATTTTCTAAGAGTCTCCTCAAAAAAATGACCCTAAATTAATGATAATAAAAAACAGTTCTACAGGCACTCCCCAGTTTTGTTTTAATTGTAGAAATCTTAGTTTATGTGCAAAATTTTATTTTAAAATCCTACAGCTCTTGTTCAGGAAGGCTTTTCTTCCTCTTTGGGGAGCTAATTCCTTTGCAGAATTCATGCATAAATACATATGTGTATTAGGCACACCCAAGATCTGTGAACTGGTCTTTTGGTCTTTTTACTACTACTGCCACTACTACTATTATTATTATTATTATTATTATTATTATTATTATTATTATTTGTTTTGTTTTGTTTTG
>VZTI01002952.1:7922-210769 GCA_013397865.1 Struthidea cinerea | reverse complement strand
TATTTGTTTTGTTTTGTTTTGTTTTGTTTTGTTTTGTTTTGCTTTAATTAATTTTATTTTAGCTGCTTATGCTTCTACATGTAAGTAGCTCCAAAGTGAGCAAAGTTGCTGAGGTGGCTATCTCATTCAGAGAAAGTAAGTAGACTTAAAACATGCCTAACTTGATTCAATGATCATGGGACGCTCTACACTGGCACAGCTTTCCTTGTGCCCTCTTCCTCACCTTTCTTCAACATACACTGTGGCACATCCTGAAAGAAAAGTCTCCCACCACCACTCCCTTGATATTGATATAAAGGCAGCTTCACATCCACCCAGATTCTTCCCTTTCCTCAGTAACCATGAAAACACAACATCCATCTTTTCCTCTCTCTGACTGTGTCTTTGGACTTTAGGCCAGGTAAGAGTATGAGCTATAAATTGAAGTGAATTATACAGCTGGGTAAATAAAGGGAGACGGAAGAGAGAAAAAGGGAAATGTGTTTCCTATCACAGAGTTTAAAAAACAGACTTGGCACACAAGGGGAAAAAACAAAACAGGAAACAAGTTTCTACATATAAATTAAACTTTTTCACCCTCAAACTTTTTAGATAGCCCAGGAGTAATAAGTACGTGTGTTTCTTGGACCAGCAAAGCAAGCATTCCAACACTAAATGGCTTCCTGTTCAACACGTTCAAAGCCAGAGACTGTTTTTGGGGGTTGGTTAGAAATATGTGTGAAGTATGCACTTTTACTTCAGGCCAAATAAAATGTTTTTAATCTCCCTCCCATCCCCCTACTCCCCCAAAAAAGAAAAAGAAAAAAAGTCAAAAAAGCAAAATGTGACCAAAGTTTTCTCTTTCACTAAGGAAGCTCAATGATTAGCCTTCAGTTAATGTGCAAATATTCTCACTTCCATGTAAAGATACTTAAAAGGGAACTGGTCAATATCATTCTACACTGGCATTTGATGCTGTTGAACTATAATGAGTAGGTGCATACAGAAGCTGAAGAACTTGGCCCCACGCAAAGACAGAAAAACAGCAAATATTTGAGGGTGCAAAGTGTGTTACAGCATTTTCCCCCATTAGTGTCAAAGCTATAATTCACAAATTGTTGATCCATTTTCTTCTTCTACCACATCAGCCTCAAATATTATTTGGTACTACTTTTTGTTTGCCCATAGATCTTTAGGTTTTTGTTTGTTTTTTTTTTAGGTTTACAAGGTTTGATTACATGGCCAAAAGTAAAGGTAAGACACATGGGAGAAAACCATGGAGCGTCATATGCCATGGATGTGCCAGCATGAGGGGGTTTTCTAGTTCCTCAGTGAAGCCACAGGGGATTTTTTGAAAAAAAAAAAAAAAAAAAATCAGAAAAATGCACCTTTTTTTTCTTACAGCTGGTGGGCAATAGGTACATATAACTAACCTAGACCTCAGTTTGTCCCTTTCTATAATTTCACTAATTACTGCTTCTAGTAACATATTTTCTCCCAACTCCAAGGAAACAGAAGCCATGTAAGTGGTAGCCAACTATTTTCTTTTAGTATTTTTCTCATTCCAGTGTTTTTGAGCAAACTCAGGTTCTAAACACTGTTCTGCTTCAATATTTGAAGAATGCTATGTACTGAGTACTGTCCCAGCTGGTATGTTGTTGTGAGGCATTGGTCTCGTCTGTTGCTCTTATGCCACCTCGAATGAACTGAGCTGCATGCTTTGTTTTGGTTCTTTCTGCATAATTTTTACAAAAAACCCAACCAACCAAAAAAACAACCAACCCCTCCTTCCCCCATTGCTAGGCCCTTATGAACATTTATTTTTGGGTTTTCACTTGAAAAAAATGAATCCTAGGCAGAGTCTCCAGTCTTACCTCAACCAGAAAAATTCAACCTGTGCAGAAAAAGCAAGGATTTTCTTTAGGCCCTGCCAAATATAGTACCCTTTTCAGAGGTTCTGCTGAAGATAGCACTAACAAAGCTAATGGAAGTTAATGAATGCTAGATAGACTTCACTGATGACTCATCCCTCCACCTCCACGTACTTCAATATCATACCATACTTGATATCCAGAGCTATTCCTGCGGATGGGGAGGCCATTGGGAGAAATGACCAGTAAAGGATAGGTTTCCCTCCTTGGAAGCCCAGCTTTCCCAAGGTGAGTTGCAGGAATTCAGTTTCTACTGATTCTGTGGCAGCTGCTCAGTGAGGCTCTTCTGCTATCTCCCTGGAGCACTTAAATTCAATTTCAGTTCAACTCCATTGTCCTCTACCCTTCGGACTCCTTCCTTCCATCCAAACTAAAACCACCACATTTGTTTGTTATTCTGAACCTTGCAACTTCTTTTCCCCTGACCTTCACCAATAATAGAGTTTCTGTTCTAGTTCCTTCACATTTAATGTCATATTTCTACATATCAGTAATTTTTCTGGCGTGTTAAATCAGCCATTAGCAAACTGATATGAATTCCCAGGAAGGGGAATAGGTTTAGGTATGTCCTATGGAAACTTCAGGGTCCAAACTTTCTGTATAGTCATGTTGGCCAAACTTCGGGCTCACAGCAATAATCAGTATCAACAGGTTAAAATACAAGGTAACACACTCTGGTATAATCAATAGGTTTCTTTTAACTTAGTCTATTTTTCTAAAGTTGGCTTTTGAAACACAAACCTTTCACTTGCAACCAGAGCAAAGAATTATCTGCAAAATATTATGAAGATGCCCATGAATCTTATGTGTGACCTATAGCAGTCACTCCTGGGCTCCCCATACACACACTTTTGAGGGAAGACAAAAATAGAACATGAAAAAAGAAAAAAAATATGAAAGGTAGAGCAGGAGAGAGAAGAAAGAAGAAATGAAAAAAAAAGAGAGAGAGAAAGGGAGCAAGGAAGCAAGGAAGGGTGAGAGAAAGAAAGAAAAAGAAAGAAAGAAAGAAAGAAAGAAAGAAAAGAAAGAGAAAGAAAGAAAGAAAGAAAGAAAGAAAGAAAGAAAGAAAGAAAGAAAGAAAGAAAGAAAGAAAGAAAGAAAGAAAGAAAGAAAGAAAGAAAGAAAGAAAGAAAGAAAGAAAGAAAGAAAGATGGTCGAGAACAGAAATCCAACTAAAATTGGAAAAGAAAACCAAAGCAAAAGAAGGATTTCAGGGAGAATTTATGGTAGTTTAAATCCCTATTCCTTTTGCCAGGTAGAGAAATCCTAAGCTTGTTACATGATCTTAAACATCTTTCCAAGTCCTTCAGTGAATCACTGCCATTACCAATATGGGCAGAAATTTACTATATCAGCTTCCCAGACACTGAACACAGTGTTGGCAGAACTGATGGATATTAACTCAGTGAGTCAGATAGGATGTTCTTTTTTTATCTTCAAGGCACACAGGAGCAGCTCTAGCCATGTTGCCCCTGCAGCTGCTGCCGAAAGCTGGCTGGCCAGCGTGATAAGGCTGGGACTGATGACAACTGGTACTGCAAGACTTTCACGGTAACTTCAAGCTGTTCCAGAAGGCAACAAGACTATTACTGACATCCTGGAGTAGTTCCCTGAGGTCATGTCAGTCATACCCAGGAATCTAGGAAAACCCCAACAAATAATACTATTGCTTTCATGATAATGATACATAGTTGCAGGCATCATTATCTCAGTTGATAAGCTTTGTCAGTCTCACAAAGCTCCCCCTCACTGGAACTTTGTACCGGCAACATTATTTACTGTGGAAAATTTCACATTTAACCTTTTTTTTCTTGCTCACTTTTAGCATACACCCCTTTCAGATACAGCTGCTTAAACAAAGTGGTTTGGTTTTGTGGAAGCAAAGTCCATACATTACTCTTTACTTAATGGGAATTTGTTTTGTTCATTGGCAGGAAAGACTTTTGAGTATTTTCTGTACCTCTCCTAAAGAAATAGCTATGGCTGAAGGTGATCAGGATAGAAGAGAGCAAAGAATACATTCTGCATTCAGTGGAAACACGAGAGCAATCTGATGGTGCTCTGAAGCAGCTGTGTGTGCTGTGGAGTCATTATATGGTTGACTTCTGCCAAATGGAATCAGTGGATGAAGTAACAGCCAGAGTCTCAAGTTGCTGTTCAACAGACATCAGATTTTGTTTTCTCTGATTTTTCCATCTTTTTCTGCTTTCAACATTCCATCCTTTGAATCATTTAAGAAGTCTGAACTTCAGAACCAAATACTTACTGAGAAAGTTAGGCTATACTGACCTATAGCTAGGAAACAGCAGCCATTTCTTCCAGATGAACACATCCCTCTGTGCTTGTCTTGTCCTTGTACTTTTCCTCAGTCACAGTTGGCCACAGGACAAGGAAGAATGCTGGAGAGATGGGTACATCTACCTCTCCTGGTGAGCAAACCTACCTACCAGAGGTAGGTCACAAACCTACCTACCCCATCTCTGCTACCATACTGCATTACTCTAAAGAAATCTCCTTTGAGTCACCCCAAAACAACAAACCTACAGGACTTATGTGTTTGAGAATTTAGCAGAAGGGGCTTTTGGTCTTTTTTCCAACAGTGCTTGCTGTTGATCTGTAACATTTTGAAGAGGGATATTGAGGACCAAGGGCTGTATTCTTTAAGTGAGCTGAACAGTCTTTTTTATATAGCAATTGCTTTTTCAACACAGTCACAACTGACCCACCCATCACATTTCTGATGAACAACCAGATGGGTACCAATTTACTTCAGGGAGATCAGGGGTGCTGTCCCAGACTGTCTTAAACAAGTTTCCAGCTATTTCCAGCTTGCAAAAATTCCAGGGTCTTTTGCAGCTCACTAGCTTCAAGTCCTGACAGTGTGACTTCAGGCTTCCTTGAGTGCTATACCTCGAAAACAGCCAACAGGAAGTCAGCAACAGACTAACAGGAAACAAATTGCAAGCTCCTACAGGAATTTCTTTCCTAGTCTGCATAAATTTCTGAAGCTCTAGCCTGGTGTTAGAAGAGGTTGCTTGACTTGTTTGTCCACTGGTAGATTTCAAGGTTCTGGGTGCAATGACTGACCTGCTCCATCTGCACCTGACAGTGATCACATGCAGTGCTCCTCTTCCCCTTAGGGTATCTCCCCACTCTTAAGTGTCTTGATGGGAGATTGAACCAAATTCGAGTCCAATGCCAGTCTAGGTGATTGATTATTAGCAGTAAAGCCTTTTGAGGAGCCATACAAACTGTAAACCAGCAAGTCTCTCTTTCTCCCTTGTTCTCAGTCAGTATGTACACACACACACACACACACACACATGCACACACATATGTGAAAGAGCCCAAATTAATTTCAGGAGTGCCCAAATGTCATTGAGTGTGCTGGAAAATGGCATCAATGCAAGACTGGCACCATGACTGTTACTACATTTGAATGCTGCCATCACTAGAGAAATGCTCTAACCTGGTAATTCAGGAACAGGAACTAAGTCATTTTAACCAGCTTGTCATCAAGACACCATATATTCACTGTAGACTAATTCATTGACATCTTATCAAAAACAGGGATTTGCCACATGACTTAGTGGTGCTTGAGGGTCCTTGATTTCTTCTGAACCATATGGAGCAGTTCTGTCAAAAGAAGAGTGGAAAGATGCAAGCAGGAGCAAGTAAGGGGGAAAGAACCCTGAGAACATGACCCTTTGGTTATGCTGGGGGTCCTTTTCCCTTTCTTTTTGTGCATTTAGAAAGTGGCTGATGGGATACATTTTGCAAATAGGTAAAAATACATGCACAAGAGCTGGGAACATCTTGTACACAGATGTGAGTCATTACTTGGCAGGTGGCTAATGGGAGTCAGATTTCCCAGACAATAATTACATTTTCAAAATAAGAATTAAAGAGGCAAGAGAAAAAGGACTTATTCCCATTAGTTGAGACTATGAACTCTGAAGTGAAATTATCTTTTCTTTCCACGTAATTGATTTTACATCACTTCAGAGGTTGCCTGCATAAAACATCCAGGAATGATAAGCTGAATCTTGCAAGGGCTTCATTTTCTAAATGGGTACAGGTTAAATGACTACTTGTTTCTCTCCTGCAAGCTGTCCAGCCATTTCTGATCTAAAAACTGTACAGACATGATAACAATATAATATAGTGTTCAAACATGTCCTGTGAAAATGTCACAAGACGACCCAACTATCAGTGTAGTTAGCCAAGGAGAATGGCATGTGGCACACCATTTGTTTTATTGTTGCTGTGGATCAGAAAAACTTTTCCATAGTGAGACTTTTCCATATCAAATTGAGAACTATGAATTCAGGCACGACTGCTACTTCTGTGGCAAACAGAACCCAGCTTCCTCTTAGCCATGCGGAACCGTGTCTCGGGCTTACAGTGCATTTCCTAATTTCATCATAAAGAGACAGATGTGGCCAGAACCACAGAGCTGTGGGTGGGTTATGATTCTGTGCATTGCAATTGGACTTTTAATTGCTGCTGATTTCAACCTTTGGTCATTCTGTCAGAACCAGTCTTTTTAGTAGATCTTTGAAAACTGTCTTTTCATAAACAGTACGTGAGAAGATGCTTGCCTTTGGTAGAAAATCTGCCTGTCTGTCTGCCTGCCTACATGCCTGTCTGTTTAACTACTATTCTACACATTGCTAGCTATGGAAAAGTAGAATGCTAGCAGTCAGAACAAGTTAGTTTTGGAACAGGAGTATACTTGTAAGTTTGTGTTCAAATTTTCTGATGAAAAGGCACACTCCTGTGTTGACCTCTGGCAGTTGTAATGAACCAGATCTCCTCTCCATGTAAGGAAGCTGTGTTGTGCCCTGGAAAATGTGTTTTAACCAGAGGACTCTGCCTAAAGAGGGAAATAAGAGCATAAAGCCCCCCAGCATGATGGCATTATGTTACCACTTCTGTTTTCAGTGAGGTATGGAATATTTTAATATTTAATATTTTTTGTTAATTTGTTACCAAATTTTTTGTCAAAAATTTTTGCTTTCTTCTTCAACCCCAGTTCTCAAGGCAGGTCTAGGTGCTTTCTCTGTTTGTTTGTTTCCTTAATACAGGATAGGGGTAGGCCATGGAAAAGTGTGATCCATAGAGCATTGAATCTTCTAAGAAACTGCATCTGAGAAAGTGTGAGCCACAGGAACAATGTTAGGCTGTATCCCTTCCCAGGATTTTTTAAGCTTCTAGCTGCAGTTTGTCCAGGATGTTATCATATTTTTCTGTAATAATGTCCTTTAACATGCATACAGCAGTCCAAAGAAAGATGAGTGGCTAGAAACCACATCTCCATGAGAGCCAGATATTACCACAAAACCGGTGGGGTGTAATGCTTTCCAAGTCACAGAAATGCCCTACCATGAGACGGGTCGATAGCCTAGAACAGGATATATTTTTTATTCATTTCAATAGGAGGGAGGGGGATTTAGTGAGACAGAAAGTGCAGAAGCTAGCGGACAGATTATATACAAAAAAAAGACTTATAAAAGTACTTTGCTGGGAAAAGTGGGATTAAATATTGCAAGACATAATTAATGTGTTATGGTACTTGAAGACTAAAACAAAGAAATTTTTTTGTATCCTCAGCTTCCTTTTTCTAAGCAAATTCCTGGGGATACTTACAGCATTACAACTTCCAATTGTTTCCCATGATTGAAAGCTTCCAGGTTACCCACCCACTGTTAAAGGAAGTCCTGGTCTTGGCAGAAAGCATCACTGTCAGTTCAGTCCTGACTGGGTCCAATGGGAAATTTCTGGTTGTCCAAAATACAGCTGGGTTGAGTTCTAAGGGATGTAACATCCTGAGGCTCGTGACGGTGAGGGAATTCTCAAGTGTACATTTGTCTTTGGAAGTGCATGACAGATATCATAAGAAACAAGTTTGGGCTGCAACTTGGACATACCCAAAGGAGAAGGGGCAGCCCCTCTGCATCTGGTGCTCAAGCCCCCTCATGTGGCTGTGAGAACAGCTTCCTGAGGTGGTGAGTTCATCCTGCCCAGGGAAGAGACACTGAGGGTTCCTTGGTAGCCTGTAGAAAACCTCCAGAATCATAGAACGGGTCAGGTTGGAAGGGAACACAGTGGGCCATCTTATCTGACTTCCTTGCTCAGTCAGGGTCATGCTAGAGCACATGACACAGGATTGTGTCCAGGAAGTTCTTGAATATCTCCAGTGAGGGTGACTCCACTCCTAAGAAAGATGTTCCAGTCCCTTAACTAGCCTTGTTACCCTCTGCTGGACCTGCTCCAGGAGCTCCATATCTGTCTTGTGCTGAGGAACCCAGAACTGGACACAGCATTCCAGATGTGGCCTCAACAGGGCTGAGTATAGGGGCAGGATCATCTCCCTTGTCCTGCTGGCAGTGGTTTTCCTAACGTACCCCAAGGTTCTGTTGGCCTTCTTGGCCAACAAGAGCATACTGCAGGCTCATGGACAGCACCAGGTTCTTCACCACAGCTGCTTTCCAGCAGGTTGGGCCCCAGCACTGAGGCCAAATTGCCAGCGAGGGTCTGTTGCTTGTTTGTTTTTGGCCTTTCTACAGACGCAAACTATAAAGGGAATACATACTCTATGACCTGGAGTAGTATCTCTGTTACTGCGTTCCAGATACAAAAAGACATACTATATGGTGAATGGGCGTGAGAGGGCTCCAAGTGCTGTGCTGTTACTTTTCCTGATCCCTGAGTAGAGATCATTGTTTATAAAAACAAACAAACAAGAAGCTAATTTAAAGCACTTCAAATCTAGTTATCTCTGAACTTCAGGAGACCGGACACCAACTAGTTCTGTATCAGGAGTGTGATGTCCAGTTCTGGTTTTAAGTCATAGCTTATACTTTAATGGACATTTAGGGTAAGATTTGTCCTGCCCTAGTTCTCAACAAGTTATTTAATCCTAATGGAATTGCCCAGTCTCTGGAATGTCTGCTTCCAGATGTCCTTGAAGAATTTCTTAATCATCTGGCTTTTGGAAAATTTGTTTTCCACAGCTTCTGTTAAAGAGGAAACCTTATGCAATGAGATATCCAACACTCACTGGGCCAGGAAGAGAGGGAGAGGGAGCACAACACTTAAGGGTTAGCAGGCTGCAGGGCAGTTTCTATATTTTACCCAATGTTTGCATAAAGTGACTCACACTTCTTCGGGCATCAACCAAAATCTTGAGGAAAGCAGGTACCAAAGCTCAGCCTGTCCCATCTGGCTTGGTCTAGGCAGCTGTGAGTGATGGAGTGCACATGGCTTAGTGTTCAATTCTCAGGTGCCCAGCTCTGCTGAGGCCTAGTAGAAGGAAACTAGAGATCTAAGCTTTTGAGTACAGCCAGAAAAAATTTAGTGTTGCAACAATACCTGTACTTCTAAAACTTAGTGCTGCTTTTGGACCTAATGTCCACTCTGATTCATACACACTGCACGTGTCCTGTGCCATAGCATTCACATGTGTGTGTTTCTTTATCTCCAGCCTTACCACTCCTGCTCCCTTACAGGATTATTTTTATTTAGACCTACAGCCTTTAGCAAGCAAATATTTTTGGCTGGATTGAGTTCTGTATGAAAATGCCTTTTCCTTTTGGTACAAAAATTTGTAATTCTCTCTAATGTCTCTTTCCCTCCAGTTGTCACTTGAAGGGTAAAATATCTACTAGTAGCAAATGCAGTTTTGGTAATGGGGTACTGGTGCAGAATAAACACTTCTCCACAGCATTTGTGTACTTCAAACTATTCCTCATCAGTACTGTTTATTCTAAATTGAGCGTAAGGTTGTAACTGAAGACTGTTTCACTAGTGTCTATTAATACTGGGTCAGATTGTATAGCACTGGCTGTATCCAAAAAGTCCTTACTTGCACCAGCGAGTTCTGTTTAAAGTAATGGTAATCTAATTCCTTTTTGACTGCCTAATCTGGCCCATATTTAGGGATGCAACAACATTTTTTGCAGCATTGGTAAGATAATGAAAAAAATTTATAGAAAAAATTTTAAGGTCTTGAAGAAAGTGATAGCTGATGTCATATGTATAATTCTTTCCAAATCCTGCTTATAGCAGTGTAGAGTGGGGATCTTCTGCTGAAATGATTGCCAGTATTTTCAGTTTCACACATTTTTCCAAGGGGTTATAACCTTCCTAACAGTAGTTTGAGCAGAAGGTTGTTGTGAAAGTGTCTTTTCCTATATTGGAAGAGTGATACTGGATTTAAATTGAAAACTAAAATAATTGTTGATATTTTTGAAGTACTTTTCTGAGACATTTGTTCATGTATTAAAATGACATGTAGAAGCAGTTAGCAAAATGTTCACTTTAAAAAGAAGGAAGCATAGAGTGGATGGAGAAGGACAAGCAGTACTGTTTTTTCACCCCTTTAACCATTGTAAGAAATCTGTTTTTAGCAGTGATATGTGTTGTGTCAGTACCAAAGAGGAGCTTGAGTCCTATGCAAATGGAGGCATCTGCTATACCTCTTTCAAAAGACCTGGCACTCTCTATTTCTGTTGAATGGAGGGCTCTCAGCCTCTCTCCTGGGGTCACACATAAAGCCGAGAGTTAATCACACATCCACAAAGACACGCTGCTACACTGCTCCCAGAGTGCCATTCTGACAACCATCCTAAGTGTGTCTGCAGTCCCTGTGTTCCCATCTAGTCTTCTGTCAGTGCTGTGCTTTCAGTTAAATCTTCTTCCTTGTGGGTTTTTTTTTCTGCATTGTACTTTTAAAAAGGGAAAAATACCCCCTCTTCATTGGCTTGCCAAACCAATTATACCAGTCTATTTTACCTTCTGTGTAAATTTTTTAGCGCTCGTGATGTTTTGAGGAATCTTCTTGTACTTCATCTTCACTTGAACACAGGTCATTATACTAATACGAGTGACTTTATGTGTTCACAATAAATTCAGAATCTTACCTGTCCACATTGGGAAAAGATGCCTAAATGAAACGTCTGATGCCCTTAGTCTTATCATGTTAGCATTTTCAAATGATATGATAAGAATCTGGAGTGAAATTTATCATCTCTTGACTTGGAAACATTATTTTTTGTCTTATACTTTTCCATTTACTGCATGCTTAGGGACCTCATCTCCTGTGACCAGAATTCATATTCACCTCATTTAGAGACTGCCACTTGAAACCTGACATCTAGTCCATGCTATCTCTCTAGGGTAGGGCTCTAACTGAAGAGAGGAAATTCAGTTCACTGATCTGAAGGTGGAAAGACTAGTATCTAGACGTAATAGTTTCTCTCCTTTAACTGCAGAAGGATCCAGAGGAACTGACTTGACCACACACCGTAACTTTGTGATGGTTATGTGATATGAGTCCTATGCCATTATTAGCATGTATATTAATAAGTATGCATATTCAAGTATATTCATAGTCAAGTTTATTAGAGATGTGATGATGCAAAAAGCCCTGAGGGAAGAGATAGTGCTGCATGTTGCCAGTTCCATTTATAAGAAAGAGGGGGCATACCTAAAGCTGCCAGTTACACACAATATATTAGGTGTTGCTAATAACGAGTACTTTTCTAAGTGCTCTCTGTGCTAAAAAAAGGTGAAGAGCAAAGAGTCTCCTGAAAATTTAAGTGGAGAGTTGAAAAGAGAAATATAAGAATTATTGTTAGAGTTCAGATTTGTTTATCAAGACTTTTAAAATGAAACAATCCAGAGATTTATAGCAAAGATTGCAATTTTGGCCTAAAGGAGTTAATGTTAGTCTTCTTTCAACATTAAAACCCTATTCAAAGTTCATGTTCTACCAAGATTTCCTAACCTTATCAGGAGAACTTCAAAGAAAATGTCTGAGACTGGGTGTCACCAGAGAAAAAGAAATAAACAGGGGCTAGCATAACTATAAAATTCAGCATGTGAAAAGGTACCAGGCAGATGGTCAAAATGACAAGAACAAATACACAAGAGGGCAGAACTCTGTCTGCCAACAGTTACAGCAGTATTGCATATCACTCGTGTTCCCACTTATGGTAACATTTGCTAGTACAGCTCACTTGATCTTCCTGGATCTAGTCCTGATTTTCAGTGATGGGAAAGCAGAATCATCCACATGTGCCTCTTGCTTTTACTTCTCCTTTGAACTAAGAGCTGAGGAAAGTGGAAACTTCGTGTGAATGTTGATATTATACCCTACGGAAGGTTGGGCTGAGAAGCAGGAGTTGAATGTCTTTGTATATATTCTTCTGTTGCACAAGAAATTATTTTTGAATGCAATCAAAACATTGGCCCTGGATCCTATTGCACTAAACAGTGGTGTTAAGGATTCTCTGCAAGCCAGATGAGCAAAAATAATGAAAACACTAGTCAAAGTTCAAAGCCAGATATCTTGCTTCTGATGGGAAAATGCATCAGATTCTCCAAATCTTATCGTCTTTCTTTGATTCTGACTTTAATGACTTAATATGTTATTCTAGATATTTTAAAATACTTTAGTTGAATAAAGAGTGCATTTACAAATGCCAGTTAATTTCTTCTGTGAAATTATTAAAAAGTATTAGAAAAAAGATTCTGAGTATAAGGGTTATTTTTTATTTTTCCCTTTTTGTGTTTGTTTCAGTTCTGATGAATAAGTCAGCTTGGCTACTAAAAGTCATTATCATTGCTGATGCAACTACAGCTATGCAAGAAAAACATCTTGAGAAAAAGCAGCTGCATCACCCTTAATATAAAGAAGAAATCTGAATACTTGAAAGACTTTTTACATGCAGTCTAACACCAGCAGTACCAGCCTCCCATTATTAGCAGACCTTCCTGGTTGAGATGTAAGACAAATATAAGGAAAACTGTCTGCAGTCCAGGGAGGTTGTTTTTCTTCCTTCTGAGAACCAGAGAAAAAGCCCAACTGGGCTATTTGTTGGTATCCTGAACCATTATTATTCTTTGAGTCTCATTAAAACAAAAGAAAAGAAAACAAAAACCCTGCCTTTGTCTCAGGTCTTTCCAGAACATTTGCCCTCTGCTGTAATGTATCCAGGCAGGAAATGTTTTTCTTCTTTTAAAATGAGCAGTGCAAGAATATTGTGAAGAATGCATGTAGGATAATATGCTATCAGCACCCTCCAGTTGTTTGTTATGGCCATTTTCAGCCCAAATGGGGACACTGAGTTCCCTTGAGTTCTCACGGTGCTGGCAAAGTCATCTCTGTGTGACAACAAAAAACCCAACAACCACTTCCTGATAAGTTTCAGAGAATTACTTTCCTCAGACTTATCTCACTGTTTAATTCCACTGCTGAGAAGCAATACAGTTTTACAACAGACTTGCCTCTTTACTGTATGTTTGTCATTGGTGACTGTGCAGTTTTACCTTTTCACATGCTTTGCTTCTCTCTGGAGGAGATAATGAAGAGGACGTACTCTCCTGTGTCCTGTGAATCGATGCAGCCCATGCCTAATGTCACTTCAAAACAACAGACCCTCAATTGCAGTCATGGCTAAGGGCCTTTGTTTAAAAAAAAAGCCTTGTTTTGCTGGAGGCAGCATTCTGCGTAGGGTTATGGCATGCCAGAGATGCACAGGAATGTGAGGCTACTCCATAAGCACAATTTCCAATCTCATGATGTTTCTCCACAGCAATTTTGTGTTATAAAGTTAATATGGATGTTTTCTGCAGAAAGCTTTTTGTTCTGAAGATCAGTTGTGGTGCCACTTAAGTGAGGAGGGTTTGTCTCTCTGTTAGGTCACAAGACCAGGAGCAAAGCAAGGGTAAGCCTCCTTTTTGCACAGAGAAAAAGGAGAGAACTGACAGCAGTGGAAAAGTCCTCAAACTTCCTCAGACATTTTCCTAGAGAAAGCAATTCTCAGGGTATTCAAAGGTCAATGGTGTTGGCTGCTCGGTTACTTTATTGCCCAACTTGTGGCAGTTCTTCTCTATGCATATTTTGCACAAGTCCACAAGAAATAGCATTTATAATTGGACCCACAACAGAAAGCAAAGCTCATTTTCTAACTGTGGATGCCAGCTGGCGAGTACAGGGCTTGTTTTCTTTCTAAAACATAGACTTTCTTTTTAGCATTAGCAACTACCTCCCACTTCTTCTCAAAATATGTGTTTGATGCTTGGTAAAGGTCACTGTGGTGATATTACTGATGAGAGGAAAAAGGTAGGAGGATGGTCAGGATGATAGCCGTAAATTTAGGAAACCTAAATTAAAATCTATGTCACATACTTCCTCTGTTATCTTTGACAAATCACTGAGCCACAGAGCCACAGCAGACTTTGTTTTCCTCAAATTCCAGTCTTCAATTTCACATCTGTCAAACGTGAAGCATAGGATTTCTTTAGCATGAGTTTATGTAAATTCAGAGTGTGAAGTTCCTGGATATTTGCTGTCATGGGGGCTACACTGCTTTTTAAACTAAGGCTTTTGAAACTGATCATTAAGATATATGAAAAGAGGACTTATTTATTTATTCTCATAATGAGGAAGCACAGTCTGAACACAGGAATAAATGCAGAAGAGGATTTCTTCATCAGGAACAGATGAACAAACCCTTGAAACCTTTTTGGGAGAAACTGCTCCTCTCTGTTAGGTTTTCCAGAAGAATAAGTGTAAAAGAATGGTTGAAATAATAAATTCTTCTGAAAAAATAGGGTTTCCTGTTGAGTAATCCAAGGCTTTATTGTTTCTCAGGAAGCAGAGGGCTGCAGAATCTTAAAAAAAAGAGAATCAGCACCCTAGTTAGCACAGACTAATAAAGTAACTGTCAACATTACGTGACATGCTTCTGGAAGTGTATTTATTGCCCCAAGAATTCCCCAGTGATAGTTTTCTGACAGGTTTTGTTTGTTTCATGGGATTTACAGTCTACTGATATGAGATATAATTTGAAATACATCAGAATAAGATACAGTTCATTTAAATAATTATTTTACTTTCTTCTTGTCAAGTACCTATCCAAATTTATCAAGAAAGTGATAAAGAAAGCCTCAATCCTGGTCCCATACAGATAGGAAAGGAAAAGATTGCCTGTAGTCAGAGTTAAGACAGTGGGCTTTTGCAAATAACAAAACATACCCAAGCACTGTGGTCAGGGGTCTTTTTGAGTGAACTAGCACAAAGATCAGCTTGCAATTATGTAATGTAAGTGCATTGCTGTTGTGGGACCTGTTGTCTGTGATCTGGGGCTGAAGGTAAGTGCTGTAGAGGCCAGCACCAACAGAGTGTGAGCAGCATAACAGAACCGGCACAAAATTTCCCAGAACTTGACCCAAGCTCTGCAACATCTTCTGGAAAGAGAGCTAATATTTCAAGAGGACAAGTTAATCTTCAGTTGATTGCCTTAAAAAAGTAATTTTCAGTTTTCTTAGTGGAGTGCAGCAATGAACTCTTTTGCAGTGGTGGCAGCTTCAGAGTGATGCCTGTTTCCTACCCACCAATGTCACCTGCAAAGTTTTAGTGAGCTACTGCAGTAAGAAAACTTATGAGAACAGTTATTTTACTCAATTATTTTCTTCTCAAGCCTTAATGTTGCTAACTTTAAGAAGTCATTAGAATGCTGGCATGAGCAGGAGACAATACTTATGGGTTTTAATGAATGCAAATATGGGGAGGAACCCTTTTTCATCTTCTAAGAAGCAGAGGGGATTAATCTAAAATGGCATACTTAATTACTCAAATCATTCATTCTTCAGTGAAAAGCAATAAAAATGAGAGCCTATGATTATTTCTATATTTCTGAAATAAATGTTGATGCCATTAGCTAAGAAATATTTCAGTGACAGTTTGAAACAAATGTCTCCAATACCCTTGCAGTATAGATTTTAAGAGTTCATTATTCTTGGTTTGTTTTATGCCAGTTGAACATTAAAAACAGATTTTCTGAGGCTTAGGAAGCGTGCATCCTTTACATGAAGATTAATCTCAATAAACATGCCTTTAACAATCAGTTGGTTCACTCTATATGTATAGCAAGGAATTCAAGTCACAGAATCCTCATAAGATGCTTATTTTAAAGTATTATAATTTCCCTGCTTATCCTGTACTTTCTTCTCTAATTCAGTGGAAAACCGATTATTACATAGGCGTAAGAAATGTTTCTAATTTGGCTTTTGCCAGATCTCCTCTTAGCAGATATTGCTTTCTGACAGATTGCCCCAGTTTAATATAGAAACTGCATAAATAGGGTGTTGTCAGAAAAAAAAAAATTGTCAGAAAGAAAAAGTGCACCTCTTTGGTTCCTACAGGGAACAGCTGCATGTGAATAGGTACAGGTTTTCTGGGTGTCATAATTCTACACTGAGACTAGTGACAACTGGTTGAAGCCTAAAAGATTCAGAGTGGCCTCTCCAAAGACTGGAGGCAGATTAAAATTTGTCTGGTGTCATGTCAGGGAAATTGTTCTAGTGCAGATTCATTCAAGGACTCACAAACAACTGCAACCATTTAAATTGGTTGTGTCAAAACAAGTCTTGCTACAAATTTTCTTAAAATTTGAAGACAAAAGGAGATTAAAAAATCCAGATCTCAGTTTTGTAGCTCAGTCAGTCTTCTCCATTATCCAAGTCATGGGTGAAAAGTACTTTCAGGTAGAAATCCTGTAAAAACAGGTGATGTCATCTTAAAATTGGGCAAAACTTGCTATTCTAGCTTAATTTAATGTTGAGTTCTTGCCTTTATTTTAACACAAAATTCAAATCAAATTAAGATTTGATAACATAAAGAAGAACAACAATAACACTTAGAAGAACAACAATCCTTCCCTCACCCTCATTCCAGTCATTTTGTGAGATGGAGTTTTTCCCTCTCAGTCTGGTACCAATGTATCAGCCATGAAATGCTGGTCATTTTTATCTCAATTATTTATACTTTTTCTGAAATTGTGAGATATTTATGTAGAGCAATATATATTCAGCTGTACTTATATTATGTCAAATATATTTATATGTTGACACCTTCCAACACGGCTTTACAGATATGACATATTTTTTCTGGCAAGTGTAAGGCTTTCCATCCTTACTCAGCTATATGTCTAAACAGAGAGGAAGGAGACCGTTGCTATGTGGTAGAGCTCATTGCTTGTCTTCTCTCAGCTCTTCTGTGCCACATTGAATACACAGGTATTCAGTATGGAAGTAATTATTTTTGTTTCCATGTCTTTTGATGACTTTGGATATACAAATATCTTTGCACGTATGTCCCCTTTTCCGTGTGGGAGGGGAAGATCACAGCCTTCTGCACACCGTTGTACTGTTAAAGAGCTGCCTGAAGGTAGAAAGGAGTCTGCTCACGGGGCCACTGTGCGAGTTGCCCCAGCAGGGTTTGGTATAATCCATCTGACTATACTGCCTGTAAAACCTGTTAAGATAGTGGTAGAAAAGTGCCTGGAGGGTAACCCTAGAGCTAAGCTTTCTGAGAATCACAGGTATTATTGTAGAGAAATTGCAGAACTTGAAGCTTTTTTAAAGCCAGGGAATGAAATCCTAGTTTCATTTAAGTCAGCGAGGATTTTGCTGGTGTTGCTACCAGGTATATCTGTTCAGGTGAGATGCAGGGCCCTTACTTCCAGCAAACCTTTGGGTATCAACAGGTCTAAAGAAGAGTATTTTGTCTCTTCTAGGGGAAGGTAAGAACTCTTCTCAGCTGAAAGAGCTGCAGGACATGGGGCTAGAGACAAAAAAAATAACTTTGCCCTAGACTATTTGGAGTCATCTGTGGTTCTGTTGCATGTAAAAAATCTGTAATTTTTCATTTTGTTTCTGTGCTCTCGAGTTCTTGTACTCAGAGTTTGGATTAGGATGCAGAGAGATGCAGAGTTGTTTTTCTAATTTGATTGCTTATTATTTTTTTATTTATGGTACAGATGCACGGGATGTGCTTCTTAGTTGCAAGGTGGAAAATAGTGAAAATGGCCCCTGAGTGCTACTTTCAAGGTCTTTTATACTCTAAGCTACCCAATTACAGATTACTGAGTAATATGTTTTTACTTAAAATCCAATGAATATTTATACATGACCCACAGTGCAGATTTCTTGAACCAATACCAGAAAACTCAGGTTGGTGAAGAAGAAAGAAGAAGTACAAATTCACACCCAAAATCTTCCATTTTGTAGCACACACACACATATATATATACACTACTATATTCCATACCTAAAACCCAGGATTCCAACATTGCAGATCAAGCAAATGACATAACATTTTTTGCCTGTCAGTTTTACTACAGAGGATCACAAGCTTAGCCTACAGTAAACTACCTTACTTTGCCTTTCTTTCTTTTTCCTTTCCTCCCAGAATAGCTCAGACCTGAGGTTCTCCAAACCATGGTTACTTCATGGGGCTTTTGTTTACCAAGCCCCTGGGCCAAACAGCAGGTGTAGCACAAGGCTGAGAATAAGCCTCTGGGCAAAATGCTAATGGTCAAGCTGGTGACCCACTTTGCACAGCTGACAGGTGCGTGCTTCCTCTGAGGCTGTCCCTGCTTCAAGGGAAGGTCTGGGCTCTCAGAGTGGTGTGTGTGTGTGTACAGCTGCTCATAGGAAGTGGAGGAATAGACCTTTCTAGTAAGCAACTTGTCCTATTAGCCCTGAATTTGAGACTGAACTTTTCTTTTCTGGTGGAACCTATGACCAGATGGCCCTTTCCTTCTTGAAAAGGGGCATATGGTTATGTACAGGGCTCATGTGATGATATTAATGATTGGTGATTAGTACAAGGAAATACCAGGCACATGGCCTGTTCTATAGGGGGTCATCAAGCTAGACATGGTAGCTGTATTTCAAGAAAATGCCTAAGAGCCTAAAGGCTTTCTAATAGCATTAAAAGTTTTATGATCTGGAGTAAGGTAATCAAATCTCATGCTTCAGAACACGCTGATCTCCACAGGAACCAGGAAGGCATTTCCCACCACGAGAGCCTTATGCAGTTGTCTGGGTGGTTTCCATCTTTTCCGGGCTTGATGGTAGATGGAGTCTGTTGGAAGCAGGACACTTGAACTGCAGGGAATGACCCCCACATACCTGTGTCCCCATGTAGCTCTTAAAGAGCTAAAGATTTTGAATCCAATAGAAATGAATGCATTATGACAGGAAAGCTCCCGCAAAATACCTTCAAAGTGAAACCCTAGGCCAGCTTTCAGACTCTGTTAGGTAGGTGCAGTGCTCATTGAATGCACTCCCAGAACAGAGAACAATACTTGGCAAGCTGCTTCTAGTGAGGAAAAATGATTAATGTCATACGTCAAGTGCTCACAGAATGGTGTGGCACTTGTGCACAATGTCTTTTCTCATCTTAGGTATGAGGCTGGTCACTGCATCAAAGCAAAGCAGAGTGTTCACAGCATCGTTTTTGTTCTCCAGCTCCTGGTGCACTGTCATGCCAGCCAGCTTCTCTGATGCCCATCTGATAAAATCTGTGCTGTTTTGGCTGCCTCCTGCTCCTCTTCTACTTTTAATTGTCTCTGTGGTTTTTTTCTTCCCTTTTTTGTTTTTCTTCTCATTCTCTTCTGCCCAACTGAAGGAAATAATTTGTCAGTTGTTATTGAAATTTTTACTTTGATCTGGATAATGTAAAATATTTTAATCCAGAGTGAAATACGATGCTACCACTTTGTCATTAGAAAAAAAAGATTTTTTTTCTCGTGGGAACATTTATATGGACATATGTATATACACACATAATTAACAGTAGCGTGGACAAAAGCAAATTACTTCAGCAAGGTAGCATTTACCATCAGTTCAAGCCAAGACTTCTTGATTTTTCTTGCTTGGAACACCATGTTTAAGTATATTTTTCTTATGATGTCACAGTCAATGTCCCTTTTGGGCCCAAAGTTAATACTCTTTTTGACACCAGAGCCAGTATTTTCCCCTAATAGCACTCTCTATTTTTGTCATTATTTTTCACAGCCTTGTAAAAGTTGTGATGATGCAGCTGAAGAAGAGTTTTGAAAAGCTACATCTCAGACACTGAGGTCAAGAAAAGCAATTGGCTCCTCATATACTTTGTGAGTTTAATGACAAAAACAACTTGAGTTTTTGCAAAATGGAAGCTAGTCCTCTGTCTGAGAGAAAGAAGACAAAGTAGTCAAATTACTCTGTTGTTTCTTTTTTATTTCCTAGTTAAAAGGGGGAAACCCTCCCTCCCTGTCCTCTGTACAGTGGAAAATATAGAAGTAGCAAATAAATAGGTACAAATATAATGCAGACCATAACAGTGTTACCTTTGTCATTCTGCATGGAAACAGCAGAACAAGGTGAAATAATTCACAGAAAATACTACTGCTGGAGAAAAGCCTCCAGTGTTCATGCTGGGATCTACCCAGAAGTGCTGGAACAGACAAGCTCTCAAAACTGTGCACCTTTGAGGCAAAGCAGGAAAACAAAGAGGGACAACATGTTTCACATAATGGTCCCTTGTACCTATTTCTCTAAAGGGGCCAAAGATGATTTGATTCTGCTTTACATATCCTTGTGAAGTTGCCATGATCTCTTTGTTCTTCCCTAGGGTTTGATACAAATGGCAAACTTGAGAAGTCTGAAGAAGATGAACATTGTGGATTTTAAAAAGTGGTTTGGGGAAGGGAGAGTGATTAACCCGAAGTGGGAAAACACTAAAGCTGTGACTTGTGATGCAAAAAGGGTGGAGTTTTAAATGGCCTTGGAGAAAAGGACAATAATTGTTATCCTCCTGCAGGAAAAGAAGGAAATCCAGTAGACAGATTACAGCATATGGTCAGATTTTCATTAATGGTTTTGCTTTTTGTGAACCAGAATGCTTCAGTACTAGAAAGCAGTGGAAGCAGAAATTATGGGAAGCACAGCTGCAGAGATATAGGACACAGCTGCAAACAGCTTCTAGAACATGTTTTATTTGCTTCTTTGCTTGAGCAGAAGACCACCATACACTGAGAGAGACTAAAAGCGTCCCACCATCATCAGCCCGTCAGTCAGACACAACTCTCCTAGGCAGAATGAGGCAGGAGGCACAGCCTGCAGATTTTTCAGTGGATTGGAAGGTAAGAGGAACAGAGTATCTGGGTGGGGAGAGAAGCATGCAGGAGATGTGAGAAGGTGAGTCTGTTCCACCTAGAGCGATTAAGGAGCCAGCTTTGTTGCCATTGCAACATCACTTACAAAAAACACAAGCCCAATCCCTAATGAGCTTATCTTTAAAAATAAGAGAAAGCCTTTCTTGCCTCAGAGTACTTGTTACGTGCTCAGAATGTGCTGTTCTCTTTCCAAAAGCTTTTCATCTTAGAGTGAGTTTTCGCCAACCGGTCTGAGACGGAGCTCTGTGAAACAGCATGGCAAAAGAACAAGGCCGCATGCCATTCAACTTTAATAAGTCATGGGAGAAGATATTGTTTAGCCTTGCAGAGTTTATACTCTCAGATTTATAACTGTAAGTAATTAAAAGGAAGCCAGCCATCTTGGACCTGTCTGTGCTCCAGCTCTTACAGGGCCCAGTGTCTCACATCTGGCATGGCTCAAGGGCCTGTGTCTTTTTTGAAAGGGAAGGGACTAATTGGGTTGGCTGCCCCTTGCTAGTGGTGCAGGCAGCTCTGTGGGCAGTGAGGAGAGTTCATGGGGTCTCCAGGCTGGCTAGGGAAAAAAAAACTTTACTAAACTTTTCCCTTCTTTCAAAGCAGACTTTTTGGTCTGTTGCCATCACAGCGACTCCAATATTTGGGACCCTTGTGCAAAGCTTTGGGTCTTGAAGATCTAGGCTGGGGAGTGAATGCACATGCAAAGCCACAGCAGAGCTGGAGTCCCATGCTGCCTCTGGGAGGCAGGTGTGACCAGAAGCTGGGAGCAGGTTCTGCCACAGAGGTGGCAGATCTCCCTAGGAGTCTGGTCTGGCTTATAAAATGTACTAGGCAGGATCCTAGTGTTCTAGTCCTCATATGACCTAATCTCTATATTTCACTGCATAGTCATTCAGCCTTCTCAAAGGTGTGTGCTGTCTTTGTCACCCACTGTTTGAGCTCCCCATATGATTACAAGTGTACCTATAGACACCAGACCTGAATATTATATTGTCTTATACCATAATCAGCTTTTTTTTTTTTTTTTAATGGGATAAAAGTTGTAGTGAAAACTTGTGTCATCTGAGAAAGACTTTTTTCAGTCATTTCGACTGAAAAAGCCTGGGGCAGCACACACTATGCACTATTATCTAGATTTTAGCAAATTCAGAGACGAATACAAATGACTCCCATTGTTAAAGAGCTGTTCTATGGCTGAGCATATATGCTAAAGCACAGTGGAAAAAATGCTAACAAAAGTGCCCAGTGTCTAGAGCAGTTTAAATACAGCAATGGCAACAGCCTGGCTGCTGATGCACAGTCCCGCCTGTTGTCTTCTGGGGTTTGGATACCAGCAAAACACTTGGGCTCAGAGCCACAACTTGAACTGATGGTATCAGAGCAGAGGATGATTTATTTTTGTCAAGTCCTGAACGTAGACATTTGCACAATCATTTACAGATGTTAAGTACTACTCCTCTGGAGGCGTGTTGGTTTTCTTTTGGCAAGTTTGGGGCAATAATTAGGAACTGTGGCAAAACTACTTGAAATTCAGAAGGGCTACTGAGACAAAATAGGTCAAAACTAAAAGAGAAGAATACAGCATCCAAAGAAGGAAAGGCTGTCAGTGGTTCATAAGGAGAAAAAGGAAAACCAGGTAGTATCATCATGACAGAAAAAAGTATCTACTGGGCATCAGCTATTCTTCAGGAAAGAAATAAAATAAATGATAGAGTGAAAGGAAGTACTGACACTTAAAGTGGAGACTTTAGTCACAATGATGGAAACTTTCTTGCTAGGGTATAGATCATTGAAGCATTAGTCTACTAAACCTCTGGCTGAGACCAGTGGACATGATGGTTACTGCCTCTGCCAGTCAGAATAGAGAAAGGGCTAAGCTGCACTGTGGATGCCACTTGTCACAGACGATCCACCACTAACAAGAGTTTATGACTTTGGCTGGCATATCCTTCCCCAAGCACCACTGCTGGGTCTGTCTTCATGCTCTGCAGCAGTCAGGATTGATGATGAGCAGATATAGAACAACAAAAAGAACAAAGAGAATACCTCTGCATCCTTCATGTCCAGTGAAAGCAGTTCACAGACTTGCTTCTTGCTCAGAGTATTTCAGAAAGCCTGTTCACTGTCCTCCTACAGTAAGGATCCCAACAACCTAACCACAATAATACATCATGAATAACTTTACTGAAGGTCATGGAACCTTGAACCCTCCACATATATAATTTAAACCAGTTTACTGGATTGGATAGTCTATCTCCAATCTAACAAGCTCTTTCACATGGCAAAACAGAGGATGTGCATGCAAAGTACCCACTGGGAATGATCCTGGGAATGTTCAGACCACAGACCATATCTAGGAATTATTTAGGGATGCTGGCTGCCAGAGACCTAAAGTGTACCTGGAAGCCCTCTAACAGGGAACTGTAGAGACAATTGCATTCCAGGGGTCAGGACTGTTCTGGGCACTGTGTAATTTACTAACACAGACACAGCCTCATTGTGTAAAGTGGTTTACTCCAGGGAGCTTCTCAACTCCAGGATCTGGATATATTTTCCTTTGCCCCCCCAACCATCTTTTGAAGTGAGGGAAAGGCAATCTCATGCTCTGGGAAGAAGACTTGGATACTCAAGTGTCTTGGAGAGTGAGAAGGGTGACTGACTATCCAGACAGCTGTGGGACCCGAGTGCTCTGGCACACATTTCATCATTGGTCACAGTCACTCTTATAAGGTATTTCTTCATTTTGTGCCAGTCCTAGACCTTCTTAGTGTTTGTGACAGCAGGTCTTTGTCTGCATCTATTTCTCTTCTGACCCTTTTCTATGGAAAATGACTATGTTTGCCCTTGAATTCCTTCCAGAGCACTATCTGGGCATGAACAGTTCTGTAATTAAACCAAACTATTTCAGCTCACAGGAATAACTGAGTGCAATTTATCTTAGAGGAATGATATATATGATCCCAATGGAAGCCTGGAAAGACTTTATCAGCATGTCAGAATAATTTCACAGCTTAAGTAGAGAGGCCTAGAATAGACTCATGAGGTGTAAGAGCTTTCCTATATTATTTTCATTGCACTTGCTTAAAATAGCCTGTATGGAAACAAAGAAAATTGTATTATTAATTGCACATTGGGCAAACACTTGAGAGTTATGTCTTGAGCCCAGCAATGTGGCTACTGCTCAGGCTGAGAACTTCAGAGTTCATCAGAACTGCTCAAGTGATAGTAAGTGGAGGTTCATCTTCTCCCATTGCATTCATGATGTGCTGCACACTACTAGAGACTTTAATGGTGTTAAAAGAGGTCAGAAGGGGTTTTGAATCTCAGAACATCTGTCTGTCAGGACCCACTTCTGGGGTCATGACCCCACTTTCAATTATACTGGCAAGCTTGTGCATAAAAGTAAGGTTGTGACCTTTGTTTAGGAACTAGTGGCTTAAAATAAGCTCTGGGGAGAGGGAATAAAAAAACATTTGCAAAGCAGTGTATACTTGGAATGCATGTCAAGTGTAGGGTACTTTCCAAAGAGACAAGACTAGGGTGAGGTCATGCAAACATTCAACGCTTTGTATTTCTGTTTAGGTCGTTCTTTTTCTCCATAAAAAGGGAAGAACTAACCATTCTTGAGATGGAGAGAAATATAGCAGCTGCAGGATTCTGTTCATTAGGTGATTTAGATCTCAGTCCTGCATTTGAATCATCAAAGTGCTGGAGTTACACACCTAGAAGTATATAGTAAAATTTTCCATTGGAAACTGGGGGTTCATTTGTTGGAAGTCAGGATAGAGTGTATGCTACAGCAGATTAAGGTATTAGCCAGTCAGAGGATGACTGTGAAACAGAGACAGGACCAGTCCTGAACAAGTCACACGTCATCCTAACATTTATCAGATGATGTTTTCAGCATAGTCTTGAGATGAGTCCAAAGCATCACTGGGAATTTAACCTCTAGTTAAATACATTTTCTAATACATTTTCTCCAGCAAAGTGAATTTAAACAAAACATGCAGAGAGGATGATTGATTGAAATGGTCAGGGGATGAGAGTTCTGTCTCACAAGGTAGGGACTGAGAAGAACAGTGAAAGAAAGCATGGGTTGCGCTCCCTAAGTACATTGGTGAGTAAAGGAAAGCAGGGGAAGGAACTCTCTGAGCTTAAAGACCATGTTGCATAGAATTTTTTTTTTTTAATATGACTATGAGTCACCCTGGGTTTCAAACTGAAAGAACTGGCAGTACTGCAAAGTTATAGCAGAGTATGATGAGTCTGGGGCAAGGAACCTAACTTGTTTTAAGACACAGCTTGCTGAATGGAATTGTGTAGGAAGATGTACGCAGTATCAGGAGACAGGGACCAACTATACAGACATTAAACAGGTGATATTCCTAGTCCTCAGGAACAAGAAGAATATGATTATCCTTCTGTACACTACATTCAGTAGTGTGCCCAAAACTCTCCTTAGCCTGACACTGGAACACTTACAGAAAACTAAGGTGGAGTTAGGTCTGCTGCTCTACAGCAGATTTTCTGGGGAAGAGGGTTGTTTTCCAGATATGTAGCCAACATTATGCATTGCTCAGTGTCACATTATCACTTGCAGTTATATGCAATTTGTCTAACTCTACGGTGTTTACCACTTCTAAATGTGGGTAGTCAGTCATAATAGCATTCTTATACTGTTAAGCAGTGTCTTCCTGCCCCATTTGCTCATTTCATTTTATGTGAACCAAATGTGATTTTCCTCAGTTCTTAACTATCTTAATTGCATGTATTCTTTTCATGATCAATTAACCTATTTTTACTGAGAAGTTTGCATAAATTTCCAAGTAAATGCTTATTCCTTTTCCTCCATCTATGATTCAGATGGAAACTTCATAAGGATTACAGAAGGGATTAAAGGGCGACAGTTGCTGAAGCCTACCTTGTACAATTTACTGACTTTTCAAACCAGTTTTATTCTGGTGAAAAGAAAGACAATTTGTACTCTGATTCTTTGTAGAGAGTGCAAGCCTGTTGTTCATACGGTTCAATTATGCAACAGAGAGCAGGCAACATTCTTAGTCTTCCAACAATCCCAACTGTATTGAAGCTCAGGTCCTGACTGGAGTCTGATCACTGGGACTCCAGCCCATTAGCTGCTTCTTCTTCTTTTTTTTTTTTTTATATAATCATTAAAGGGAGCTCTTCCAGACCCAGGACAGAGAAGACTCCCCTGGAGGAATGCATCACATAGAGAGATGATAGAATTCCAATGTCCTTTCTTCCAGTCATGGGAAGCCTTCCCTGATCACCAAGATCTGTCAAAGGCAAGTACCCTTGCAGTGACTTTGCATAGCACCCTCAGCATTCATGAGTGTATCCCATTAGGTGCCGTGGAGTTACGCTTGTCCAGTTTGTTTAGAAGTTCCCTGATTTGATCCTCATCCTCCAAGGGTAAGTCTTCCTTGTGGTAGACTTTCCCACCGATCTCAGGAGTCTGGGATTCCTGAAGACTGTGTTTACCAGTAAAGACCAAAGTGAAGAAGACCTGAACACCATGTCCTTTTCTGTGTCTTTCAGCAAAGGACAGCTGTCCTATTCAGCAGCAGGCCCACATTTTCTATAGCTTTCTTTTGTTGCCTTCATGTCTCTCACCAGAATCAACTTCAGGTGGGCCTTGGCTTTCCAAATCCCATCTCTAAACAATAGAGCAATGTCTTTGTGTTCCTTCTGTGTCACCTCTCCCTGCCCTCCTCTTTTATGCACCCTTTTTGTATTTGAGGTTGATCAGGATATTCTTGTTCATCCATTCAGGCCTCCTGTCATGAGTTCTTTCATTTCAGAATGGGCTGTTCTTGAGATTGGAGGAGGTGATCCTGGAAAACCAGTATGAAGCACCAGTGCAGTTGAAGAAAACCAGTGAGAAGCACCACAGAGAAGAAAGAAGCCAACGAGCACAGAGCAACAGGCAGCAGCTGTTATGAACACAATCCAGCTTCCAGGACCACCCACTGCTTCACTGCAGGAGCTGGGGCAGACTGAGTGTATCCTACAACAAGAATAAGGGAAATTGAGACTGAGAATTAAGGAGGATAGGTGTTTGACTTAAGGTGAGCCTGAGGAAGGAGAGGAAAATATGTTTACTTGAGTGTTTAATTGTTCCTATTATCTGTTTTTTTCTGATACCTGGATCAGTGACAAAATAATTCTGTTAATTGGTAATTAATTAAACTAAGTAAAAATTGCCCAGTTTTTGACTTTGGTGCTGGCAAGCCAAATCTTCATTTAATGGCATCATGGACACCCTTTGGCATATTCTGCTTTCATAAAATGGAGATGCATTAAACTACAGGTAAACTCAGGTTAAGACTCTCTGCCCTGTCTGAGTATTCTGAAGAGGGTTCCTCTGTGTATTAGGGGAAAGCCAGTTGAGCTTTCCCCTAACATATACAAACCTAAAGCAAGCTTTGACTACATTAATGCTATGCTGACCTAAAGCTGATTGATGCAACCAGCTGATATGCTGGTTTGAATTTACTCCTGCACGTCTGTAATGACTCAACTTCCAAACTGCATCTGGTTTATATCTGTTTCAGAGCCATGGAGCAGACACACAAAAGGCTGCACCCATCTCTAGCTATTTCCTATTTCTTTGTGTGTTTAAATAAAGAAGCAAATTATGAAATTGAATAAACAGCAACAAAAGCAAAGAAACAGTGTGAGTCTTTCTTCTAATAATGTTTCAAAAACTTATTTTATGAGATTCATAACAAGCTTAAGAACTCAGAAATGGCATCATTGGTCAGAGGACCCTCTACTACGTGGGCAAGAAGAGATGCATGTGAAGACATCCAGATATATTAAAGACAGTATTCTGTCAGATCCTCACTAATAAAGGACTAGATAGCATGTCCATGTCAACATGCTGTACTGTCAGAGAGTATTAATTCTCTGCTTAGCATCCTATACATATGAAAGTAAGAGGGAACTGGAGTGGCAACACCTTCTAGGGGTAGGTCAACCTATTTTCCCCTTTTGGAGCAACCCAGGAACACCCCTGTTCCCTTTGGCTGGTTCCCTTGCCTTTCTGGCTTTTTTCTCCCCAGGTGCAAGGCAGGATGAGAACTTGCTGAGTTGGTTTTGAAAATGTAAAATGTGAAGAAAGGGAAATTAGACCCTGGCTGTGGTTTGAATTGAAATGGAGATCAATGTCCAGCACTTTCATGCATAATGGGTGTGTACACATTTTGGGAGCAGTTCTGTAAGCTTGATGTAAGTCAGTCTGCTTGTGTAATTCTACCGTACCTTGTCCAGATTCCTGTCTGCAGATATGTTTATTTTAGAAAATGTCTCTTCTAGTATTAAAAAAAATCAAAACAAAAATTTTGTTGTTCTAGCACAGTTCACAGTAAAATCAGGATTAGAATTCTGCTTCTTAGAAACAAAGGTCTGCTAGCTGCTACACTGACTAAGCTACTTCATCCCTTGTTACTCTCTGAACTCTGAAGTGGACCTAGAGTTTTACTTACTACCACAAAGCAGTGTGTGAAAGGAAAGGCACTGTAGAAGGCTGGGTGGCTTCTAGAGTGATTAGGTGACTTCTGATTACAAATGCAGGTGGCAATGATGTCCCAATGGGTGCTTCTAATCTTCATGCTGAGGCTGCTGCACAGTTCCATGGCTCCTACTGGAAGTAGGAGAAGATCTGCTAGGTGCAGCTTCAGCATATATGGTGAAGAGCATTTCTTGTTGCCATCTATCTTGTTTGTATGTGGGACAGTTATCTGCAATTGAGAGATCCTTTTTCACTTAATAATCCTTTCCTCTACAATTGCACTAAATTTGAAACCAGAACAGTTTTTTACAGTTGCTGTTGAGACCCAGAAAGAGTTCTGTGGTATTACTGGAAGAAAACAGATCCCCAACGTTATTTGTTTTAATGTCTAACGTGATGGATTGCTATAGCAACTGACTCAGGAAGCACTGAAAATTGAGTAATATAGAAAATACTATACTAATGGCCTGTTTTACAGATCCCTGAGCAATGGTGAGTATTACTTTGTCCTGGATACGCCATTCATAACAAATATGTTACTGTAGTAAGTTGCCTTCTGGAAAGCTTTGTCTTGTGAGTAGGTGTCTGCCAAACTTGCCTGAAGACAAGGTCTGACCTGTGCGTTCTCAAAGTTTATAATCTCAGAGGATACAAGACTTTCAAATACATTGGTTTTACCCTGCCAAAACAAGCTGAGAAATATCACTGTAAAAATAGCACTGTCTTTTGGCTCTGTGCATGCTTTAGGTAAGACATTCCTAAAACTTAAAATAATTAATAAATTAAAAAATATATATTCTACAGAAACAAACTGCAAAACTGAAGAGGATTATAATTATTTTGATTTTTTAGTCATCTTTACTCCTTTTAAGGTCAAATCCTGGCCACATATTTTTATATACAATGGTTTGGGTGGTTTGTTTTTTTTTTCATTCTTTTTATTTTGATTTTGTTGTGGTCCTAAGATCTTGGATGATAAAGATTCTACCCAGGAACTCTGAATAAAGCAGGTTCAGTTTGAATTAGGTTCTTACTGCATAGAGGGATGAAAGGAATGTGTCTCCAAAGAGATAATTTTAAAATTAATTTATCCTCCTCTGAAGTAAAGTTCCCTGTCTTATCCATCACTTTTAGCTGCAGTTGAACTGGAAAATCTGGTGCCTTGCTTCCTTGGAAGTACCTGCTGAAACATTAAGTACTTTGTAGAACAAGAGCAGAAAAAAAGTTCAATTATTTGACCAAAAAGTTGTGGTTTTTTTGCCTGGGGATATCCTGTCATCCTTCTTGTCATGACATTGAATCTGTGAAAATGCACTTTTGATACATATGTGCTATGCACATGTTTTGCAAGTTAGGAAATGTGAACTCTCCACTGAGAGGTGAATTGTTTTGTCAGCTGAATAAGCCTGGGAATAAAACAGAGGGCAAAAATCTATGAAAGAATTTAAGACTGTAACTCCTTTTTAGGCACCAATGCTCACCATGAAACAGATGGAATGGTAGGAACCTAGACACCTGTGGATCTTGGCCTATAGCTTGTTGATCCTCATTCATTGCCTTGTCTTGATGGGTTCTCTTTCTCTAATCATCTCTGTGTTTCCTGGAGTCCTGATTTATAGCTACTTCAAGATTCACCTTGTGATACAAGAATGAAGGAAGATAATTATTTCTAGTCTTTGAGATCTCATGTTGGTAATGTGAAGTCTGACACACCTCGCAGTTCATATGAGAGGCCCATCGGTGTGCTGGCTTTGAAGGTGCCCTTGGACTGGTTCTTACGTGAACTTGGCTGCCTGTCAGCAGCATGACTGCACAGTTTTGGTAAGCTCGGAAAGCTCCTTTAAAGGCTTGCAAAAGGGAAAGGCCTCATTTCAGCACATTTTTACCAGTGACATAATCTTCTCTTAATATTGTTGTATATAAAGCATTGCGTCATTTACCGGGTCAAGAAACTCATTCCCAAAGAATGTATCCCTCTGACTCTGGGAGAGAGAGTTTTTAAACAAAAAATTTTTGTTGCCTTTCAGCAGCTTTCCTGGGTGTCTCGTTCTTTAGCTGATCCACATTCTTTCCCAGTGAGCAAGAAGATGATAAGGCACTAGTGCCTATTTATAACTTGAAGGGAGAAATGCTTGTTTAGTGATGCAGTACTTGGTGAAGGAAAAAGAGAGAAAAAGCAGCCCAGTCCTAAATACTTGCCCTGACAACCTTCTGTTGCAGGTTACTCCTCTGTGTTGGCATCCTTACTCTTCTGTGGAGGGCACCATGTGTGACTTGGCCTTTGAGAGCAAAATAAAACTACGTGTTCAGGACTGTGCAAAATGAGTCATCAGGAAACCATGTGTTCTTTTCATCTCCTCACAGTTTTGTGTTTGATTTTTGTTTCTCTGAGAATGGTTATTTTTATGATGGTAGTACTTAGAGGCCCTGATCCAAAGTGAAGCTTGCATTGCTACGCTATGTGCAAATACACTGTGAGAGACAGGCTCTGCCCTTAAAAGTCAGTGATCAAAGAGACCCTGACAACTAAAAGATAGGACAGGAAATGGGTATGATGTGACTGTCCAAAACTTATGTCATAGTTCAATCACTTGCGTACTGAAGTATCATTTACTTTTCATCTTCTCCCTCCAAATAGTTAAGAATTAGGTAGAAGGTAAAACAAAGCTCCAGAGGCAAGAATTCGACTTCAGTGAATAACTCTGGTCATCGCTTGCTGCTCCTTGTTTGTTGTCTCGAGCTGGATGAGAAAAAGAGGGATCTTGGATCTGTTTTCTACATATGTCCTCACCACAGTGGTATGAAGATGGCAGTTTTCCAGCCTTGTTGATTTTGTAACTCTACCCTTTTACTTTCAGTTTAAATCTCCCACATTGAATATATATGATATGAGAAATGAATTGTCATCAGCTCAAAGGTAGCCTCCATACAGAACAGTTTCTTTTTAGCATCCTGTTCAGATGGGATTGCGTGAGAATTGACAAGGAATGTCCTTTTTGCCAGGCTGGCAAAGTCCAGGGTGCTTGTTTTCTAATCTGGCAGGGAATGGATTGGTTATTTTAATTTTTTTTCTCGAAGGTGGCAAAACTCAATATTAGGAAGGGAATTTTAGGAACAGACAGCACAGCTTTACCAGATTTTCAATGAACACGACATTTTTCTTTCTGTGAGGTCTGTGTCCATATTGTTTCACTAAGCAGAAGAAAAAGCAAGGCACCATTTCACCCACACAGACTGTCTTCTTGGATATCATTTTATGGCATGTCTGGTGTGTTAATATCTCTTACGTAAAAGATTTGAGAAGTATGACTTGAATAAAATGAATCATTTTCTAAAGATATCAGGGTTCTGCTGGAATCTCTTCAAAGTGTATTGACTACATCAGTGGCTGACACCCTTTTTAAAGACTTTGGTAGGACGATCTTTGAATTCCCCACATATTTAGCCAAACTGTACTCTTTACTGTAAGAAATTTTCATTCTGGGCTTTGATTAGGGAAAACCAGTCTCTGCATGCACCTGTAAATATTCCAACTAGAAAACTTTGAGGAAACTACAGCCCCATTTATTTAATTAATTTATTAATTAATTTATGGCATTTGTTTATTATTATCCTGAAGACTAAGCTGAGTTATGAGTAATACTGCTCTGGAAATTTAAGCATGTGATGGCCACAAGGAACTTCCTGAATGCCTGGGCTGACTGTAATGGAAAGTGAGCTATAAACCCCCTGCCTAGTACTTTTACTAAAAATACCTCTTGAAGTGATGTCTGCATTGTGCCTAGGAACCACAGTCCTATCAGCACAAGGTGGATAATACAGGCAAAAGGGGATGACTTCCACAAATTTATGGTCTTGTTAAAAGAAGATGATAGCCCTGGGTAAGACTGGTTACAGGTATGTTCAGCAGTTTTGGCAGCATCAACCCTACAGTTGCCTAACTTTTGTCAAAGTTTTCTCAGGCACCATGTCAAAAGAGAGATTTCAGTAGGGATTCGAAGAAGACCAGTAAAATTGCTTTGTTTTTGAGACTGTATCTGAAATTTGAAATATGTGGAGTTAAGTGACTGTAAAAGATTGAAGTCGACTGTGAATATGGGTGAAATAGGAGGGCATATAGGAACTAAATAGTGAGGAGCCTGCAGTTTGCCTCTGATGTGACAGAGTGAAGAAAAACAGTTTAATTTCAAGAAAGAAGTGACAGTAGTCTAAGAGATGCATTAGGAAATGATCACTGTACTAACTTTCTGGATAGGGAGAAGGGTAACCCTATATGAATAAATGCAGAGGAAAGAAATGGATATATAAGGTGACATGGCAGCATATTCATCTGATGGAAGAGTAGCTCTTTGCATCCTTTTCCTGCAGAAGTGAGAGGGGCTTAATGCCAAGGAACTCTCTTGCCAAACAAGTGCTCCATGCAACTGTGACTTGAAAAACTGGTATTTCTTTGGCTGTGAGAAACATTTCTCCTACTTACTCCCTATAAAATAACCCTCTTCTTCTGCTGAGTCTGGCTTGAGGGAGTTCCACAGCAGTGCATCCCTCTGCCTGGCGTATGCTCACTTTTTATAATGCAAGACGAATGAAGCAAATCGGATCATTTGGCCTTGAGATGCAATTGTGAAAAAATTGTCCAGAATAAAAATATTCAAGACACAAACCTCACAATCCTCCCTGACTCTGGATTTTCCTTTCCGCACACTGAATCCATTAATTTAGATATTTTGAACATGGCTTAAGGAGGGCCTTAACTCTGTGGATACTGACTGCTACCAGTTCATACAATCACCTCATGGGTGGGATTTAAAAAAAATACTCTGAGGTGGCTCACAACAGATTCCCATTTTCCTTGTGTAATTCATTGGGTACAGGGTGGAATTTTCTTTTCCACACTCACATTAATGAAGCAGGCCAGGCTGTAGCAGATAACTGATGTCACCACAGTTTGGAAAGCATATACTTAAATGAAAATATAATGCAGCCTTCTTACAAATTGTGAAACTGGACCATCTGCAACCATCTGGCTTTCCACCCCTGAGGGATAATCAGCCGGGACAATGTTGTTCTTTCTATAAGAGTACTATCCTCCAACTGTGACCACTACAGAAAGACCCTTCTCAAGTCAAGCTTTATTAAAGTTTCCAAGTGCATATGAAAAAAAAAACCATTTCCAGTGCAAGATAAAATATTCACAACTATTACACCCTTAAATCACACCCTATGACTGCTGTATTTGTATGGGCAATAACAAATACTGTTCATCTCAGCCCCACCTCCAGAAACTTGAAATACATTGTGCAAGATTAAATACAGTGTAGACTTTAGTGAAAGCAAAAAAAAAAGTCTGGAGAGATTGAAAGCAGGGCACAGTGAAGTTGCATGCCAAATAAATTTCCCCTGAGTTGCCTTTGATGGCCCAAGTGAAGATTTCTAATTTAGGTAACACCACGACTTCTTTCTCGTGAAAACTTGAGATCAACCCCAGCAACTGGTACTTCCAGTCTAGAAAATCTTGGTGGTAACTCCCAGTTTTTCTGTTGTTCTGTAGTAACTCACTGCAGCAATATTTTATAAGACGCATTTGTTTTTTCATTTGAAGAAAGAAGAATTTCACTTTTCATTTCATTCAGTGTTACTAATGCAGGTCTTGAGGGCCAGAACAATCCAAAGAGTCAGTGGATGGAGTCACGCCTGGGGATGTGCAAATCCAGCTCAAATGCTGACCTTGGATCCAATGAGGAACTTGATAATCTTTTCTCAACATTTGTTTTTGCTGTGCCACAGGCTGACAGAACTGATGATAGCAGTTTCTGCTCAGAATATTTCCTTTCCACTTTTCTAAAGGTGTGATGGAGCTGTCTTGGAAACCTAACATGAGGATTGCTGTCATATCTTCCTGCTACTCAGTAAAAAGTCAAGAATGTACCCAGTTTAAAATATGTGTTTAACTGTTGATGGAAATGGGACATAAGCATATGTATAGTGTTTGTCTGAATAAAGACACATCTTTGAAAGTGTAGCTAAGGTGACTGCTCAGACCAGCATCCTGCATTTAAAATTAATCAATATTTTTCTTAGTCCAGAAAGTCTAATTTCTGTCATGATTAGAGCTAGGCAGAGAAATACTCAGTTCCAACATCAGTTCCTCTGATATCTGTTGACCAGTCAGAACGGAAAAGATGTTGGCCATTTGGAAAAGCTTCTGGCAGAAGCCAAGCAAGCTGCCTGCAGGCCTCTTTCCTGCTCCCTTGCCTGCTTGGCTTCTTGTGCTTTTGTGGGTCTTCTGCTGATTATTCAGTTTCACAAGACTTTCTAACCAGACTGTACTCAGATATGGAAATGGCAAAGTCCACTTGGGAGAGAATTGCTGTTCTTTCTCCACACCACTTTCTGGTGTACTTAAATTTCTGTAATTTAGTGAAATTTAGTCAGGCTATAGCTTTCTCGTGTAGAGATATTTTTAATAACTCTTTCACCTTATAGTCAGTCACCTCATAGACTACTGAAGCCAGTGCACATGCCAGTATTGATGGAATAGGAACCGATGACGAGATAAGTGTACCTCAGAAATATGATAGTCTTTGGACATAAAATAGATTGAATTTTGCTTCACTGAGTAAGAAAATTAACATTGGTTATGAGTGACATGTAATTCTGCTTGCAGGGTCATTCCAAAGGAAGGCTGTGCTTTCACTGCACAGTGAAATCTGATTTCAGAAAGTAATTATCTGTACTGACCTGCAGGGTGCAGACAAAGCACTCCCTCTTTTGGATGCATTTCCAGACTGTACTAAATCTTTGGGGAATCACTCTTAACCTTATTTTTGGCATATTTTTAAAAAAGTTGTTATAAGTGCCTAGCAAAATAGGCAGCCTTTCAGTGTATTTTTCAACAGTCTGATGAATCTGGAATTTTTCCATCATGGTACATCCTAATCAGATTTTGGTTTTTTTGCTAAGTGTCAAAGATTACATTAATTTTTCCAAAAAGACTTTCTTTTTTTTTTTTTTTTAATAAGTTAACCCTCCCTCTCTGAAAATATCTTTCCCATTTCTCTATAGAAGAAATTGCAGTGTTATGAAGGAAAATGCCAGGAATCATATGTGAGAAAAGAGTAGTGCACTAATCAAAGCACTGTAAAGTAAATAGTGTGGTAGTCAAAGAAGTCTACATGGGTCAATTATGTAAGAAATATCTGTTTAGACAATCTTCATGTTTGATTGTGACACAATGTCTCACTAAGGAATTGACATAGCCTTCATATCTTGA
This sequence comes from Struthidea cinerea, assembly GCA_013397865.1. Lineage (NCBI taxonomy): Eukaryota > Metazoa > Chordata > Aves > Passeriformes > Corcoracidae > Struthidea > Struthidea cinerea. The sequence goes on along the minus strand of VZTI01002952.1, from coordinate 175,039 downwards.
TTATTTTCCTCGGGCTTTTGTACTACAACCCATACTTTTCTGATGAAAATGGAAAAATTATCCTTTTGTGTCCAGGATCAGTAGAATGGTTACCTTCTGCCTCCTGGCAAGCCTGAACACAGGCATAATAGAGGATCTGCAGAAATGACAGAGGCTCTTTAAGGATACCCTGAGCAGTACAAAAGAAGTGTAAGATTCAAGCAGCTCCTTCTTTCCTCACATTTACCTTTGTTTATGAAAGCATTGAAACCTCTAAAATATGGCTGTCACTCCATGGAAGGCAGTACCCTAGGTCAGTATTGTCACAGACCTTTCATATTGTCAAACTAGAACTTTGGTTTGGCACAAGAATACAGGCCAAAAAAAGGAAAGTGGCCATCAAACAAGCAAAGGTAATGCAACTCTACTCCATTTTCAGATATTAGGATGAAGAAAAATATTTTCCTGACTTAGACGGATTATTCTGTATTTCAACACTTTTAGTTCCTTTTTTAGCTGCTTAGAAGACCTTGCTTGAAAAGGTACTTGACAAACACAAATCTTTGTGAAGAGACCATATTGCATTCTGGCCTTGAATCAGACCTATTCTGCAGAAGTTTATTTTCATGTCTGAAATGGATTTCCTATTGTTTTTGACAAGGGTGGGAACTAGATCTGGCTACCTTTGTCCATCAGTCTTCTATCCCACGGCTTGATTATTTTACTGGACGTTTTTAATGTTTATTAATGTTTAAAATTCAAGAACAGGGCAAGGAAACCAGAACTGTACAGTTTGAAGAGCTGTAGTAAACTACAGAACTTGTACCTCTGCCATTCTTCTACTGTATCCTTTGCTTTAGGGATCCAATGGCCAGATTTTGTAATAACATTTAGAATTTCCTTTTCTCTTCCAATAGGACAGTGTTTTTCTGCACCTAAGAGACTCACCTCTGGAAAGACACAAAATGGGCTACAGTTTATTTTCAGGATCTCAGCCTTCATTTAAAGCAAACAAACTGAGAAAAAATATATTAAATAAATATTTGGAGACTACAACAGTGAGTATTGTAATATCTCGCTTTTAAACATCCAGGTTCCCTGCGGATTGCATGGCAGTTGTCACCCAGGGTCGAGGACAAGCACCCTCCCACACAGGGAGTGCCTTAGTCAGCATCACTGCTGAAGGGACCCGCTGTGTGCTGGGACAGCTTTTCAAAAGAAAATGTTTATTTCCGCTGCTTTGTGTGTCAATATAGTACTGCATTAGGTATGATTTTTGCATGTCCCTTTGTTCAGGGAGAGGGACAGTCTGCTTTGTGTACACTTGCTGTACGCTTGTGTGAGTTAGGCATCAAGTTCATGGGATCGTAGGGTAATTCAGGTTGGAAGGGACTTCTGGCACATGAGGAAACAAATATAGACACACAGGCAATTTTTATGTTAGGAGAAGAGGTAAATAGGATTTAGTTTATGCTAGAGTTGGTTAATAGCTAAAATGAGATTTCCAGGACCATGTTTCTATTATTTTGATACTAAAAATCCCTGTAAGAGTTTACTTTTTTATTCCTAAAAATACCCTTCAAAACCAGTCTACTTGCACAGAATGAGAGAAATGAACGTACAGCTTTAATATGTGGCACTCCTTTGAAATTCTCTATGTGTTTCCACTGACAAGTACCATCACTACAAGACATGGCCATTAGTTCAAATAACACATCATTTATTCAAAATTTTATAGTGAAATGTTAATATACCCACATATTCTAACCAGTCGTAATTTGCAAATAAATACCCTCCAAAAGTATCATTGCATTGTAGCTGGCCAGATTCTTCCAGGACAACTTGGAAATGCATGACAGCACATAACTAAACACACCACCTGAGCAAAGGGCAGTGATCCCTGGGAAGCTTTCTTCTTGTGCTTTTATCGAATCCAAGCAAAATAATCCCCAAAGCAATCCCAAGTGTGTGTTCCATAGCCTTTGTGCTCACTTCACCTCACAGAAAAGACATGGGACTCCGGGGTATTCAGATCCATGTACTGGAAATGTGCTCACAGGGGTGAGGAACCACAGCTTACATTAAACCAGCTGCCTTGGGGAGCTCTACCAGAGCTCTGGCCAAGCAGAACCATGCAATAACCAGCAGTTAATGTCTTTTTCCAGCCAAGTATTATTCAGGGACTGTTTTTTAATGGAAGTAAGGACAAACTGTGGACACTATTTTGATCCAATCTTATCACAGTCACAGCATTTTCTCTGACAATCTATCCTTCTCTTTCTCAATGGGAAAATAAGCTGTTCATTTCTGTGTCACAGCGCCCAGGTTTACCATGTTAGGATTCAGAGTGGGTGGCAATTCTCTCCTGACTTCATCATAAAAAAGAAAAAGGAATGTCAGCATTGCAGATAAATAAATCTCCAGCCTGGGTCGGGGAGAAAAACTGAAAGATGAGCTGTGTATTTATATGGCTTTTCTGTACTGTATTCAGCAGAGAGACATTGGCACTCTCAGGGAGGGAGTCAGTGACAGGCTGGAAGCAATCTAGCTGTCCTAAACCCTCAACTGCTCTCTTCAGAAAAGTCCTGGCCATTCTGACACCCAAGGAAAATTTTTAGGCGTACCGATACTCATTCCCATCTTCACATATGGTTGTCTGTTTCAGCACCTGAATTCCACTCATAGCTGGACTTTCGAAAGCTTTTGGTCCTAAAGTTAGCAGTTAAAAGCAAATTAAAACCAAAAGCCTCTACAGGAGTAAATAGTACTGTAGCCATCTCCTTGTACCAACGGTAATGGTAGAGGGGTGAATAACACAGCAAAGTATTAGAAGCAGTTTGAAATTACTCTCCACCCACATATTTGGTAGAATTGCCTTTACACAGTTGTGTGTATAGAGAGGGACAGAAGGCAAGTCAGGCCCTAGAGTAAGTGTTTTGTGTGGTGAGCCCTAGGCACAGGTACCTAGTTGAGACACACCCATATAATAAATGCTAACTTTTACTGTGGTTCTGGAAAAGACCTTGACCAAATTTCTGCCTCTGTAGATTCCTGACTTCAGTAATGACCTTGCCAATGCCAGCGTAGACCAGGAATTTTCTAAGTGAAGTCAATAGAGTCAACACATCTGGGAGTGAGGGCTCTGAATGTACTTGTGTTTCCCACCAAGAGAACTAGAGTAGCACTGGCTGTCTGAAATTTCCTTGTTTGCCTGCAACCACAACTAAATTCTGCTCAGGGACTTGAATGCACAACTCAGAATTTTAAACAGAAGAGTACAGTTTCAATCAGAGTCTTTTAGGATAAGATTTGTATTGATCTTAGAAGAAACTTGAATCTGTTGACCTTAAGGCCATGTTGAAGAATTGTATGTTATCACTTTAAACTCTCTCTGGGATGGTGGGTTTGGATGTGGGAGGAGGGGTGGGGTCAAATCCTGAGTTTTATTCAAAATTGAGTATTTTTCTATGGTAGGTTTAAATTAAATTAGACTAAAGACGTGGACAGGCACGTAACTGTGTTATCAAATTATATTTGGAGATATAATTGTGTATATTAAAAGAAATAGTAAGATAGATATGTAGATATGTAGGCTGAAGTCTTCTTTTCTAGGGAAAGAAAAATAGAAGTGAGAGAAGGCATAGGAATAGTGGCAGTTTCCTTTTCCCTGTCTCTCATAATCTTGGAAAAAGTCAAGCAGATTTAACATTGCTGTAATACACCTCCAGACAGTATAGTGAAGCCAACAGCACTGAGACCTGCTGGACAAGAGCTCTTATTCAGGAGAGCATTGACATGTGCATAGATGCTTTATTGATGTATTTGAAGCATCCACTATCAATCAGAGTTAATTTTCTTTGGTGCTGTGCAAACACAAGTTATTTTTGTCTTAGCAAGGACCTAGTTATATAATGGTTTTGTTTTGTTTTTGTTTTTTTTTTTTTAGTTCTATATAGTTCTATATTGTTCTCTATTATTATCTTATCCAATTCGCTTCATTTACATCGGGTTTGGGTTAACAGTGTAACAATTTCTGCAAACTTTTTCAAAAAAAAGGGTACACACTGCGATGTCTGAGGGGAATCTGCAAGACACGGGTAACCATTTTTTATCTAGATGCCTTCATCCTTTGTTAAGGTAAAATCCTTTTGCTCATTCTACTACAGTTCAATGACATTTCAAATTTGCTACAAAATAATTAATATAATTTGCCATTAAGAGTAGATGCACTCTTTACCCTGTCTTTTTCTGAGTGAGCAGTTCCCTCAGATATTTTTCAGGATGTGGAAAACCAGGATGATTTCCTTCATCTTCTTGGAGAAATCTCCACTCCCATTTCCGAGATTTCATGATTAATAGTCCTGGCTGTTGTGAAACTTAGCTAAAAGGAAGGGACACCCCATTTTTCTCTTGGACAATATCCTGTTTGCTGAAAGAATGCAGTAATGGGCACCAATAGTGACAGAATTGGCCCAAGTACCAGCCCTGGGCTCCAGCTGCCCCCCCCTCACCCACACCTCATCCACATGCTGCTGAAGTAGGGCATCCATCCAGAAGCTTTGCAAAAGGGACAGGTAGAAACAGATCTATAAGAGCACGTTTAATCAATAATATAAAGTGTTTGTCATCCTTGCTTTACATTGGGTGACATTTTTGGTTTGCTCAGACCAAAACCTCTGGGATTTTCATGGCTGTCCACCTGCACAGAAAAATAATCTGTGTTTGTGTAGGAAATAAATTCCCCTAGAAATGTCCTCAGGTAGAAGGTATAGTCTCCGTGGATAAGATGCTGGACCTCATTTCTACGGGCTGCAGAGTTCACCATTGCAGGCTGATGCCTGTGGCTGATCACAAGACAGACAATTAAAGACTCAGACTGACCCAGGGAGAATGTGTAAGTCTACTGGTGCATGATTTTTCAAAAATAATCAAAACATCAAACACCAGCCTTAAGAAGATTATAAAATATGATTGCTATTTTAAACTTACTTTTTCCTATAAAGACAGATTCCATGAAACTGAGCGTATTCTAAAGGTGAAATGTCTGATCTTCAGATCCCTGCTCACAAGTACTCCTCATTGTTGGGTTTATTCACACTGGTGTCAGGTGGAAAAACATATGTGACACTATATTCTTACCTAGATCAGCAAAGCACTTAAAATTTTAACTCTATTACTAAGTATATATGACTGCTATTGAGATGTTCAAGGGTGGTTTTGAACTGAGATTTTATATATTTTACAGGGAATAATTAACAAATAGTTAAACATGTAGTCACCATGGTAGCAAGGAAAAAACTGTAAATGTATTGCATGGATTCTGCTATTGTAAGTGTGCATCTAACCCAAAATGCTTGGCTGGATTAGTTCAATGGCACCACCAGCTCCTTAAGCCACTTGTGACTCAGACTGGAAAAGTTTCATTCTTCCTCCTGTTTTGTTGCAATCAGTTTTGTCCAGACTGGGCAAAGTATGCTATCCAGGAAAAAGGCAAGGCCAGCGACAAAATCCTGCAGCATAAGATGGCTGTAATGATCTCTATTATCTTTGCTACTACTACAAGAAAAAAAAAGTTTATTTCCTGTCCTGATAATGCTTACTTAAGTGAGATAGCAAGTTTTTTTTCTCTTATCTTAGTGAAACTTTAATTTAGTTTTCACTCACTTCGAAACAAATTTTTTAACCTTATTTTTCTTGTAGAAAGGTCTTCTTCAAGGATTTATAGGACTTTCACATATAGAAATTTAACCACAATTTAATCAGAGGGTCTATTCTAAAATGCATAAATTTCCACTTCAGGAAGAATAGCTGTGGGATGGTTTAGGACACTCTGGAATTTGGTATATAATCCATTAATCTCTGCAGGAGATCAGCCTTGCAGCTAGATATTGATTGACTACACTGTTTTATATACTTGAATTAATGTCTGTTATACTAGTCTTTGTCCCTTACTTTTGACTCTGTTGTAGAATTTTAATTTTTTTTTAATTCAAGGAGGTTCTTAATGGCTCAAATTGAAACGCATGAATAACCCTGTGGATTTTGTGTTGACATGTGAAACCTACTTTGATGGTTTATTCTTACTGCAGTGACCAACTCCTATACACATGTTCCCCTAATTAATATTGTACGTCCTCCATCTGTTACACCTTTTACCAGTGGGGAAATTTAGATAAGACCTTATCACACTAGGTACTCTGAAAATGTACTATTTACTTATTTTAGGTATTATCAGTACTAGAATTAGAACTACAAAAAAGCCATAATAAGCATGCTAGAAGTGTATGTCCTCGTACAACAATGCAGCATTGACTCCACGAGGATTTAAATCAAAGCCAGGCACTACCAACTTTAACTGCTTAATTGTGAAAAATATTTCATTAGCATGGCTGACTGGCAAGACTGGAGCTATGCTGAGCAGCAAAAAAATGAATATTGTTGTAAGTTTGTTTCCAAAATAACAGGAGAAATATGCAAATGACCTCGCTGATAAAACTCTTGTCCCCTTCCACATATAAAGCTACCATTTATAGTGCATTTGGATTTTAAAGTAACCTCCTCTTATTTAGTCTAAATAAGCATGTCTCCTTAGCAACAAATGTCACCTAATTAAAGTATGTCACTCAACTTAGCATCTCAATGAAAGATTGAAGTAGAAAGGGCACTACGAAGCAGTGGAAAGCAAAAGGGAAAAAATGCGAGGAATGCCAAGGACCCTTCAGGAATATCAGATAAGAAAAGTCACTGAAAAATGAGCTCATTAAAGGAATAAAAATATATTGAAATGACACTTGTTTAGAATTGCTTATAAACCCAATTTTTATTCTTTACAGGTTTTTCGGGGTATCATTAGGTGCAATTTTTAGGGTCTTTATTTTGTCTCGGCGAGGAAAAGCATATATAACTTCCTTTAAGTAACTAGCTTAAAAATGTCCTACAATTTTGAGGTAAGAAACCCTCTTAATATTGTTCACCATTGACAAAACAGTGTGGGAAAGTTCAAGTTTTAGAAAGAAAAATACCTTATCCAACCATGACAAAAGTGGGATTGAAGAAGGACCTTTGGAAGTGCCCTGCACTTTCTTGAACATTACTGATGTTTCTTTGAATAGAAGCAGGTCTAGGGGAGTGCTGAGGACTTCTCGTGAATCCCGTTTTCCTTAGGCCTCTCTACAGCAAATAGGTTGATGACTAAACCCAGGAACCACTGAAATCCCTGTGGGACATGAATTAGACAGTCCAAATGACTTCTGAGGGTTTAAAAGGACCCCTGTGAACTGTACTCGAATTGGGTGTCGCTTCCAGATTGTGCCAGGGCAAGACTTTGGGACAATTAAGCTTTCATACCTGAGATGGTCTGAGCCTGCCTGTGTAAGGGCAGCTGAGTGGGGTGTCTGACCACAGACTATTCTCATGGCAAGGGCTTATCAGAAGAAGGAACACAACAAGAGAGCCACCCAGAGCAGTCAGGTGAGATGGGCGATCTCAAATACCTGGCTCCAAGTCATTTGTTTAGACTCATAAATGTCAGTGGAGCAGTGGACATAGATGTCAGGGATTTGAGTGGCTTGTGACTCTCCTCTATAGACGAAATGAGTGCTCAACCTCTTCAGTCCTTGATCATCGCTGAAATTCAGGAGAAGCTAAAGCCTTTGCAGTCTGAAATTGGCCTAAAGGTGATTACGCTTTGATCCCTTCCCTCTAAACTTCTCTTTGCTCACAGGTTTCCTTTTTTGTGCTATTTTCCCAGCCTACACCTTCAGCTATTCTCCCTTTGGTACAAACTCCTCCATGTATCAGTTTCAGCTGCAGGCAGCCTGAGCACCAGCAAGGAGCCTCTACTTTAGCCTAGCAGCAGCTCAAACCCTCTCATCTCTGCCTAGCTTCACTCTTAATGCCAGTTTGCTTGGTTTCATGGGAACCTGCGCATTAGGATCAATACTGACCCTGTTTAAGGGGCCAGGCTATGTGAAGTTGCTGTTGGACCCTCTGAGGTTTGTAAATTAAGGTAGTACCCTGCAACAGTGATGATGTCATTCTGACGTTCTGCAATTTCCTCCATGAATTCTAAGTCTGGGTAACTCAATTCAGGCTGCAACTCCGGAAGACAGAGGCAGACAAACAGGAAAACACCTAAGGAGAATGTAATGTTTCTCTTGGACCTCCAGGAAAGTTTGAATTGAGCTCAGGTGTTGACCAAATACGTTTGGAGAAGGATTTCTTACCTGAAGGTGGTATTTATTTTGTAGCACCAGCATGTTGTCTGGATTGGATAATAATATGCCCACTGAGCTTACTTTCGTCAGAGCTTTTCCTCTGACCTCATTCTGCTTCCTGATCACAGAGGTTTTTATAGACAATCCCTTTCAAAACAATTTTTAAAATAATTTGGGAGGCCTCTATGTACAGGCAATGAAGAGGTTTGTGTGTTAAAGAGGACCACTCTTGACAATTGTTCTGCAGTTTGCAATACCACAATGGTTATTTGTGAGTTTGGTCATTTTCAAAACTATGTGGGTAAACTCTGCTGAATCAGGTCTTCACATGCAAGTTTAATGGAAGAGGAAGCTTTCAAAATAAAAGCCTTTGCCAATCCTCTAACGTATTAAAATAGGTAACTAGTTGCAACTGAGGTTCAGTAACAGAACACAATGTATTTTGATCACAGGCTTACTAGCTGGAAAGAGAGGTAAAAGAGGAAAAACCCACTGTGGTAAGAAAGAGTTCATATTCAAAGAAGACAACTTTGCCTCACTGTAGTAATAGTAAAATTCCTATTCCTTTTGGGGAATCCCAGAGCAAATTAGGTTCTGTTCTCATTTTACCTGTTTGTATATACTTTAAAGATCTAGAGATAGGAAAAATTTACATCTCTGTGGAATTATACAATTTTGATGGAGTATCAAAGCATTTATGACTATTTCCCTTATCAACCATGCATAACTTCAATGACTCAGGTGAGATCTCCAGAGCAAATCTTTGTGTATTTGTTTAGGTAATGAAACTGCACCAGATTTGCCTCTTAACTTTCCAGTAATGACTGCTCTGAATCCCTGCCTGCCCTAGGATTTCAAGTCTGTGATTACCACCTCATGCCTGGACTATTCTAAAAGAGCCTTACATGTTATTCACCTGCAGGAGGACAGCATGGAGCTCACATCACCAAAACCTGGTAAAACAACACATGCAGTATGTTCTCCAGCACATTCAGACAGCGGAGAACACGGTGTACTCCTTACTAGAGGGTTTTAAAATCACTACAGCTCAACAAGCAAAATGTGGATACTGTGTAATTACTTGGTCTACAGTTCCCCTCAGGTTACCTGGCTCTGGATTTGCATACAAGACAGTAATATAATCCTGCTACGTGAAATAGAAGAGGATGACTGCACACACATACACCCATGCCCAAACTCTGAAGGCCAGATATACTGTCTGGGCCTCACTGGCATTGCTCAGGGTTCAAAGGCTTGGAGCATTTGTTTTGGATTTACTGCTTGAATGAAGTCATTACTTGCTCTTTCCATTCCTGAATGATAAGTGGAGGCATGATTCATCTGACACATGAAGATCCCTGGGGTTTTGGTAGCCTTGTAGTTTGGATGCTAGAATCTAATCTAAGCATAAATGATTACTGACTTCATGCTTACTGGATTAGAGCCTTCTGGGGGTATTTGTTTCTCTTTCCCAATTCTTTGTAGAAAGCAACGAATTCCTAAAAGTGGAAAACAGCATTATGACCATGTACCTAATAGATACCTTTCTCTATTAACGTTATTATAATATATGGACTTAGGGGGAAAAAATCCAAGTGTTTGTAAATCATGAATTTCTGGTGTGGTATCTGGCCCAATACAAACAAACCGGGTTAGTGTTGTACCCCTGTATGTGGGGAGCACATTGATGGTGGGTCTAGCGCCAAATCCTGCAGTTTTATCTTCCTGTTCTCCTCAAGGAACTCACATGAAGGAAAGTCTCCTGAAAGCCTCATGGTATGCACTCTTCATCTCTGCATGTTATTCATGCTTTTCTCCTGAGCAATAAGATGATGGTAAACCCTGCTGCCAAATGGAGATATTTTACTTCTGTGTAGGTGTAACTGAAATTTACACCTATGCATGCAACAACTGGCTGACAGGTGAGAGAGTTTACCCAGTCCTGATGAATTTGTAACACTCACATAATCGTCATTCACAATATGTCTGACATACTGTTGCACAGCTCAAATCAAAATACCAGCCTTTTGCAACATGCACAAGTGCCTGCCCCCTCAAAGTAACAAACAGAAAATCCTCTCCTTCTGCATGATGCAGTGGATCATGCAATATTATCTTTTGAAGACAGTAGTACTTGCCCATGAAGGCACAAGAGTCTTTTAAACAGGCATTTAGGAACATTTAAAATAGTTGATTCATGCAACAGTAATTTCAGTAAGCTCTATTACTTAGTCAAGTGGTTTGCCAAAAAAAGTAAAGTTTCGTTTCTCTAGATAAATTCAGCTATATCTATGTATTTATATTTAAAGCTGCACTTCTTCAGTGTGGAAAGGACCAGGAGTACCCAGCTGCAAATACCTTCTCATACACACAAGCAGAAGGATATAGATAACTCTTCAAACATCATGTCCTATTTGATGGCTATAGGGAGGATCATAGAAATTACCTTCTGGAACCCACTCCTGGTGGGATGAGGGAGAGAATTGTAAAAGTGAGAACACTTGTGGGTTGAGATAAAGACAGTTTAACAGGTAAAGCAAAAGCTGTGCACACAAGCAAAGCAAAACAAGGCATTCATTCACCTCTTCCCATGGGCAGGCAGGTGTTCAGCCATCTCCAGGAGAGCAAGGCTCCATCACGCAGAACAGTGACTTAGGAAGACAAACATCATCACACTCAACATCCTGTCCCTTCATTCTTCTTTCCCCCATTTATACGCTGAGCTGAGACCATACGGTCTGGAATATCCCTGCGGTCAATTTGGGTCAGCTGTTCCAGCTCTGTTCCCCGTCAACTTCTTTTGCATCCCCAGACTCCTCGCTGGTGGGGTAGCATAAGAAGTAGAAAAGGCCTTGAAGCTGTGCAAGTGGTGCTTGGCAATAACAAAAACATTTCTATACTAACACCATTTTCAGCAGAAATACAAAATATAGCTCCATATGAATTACTATGAAGCAAATGAACTCTACCCCAGCCAAAACCAGCATACTAGCTATGGACTCTAAGTAGGTAGAAGGCATGATGTGTCACAAAGCCAGAATCATGCAACTCTAGGTTTCCCCAGGTCATATCTTTTTATTCTATAGGCTCTTCTCTTCACTTGTAGAGAGGGTATAACATGTTGTACCAACGATTTTATGACTTGATGGCCACATGTAGTGCCAATGTTGAGATATCCATGCTGTAAAGGTACCTTGCTTCTTCCTCCCTGCCCTTGCACAAGAGAGTCGCCCAATTTCCTTTGCACTCTGTCTGTAACTACTACCCTGACCTACGCCGCAACGCAGGCTACATCATCTTGAAAAGTTTTTTTTTCCTTTCATTTTACCTTCCAGGCTAATGATTTATATGGATCTTGAAAGAGAAAATCTGAGCTGAGAAATGTGGAATGCCATGTTCAAAAGAGCCTTTCTTACTTTTTTGTTTAGCTGTAGTTCAGAAAGGGACAACAGCAAATGCTTGAGCGCCGGCCAAATGGAAATTACTTCAAGTACTATCTCAAGTGTAATGGAAGCGAGGTACTTTTAGCATACCGTACTCATTAGGTACTTGTAACGTCCAGCACTTAAAAGAGCTGTAGTCAGACAACACTTCTGCACAGTGCTCTGAAAAAATATGCAGTGCATTCTGAATCAGTGAAGTTTTAGCAGTAATTAACTTGGGTTTTTTTAGACATTCATCACATTAGCATGGGAATGAAACACTACTGAGTCACTAACTTAGATTTAAGAATAGAGGAATACTTTTTATAGCCATATTTTACTTCTGTAAGAGTGTGTTTTTCACAGGCTTGCTTTCTCACAGTCAAATTAAGTAAATAGAAAGGCATTTGTTTTGTATTGCAAACCAAGCCATATCAGCTGCAAGGCTTTTGTGGCTTGTGGGTCATACTAAACACTACACCTGTTGAAAAGAGGCAGAAGTTGTCTAAGTTTTGGCATGAATATAAACAAGTTTTCTATATTTTGCCTGTGAATTTGCACGTGTTATAAATGTGAATGACTGTGTGCTGGAGCCCTTTAAAAAATATGGTGCTTATCTGTGAGATAAGGAAGTTTCATTCTGCGTATTCCCAACTCAAAGTACCTGAGAACATCCACTTCACTGTGAGGAGCTGGTACATTAACATATATTCCCAAAGAAAAATATACATAATTTAAACCTGTGATATCCCATGCAATTTATAGAAATGCAGGGAAAAACCAGAAAATTGGAAGGAAGTAAAAGGAGGAAAAAATTCCCAGCAGAAAAAAATTAAAGCAAGGAAAAATTTATTTTGAGGGATCTGAATTTGTAAATCACTATTTTGGAACCAATTTAATAAATCCAAGGCAACACTAGGAAGAGAAAGGATATAGGTCTCATTTAAGACCAGCACATAACTGGGAGAACATATATATACTACAGAAACTGTAAGGCTTTTGAGAGTGCAAGCAGCACAAAGATATGATTTGAGCATGAGTGAAATTAACAACATGAGCTACAAGAAAATACAATAATAGCATGAAACATTTTCTGATTATATCTATGGGGAATTTTCTGGCTCTGGAATAACCTACTGAGAAAACAATGAGAGTCCCTATTGTCTAATTCCTTTAAACAAAACTGAGAAAAAGCACTGGAAAAACATTGCTCAGAGAACAATCATTTACCAGGAGAGGAATGGAAAAATGAATGTATTGTCTTAGATCATTTAATCAGTCCATGATTTTATGATTCTGTGAAGCCTTACAGCTGCCTTAAAAAATGTTACTGGAGGCCTAATTCAATGCAGAATATACACTTATTAAGAAACATGCTGAAAAATACTTAGAGAGTCTTTTTCCTGCAGATAATAGCAATGCCCTCCCCTTTCCTAGATATCACTTTCCCTCACAGTTTATGTAGAGGAGACTTGTGGTACGAAAGTAAGAGATGAGGGGGTTTTCCACACTATACAAATCTGCACTGATTGAGGAACTAAATATGGCTTTTAGAAAATCTTCTGTTCACGCTGCAGGGAAAGTATCTCTCTGGTATTTGTCAGATGAAAATTCAAGGGAAGGGACAATTCAAAATTTATCTCCTTATAAGATGCAAGACTAGGAAAGGGAGGCACAGTTCCTGTGGTGACAGGGAAAAAGAGCTCAGATGCTAATCAGCCACTTGCCTTCAGGCGGCAGCTTGAAAGACGGCAAGCGGAAGACACTTATTATTTAGTTGATATATCAGGCCAAAAGCCAGGAAGGAATTCGCTCTGCTGCCATCATAGCATGGGTGTAACCTTTTGCTGACTGAAAACATCACATCTCTGTCTGTGATAGAAATTATATGGAAAAAAAATAGGATAGCATGATGCCCTAGGGTCATAAGTGTGGCCAAAGTCCCAGAGAAAGTAGGGGGATTCCAAGGCCTTGAAGGAAGCTTCAGCAAGGGAGAAGACCCAGAGGGACAGGAAGGTGATGCACTGACCTGCAGGACCCTGGGTTGGCTGAGCAGTCTGTCCCAAAACACCGGGGCTGGACTCTAGACTCCCAGCCCCTGGCACTGAAGGTCTTCATTGTAACATGAGGGGAAGCTGCCAGCACACTCACCAGCCTCCTTCCCTCTTCTGCTTCACCACTGCACATCTTTTACCCACCCTCCGGGACTGCTCATGGCCCTTGGCATTCACTGGCAAACCAGGAGTTAGTCACTGCTACACTGAGATTTAAGCTTGCACAGACTCTAAAATATGTTACACCTTGGCCTGGTCCCATGGGGAATAATCCAAAACAATAACAGACTATCACTTGCGTTCTGGTTTTCAGCCGGGATGGAGTTAATTTTATGGCAGCAGCAGTGAGGGGGAGGAGCCTGGAGCCATGTGGACATGTCTAGGTTGTTATTCTATACCACCATTCCTTTCACCGCTGTAAATACTGTAAATACTTCTACAGCCTGGGTGTTCGTGTGTTTGTGTGCGCGTATACACAGGTGTTTGTATAGATATGTATATGTGTGTGTCCACACAACAAGGTGTGGGTATCTATAAATTTGTACATAGTCTCTATAATAATGTACCGATGTATATAATTAATATAGCAATAATCACATTAACAGAGGAGCATTAGGTTATTAATGTATTGTATATAATTAATTATAATATGCAACATATACATAATGCTTTATGTATAGCATATGATACAATACTATAGACTAGATTGTTGTAGTATATAGCATAATAGGAATAGAGTATGATTAATATACATCACATGTATAATCTGGTACTGAGCAGTACAGAAGACATTGAGTAAGAGCAAGATTTCTTTTTTGAAAAGCAGTTTTGGACAATCTCTGCCTTCCTCTCTGATGGAGAAATCTCTGTGTGATACTTTATAACCTGATGCTAGGAAATTAATTCAGGTGATCATGCTGCAGTTTTAACATCATGACAGATGTAAGCTACAATTCAAGGAGCAATTTCTAAACATAATAAGCAACTGACAGCTGTGCAGGCTCGTCCTCTTAAGCTAGTCAAGGTGCCTAAACATCCAGGTATGAGAGGAAGATGGAAAGTCAAAACTGGCATTCAGCAAAAGACAAGGATAGGCTGTGTAAGGAGCTGAAATTACGTTTATCTCATGCAGTGCTTCTCAGTATTTCTGATGCACATGACAGAGAGCTATGCTGATGATTTGTTGGTCCTATGGTTATCAGTTTGTCTCATAAAGAAAAGTAAGCTGATTTACATAAAAGATAAAGGAGCTGATAGAAAATGATCACCTGCTTCAACAGAAACAGAACCAGGCACTGAAAGAATAATGAATCCTGTATAGTTTGCAAACAATTTACTTCTGAAGTTAAAGAATGTTCATCAACAAAACCCAGTGAAGTTTCTAGATGGTTAAGGAGTGTCAGGATTTGGCGGCTGGTAATGGAATGACCAGAAAATCAGCACAGACAAACCTCCACATTACCTTCACAAAACCTTTCTTTCTACTTGTTTGATGTCAAGGCAAAGGTTATTCTTACCAATAAAATAAGAAGCAAATGAATAATTATGATTGCTCCCATTTGTGGATAGACACAGTACTTATGCAGGCTTCAAACTTTTTTCTGTTGAACCATCCTGCCTGAAAACTCCAGGAAATATATGAACATAGGCATGAATTATTCAATGTTTCCAGCTACATAGCTAAAGCCATCAACTCTTATGATGTGTACTTAAAACGACGCATGCAATGATGTGGTTTATAGAAAAGAGGCCTGGGCAAAAAATCAGCAGAAATGGTGAATACTTCTACAAAACAGTAGATTGCAATGTATTTACTAAACACAGAACAGGATCGTGTCTGATTATTATGGCTTATACAAATAGCCCAATACCTATGAAGCTAAAAACTTCTCATGCACCTTGATTTGCAGTGATATCGATGTTGATAGAGAGCGATAGTCTATAAAGTAATATTTTTACTCCCTTTTATGCAGCACTGCTGTAAAAAAGGCCAGAGGAATTACACTGCAGTAGATTCTTTGTCTCTAAAATACGATGTAAAATATTATACCTGTTATAGAAGTTTCAGACAGAACACTTGATTTTGTAGCCTTAAAATTTTGTCACATATTTATGTTAAAAAAAAATTTCTTATCTGTACATGTCGAAAGCAGGTAAAAAATTATGCTTCTACTTTTGGCAAACCCATTGCTCCAGAAGTAAAATGCAGCCTGCAAATACATAGGCAGAGACCTGTTCCCTTTTCAGTGCACCAGTTAGTGTGCTCCCAAGATAGCACAGCCAATGCCAATGCATATAAGATGAAAAAATATGATGGCTGTACATTGTAGAAGATAAATATATAAATAAAAGATAGAAATACATGCCTAAAACCTTGTCAACTGAAAGGCTCAGCCCTTTTGCCTTAGTTTTGGAGTATTGGTGGAATTTAACATGACTCTGTACAGCCAGATACTGTGTTAGGTCTCCAGCATCTGAACTTGTGTCTCATCCTCTTCCTGTTGGACTTCTACCTGCCTTGTGAGAAGAGGTGATCTGTGCCTGGAAAACTTGTTCTGTTTTTCCATTTTTTGATGCTGAATGTATTTGTTTCTCTGGTGCTTAGAAAACATACACTCTGACTGAACTTCCTTTCTTATAAAAGACCTCAGTGTACAAGTTATCCTTTCCTTCCTGTTGCAAAATATTTTGACTTGTGACGATTAGGGTTGCTCAGAGAAAGCAACAAAATACTTGCCAACATTATATCTTTCTTCCTTCAGCTCCCCTTTCTACCCTTTAAGAAAAGGAGTTCACCTTTCATTTACTGTTGATGTTGAAAACTTGGAAATCTGGCAATATTTCCAAGGTATGCTGAAAACTCAAGATACTATCAATCCCTTCTTAATCTTTAGAAAAGATCTCATGCGCTAAATACTACCTTGAAGCGTATGTATTATATTCATGCTTCACTACCTGTCCTGGTCTTCCTCTCAATTTCAGATGAAGCTTGACTATGAAAGACATAAATCCTCCCTTCTGAAAAGGCTTTCCTTCTGCTATTTGCACAGCTGTGATCAGCAGAGTCTTTTGAACAGAAGGTCCCTGTCTGTAAGGAAATGGTGCTGACTCCAGCAGCCTGCTGGAATTCACTGGTTTCCTGGGTCCCCAAACCTTTAATCTGCTGATCTTCCAGGGGTAGCCCACCTTGTTGAGTAACCATTTGGAGAAGGTTTGTGACCTTCTGAAGTACAGAAATGTAGTCATCCCTTAGGGACTGAACTTTCATTATTTCACTGTATTCGAGAAAGGTCAGACATCCTTGTTTACCTAGTTTGACTTTTAAGTGCTCACATGGGTGACAGGCAGTTTGGGACCCACTCAAGTGCCTGATCAAGTCACTTGTGACATTTTAAGTGCTCTGTGGTGCCTGAGCTCATATTTTTTGGAGACCCATGTTATTCTGAAACAAGAGGTGGATACCGGGTAGGGCGCCTTGGTACCAATCTGCCATTTTAGACGTTGAGGTTCAGCTCAATCACAAAGACTTCTTTTGTTTTTCAGAATGCAGTAGTTTTGATAAATCCTCTTCCTTTGGTGATCTGATAATTTTTTACCTCTTCACCATGCTTCTGAGATCTCATGCCACTTGGTCACCCTTGTGTTGAGTTCCAAGTTTTGCTGTTCAGCCCTCTCTAAATGAGGACTGTAGACACTTTGGGAACTCTGCTACATAGGTCTAGACTTCAGAAATTATCCTCTAACAGTTTTATTTTACATCTTTTTGTGTAAAACAATAGCTGCATCCCAGCAGCCTCATCTATCTCATCCAGCATACCAGCATATCTTCCCAGATCTACTCATGAGGAGATTGTCAAATTATCACACAATGCCTGTCACTTTTCCATCTTAACCAATGACCCTAATCAATGCCATGGTGTGCCCCAACTATATGTATGGGTTACTGAATGGACAGGTCTCAAGCTTCTGAGCCCTAAAAGAAGACCTTTAAATAGCATCCTGTGCCCAAACTCCAACACCTTCTCTGTAAAAGTGAGAACTTGCAGATGTTCCTAATCAGAGCTGCCAGACCAGCACAGTCCCCTTAAAGAGCACAGAGTGCTTACAAGTGCAAGAAAACTGGTTGCTTAGGTACCTACTTGGATCCATTTAGCATCTTTCACCTTGATCCTTTCCCTTGAGGGGACGGGCAACTGAGTAACCTTATCTTTTCTTCTTCAGTCTCTGAAGTAATTTAAGGTTCTATATCTGAATGTTTTGCATGGCTTTGCACATCCAGCTCTGGGCAGGAGAGCTAGTCTTATATTCAGCACTCTGAAGAATATTGCTTAGCCCCACAGCTCAGGTCTTCTGGCCACATTTGTTTTTGCTGGGTGTTTAACTCTGTGACTGGCTGTTGAATTTTTGCCTTTGTCGGGAGTGGTAAACTTGTTTATTTATCTAATACTGAATTCTTGGGCTATGGCACTGTTCTTGACTTAGTTCTTTGTGAGGCAAATACACCTTACCTCTGGCGGGCAAGGGTTATACAGTGATTGTGTCAGAAATGGGAGACAGCCTAGTAGGAAAAGGTCAGAATCTGGGTTATTTAGGGTGACTTCCTCTCCACTCCTCCTCTGCTTCTGGCACCCGTGGGTCCACATGGGAACGGGTGTACATGTAGAAGCAGGCTGGCACATGGGACAGTATCAGAGTGGGACTACCTGAGGGCAGCTAGATTTTCCAGCCTTCATTCTGATTCATAGCAGTCTGGGCCAGGGCAAATACGATGTTGCTTGTAATGAAATATATGCAACAGTATGCACCTCCTCAGATCTCCTCTGCTGCCTGAATGGCGAGCCCCAGGCAATGCCACCTAGCTGAGAAGAATAAACAAATCATTCAAGACCTTTGTTTGCGCATGAGTCATGAGGGGGCTACTCACTAGACTATTAAGAAAGATAAACATATGGCAAAACTCTAAAAACTATTTCTGGAAAACTTTACTGGAGGAAACAGCTAATCCATTGTTCAGAGCCTGCAGAGAATTACAAGGCTGGGGAGAGGAATGGGAGCAGGAAAGAAGCAAAAAACCCCCAAAAAATCCAAGAGATCAAAAATTCAGAATGGTTGTAATTACCCATGTAGGCACAAGGGCCTTGTGGGAAGAGGGGGATGGCTGACACAGGGGACTTGCAGGAGGGGTTGGATCCGTACGCAGTCATAACAGGAGGGAATTGTTATTCATCTCCTCAGGAAGTAAACAGGGAATATCATGCATTGAGGTTACTCCATTTGATTGTTACTCCAAGGGGAAAGAATATTGGTTGGAAATTATGAAGACTTATTTGCTGATTAAAGTTAGCACAAAACCAACAAGTCATTTCCCCCATGTGCTTCAGCTGAAAGGCCAGAGTGAATATTAAACCTGAAAATGCAAATACCTCTCTCCTCTTTTTTGTCTGTAATGCTTTCTGTTGAAAAGGCGCATGTCTTTCTTTTCCATTACCAATTTTATTTTCTGCTATTTTAGTAGTTTTATTTATTACTGTAAATGAAAGCATCACAGATGTATGCAGAAGCTTGTGGCATTTCATGAGGTGTTGCTCAGAAGAAGCCATGCAGCAGCCTCAATGTTTCCTGAGGTGCAGACATGATCTCTCTCCTCAGGGCAGTCCCTGAGAGTCACTGTGAGGCACCTCTGCACCTCATACGGGCTGGTGCAAGCCAGTCCCTATGTTTTTCTCTATTACACTGAAGAATAATGTGCAGCTACAGGAATTTAATAAAATAATTGCAGATGTTCAGTGGAGAAATATAACTTCTATCTTTATTTTAATGATATTGGTCAAGCTGTCTGGCATGAAACTTACCCATGGCAGCGTTTGGTGTGAAGAGCTTAACAACATATTCCTTGAGACTTAGCTTCAGATGGCAACTAGTACAGATGCACACTGCACAGTGGCTTTTCAGAACTCTTGGTATAGGCAGGCACTTGTGAATTGGATTAGGATTGAAGCCAAAAGACAACACTGAATAAAATTCTGATTATTTGCTCTGAACAAATTTGAATGAGTTGGAGTTCAGGAAGATAAGTAATTTGCATTGAGAACTGGTAAACAACAACATAAAAAATAAAGCTGAATCTTTTGAGGGGTGCAGTTCACAGACTGATTTGCTGGATTTAGTCTTAAGGCTAGCTCTGAACTGCCTGAGCACTCTTGCTGAGACACTGACTGACTCGTACTGTACCTCTTGCTCACAGACACCTACTGCCTCTAACAGTATTTTAGGAAAAAAATAAAAGTCACATACCAATACAATTGTAATGTACCCAGTGCCCGTAGTTTAAACAAAATCACCCCCTGGGCCTGAGCCTCATATTCTTCGCTGTGGCCTTCCACTGCAGCCTTATACCGTGTACAAAGTGCCTGCCATGCCAGGTCCCAGTCAGGCTCCAGGATCTCTGCCCTTTGGGGCTCTCCCTGGCCTACAAAAGTCACCTTTGGTGGTGGCTCTGGCACTAAGCTATTTGCTGACCTGCAGCTCCTCCAGCCCTGAGCTGCCCTCTGACAGCACTGCCTGCCAGCTCTGGCCATTGCCTTGCCTGGAATCCTCCACACTATCCTGTACCTGTGGCAATGCAATCTCACCTAATGTTTGCTAACCTGTGGTCACCCCTTGGCCCGAAAACTAATGTTTGGCTGAGTCCAGTCACAAGCTGCACTTTCAACCCTGCCAGATAGATTTGAGAAAAATGAGGTGCAGTCTGTTGTCTCCAAACTTCTTATTAGTACAAGACTTCCGAATGGCCTCTCCTCTTGTGCCAGAGGTGTTGCTTCCCTGTTCCACCCACAGCACTGTTTTGACTCGACAACAGCTGTAACACAGAGCTCCTTAATTCACCAAACCTGGACTGTACGCTGTGCATTGGATTCATCCTCTGTCCCATCCCAAAGTAATCCAGTAGCCCAAATCCTAAGATGAGTCTGGCACAGTTTAGGATCTGGCCCAGCTAGTTCACTAGCTTTAAACTGACTCTCAGCTCCTTGCTTCCTTCTAGTTCTTACCTAACCTAAGATAGTCATGGGCAGCAGGCATTTACTAAAACAAACCAAAACTATCATGCGATAACTCCCTACAATTTAAAAACTGCCTTACATCTAACCTCAGGTTTCATACAAGTCATAACCTAAGATCCAATGGCTTACCAGTAGGTCACCTGTGGTTTATGTCTTTGCTAGTCTGCCATCACCGAATGAGACACTTCATAAACCTTACCCACATACTGCTACTGCCTGAAAATTTACACAGAGACTGCCTACTGCCTTCAAACCCCAGGCCGAGGTTATTGTTAGATATAACTATATTCTAAATTCTTTGCTCTTTATTAGTCCCAATCCTATCTGCAGCTTCATCTGTTAACTAGAGAACAAAGTTGCCATCTGCCAATTCCATACTCCGTCTTGACTCAACTTTTTGGCTTGTCAAAATGTAATGTCTCTTCAAGTCTTTGTGAAGAACAAGATTTCATGAGTCTCTCTTGATTTGAATCATATTTCAATACAGTGGCACAAGAAGGCAGTACACAAAGCCAGTACACAAAAATTTCTGTTCAAAATGGAATTTAACATAGGAATGCTTAGGGAAACCTTGCTACCCTAGTAATTAGTGTTTGTTCCTAGTCTGAAAAGGAGTAGCCAGAGCTTGAATATTTTCTCTCTTTCTGCAAGAACAGTCTAGAAATAATTTTGTTTGTTTTCCTAAGGAAAATAGCATATCATGATTTTGACCTGGCTGTCTATTTGATTAAGTCTGGCATCTCTTGAATTCATTCACTAATTTCAACCTGACTTGCCACGAAGTTTAAATATTCAAGCTCTGTGAAAGCTGGTTAGAAGCAAGGAAGCAGAATTAGGTCCTTCCAGAAGGAGAAGGAGGTAGAGATAAGCCTTAGGAGACTTTGCCTGTCAGCACTTGCCTGTTCAGTCAGAAAAGGGACCAGACAAGAAACCATCCTTTATGTGTGTCTGGATGAACTGCAGTCTATGTGGTCTGAAGTCTGGTATGACTATCATAGGTTACTGAAAAAAGGGATTGCAGAGTAGCAGGGAAGAATGGTGAAGGGATAACAATGATTACTTAAGTTGTTTGATTTCGCTTGTATTAAACCTCACAGTAATATTTTGGGAAAAAGAGAGAAGAGTTTTGGTACATGTAAATCAGGACTTTTGAGTAATTGTGGCTACAGAGGCTAGGACTTTTTGAGGAAAAAACATATTGAGGTAAAAGTAGGAGGGCCATCAACAGGGTGGCAAACCATCTGGGGCAAGAACTGGCTTTGGTTAATACAATCCTAGCACAGTGCCCACCCTCCTTAGGGCTTTTACATGCAGTTGTTATCATTAACATTTTGTATCAGGAAAGAAGTAGCAGTAGAAAGGAACAAGCAGCTCTCTTCTTCCACTCTCATTCTGTGATTGCTTAAAATCTTTGGAAACATGGAGAAGTGAGCAGGTTACGTAGCTGCTTTTGCAGCCGAGGTTCTGGCAGGAAGCATTTTATAGCACAGGGTCCAGTTATCCTGCCTGTGTGCGTGGTGTCCCCGACAAAAATAGACAGACCCTGCTGTCTGCGCTTTGCAAAGAGCAGCTGAGGAAAGCAAAACAATCTTCTAAGGTGGTCAGCCAGAAGTGGCCAAGGGCGGCTGGAGGTGGTGGAAGCGCTGAGTAAAACCTTTACAGACCTGGCAGAAAAGTCAAGTTGTCAGCGTCCCCTTTACTGATGTTTAAGACGTTTACTTTCAGCTTCTTCCTCTCGGAGCAGGGCTGCAGGCAGGACTTGCCTTCCTCCCCCAGTGACGGTGGATGTTCCTGTGTTTCCATTGGGCTGCCTGTGCCTGCGTCCTTTTCCTGTGGAAACAGAAGATATGGGCAGGAGAAAAGACATATTTGGTAATGTTTCTCTTCAAAGCGTCTTTTTCACAAGGCTGCCTCAGCTGCAAAATGTTAAGGGGAAAAAAAAAGAGATCTTGGAACTAACTCCAGACAGACCCTAATGCCTACAAATTTGTCTAAGCAAGCCAAGTCCAGAAAGGCAAAACATGAAGAAGGCTCATTATTTGACTGCTAGGGACACTCAAATAACCAGACATGCCAGTACTTATGATCTTCATATTTCAGACGGCTCGTCTTTCATATCCTCCCTCATCCTGCACTCCCACCCTGCTCACTTCTTATATTTTCCTTCATCCCCACTAAGTCCACTGTATTTGAAACTGTTTATAGAACACATAAAATATGAAAATATTATTTAAAATACCTATGGGGAAAGACTCTATTCCTCTATCCGTCTGTTTGATGGAGCCATTCACAGCTCCTCTAATTGCTTCAGCTTGCACGATCATTTTTGTTTCTCCCCAGAAAGTTCAAAGTACCTTGGCAGACCTCTTTCTATTTTATTTTAATAAGAATTGACTGAGGAGGTGCTATGGTGCTTAGGGCATGGGGTGTCTCTGATTCATGGTTCTGCTGGAGCTGTGGCTCAAGACAGGAGGTGGAGTGACTGTGTTCTAAGTTTTGAAGTCTCCTGGAGGGTTACTGCTTCTTGAGATGTTTTAGAGCATCACAGAACTGCTAAATTGTCAGTCACCATCCCTGGCCAGAAGGAGGGGCAATTTACATTCCTGACATTTGGTAGTATATCCAAGATACCCCTGGAAATCTGTGCAGGGCAAAAATATTCACATTTTAAATTAATTAATAAAATCAGTGTTGCAAAAAACCTCACAGATTCAACCAAAATCCCTGTTAGTTTAGGCAGGTCAAGGATTCTATTTCAGCTACTCACGAATGTATAGGTATAAAAGTAAAAGGAATATTGTTGATCTAACCAATATTTTTTTTTCAATATTATTTATCATGTGAGTTGATCCCCACAAAATTTATGGAAAAAATCAACTTTAATTTCTCATTCTGAAGTAGATTTAACACCCTGAAATGGTCTATCGGTGGATATTTGAATATAATGGTCCTTTCCCTTTTCTTTTTTTTCCTTCAAAGCTAGATCAATTGTCTGTGAGATGCAAACTGAATATAGTAGAGAACAGAAACTGGCATTTGCTTTTGAAGTTGAATGCCGAATTATAAAGATTTTTTTCCCACAGTTCCATTAAATCTAATTTCATTGCTCATAGATTCTTACTAGTATGTGTTGATTGTCATCCACAATCTCTTCCAGCCTCTAGGAAGCCTGAATTTGTCCCCAAACTATAAAGTATATTCAGTATGATGAGTGACTCCAATACAATATAAAAACTTTAAGGGGTGCATACAGACACTTTGTGTTTAATAGCATTGTTTATGATACTGAAATAATAGTGGTTTTTATAGCTTTTAATGCCAAAAGTGGCTATTCAAACACCTAGTCTGACATCAATATAATCCCATCCCACAGAATTGGATTATTTGACTAACAAATGGTAGACTTGTACAGCACAACCAAGTAGCTGTCTGCAGCTGCTAAATTACATAAAACATAGACTTTTTCCTTTCTTCTCCAGTGGACTGATGAAGAAACTGTAGTCTAGAAATTATTTTGTAAGAATACTGTTTATAGTATGAGTAGGACAGACAGAAATACGAGAAAAGCTCTGGGGCTGCCAAAATTCTCATTTTTTGGAAGAGCAGCCCTTGGGCCTTGAGAAAGTAATGTAGGAAAAATGTTATTTAAATGAGACAATTTCTGTCTCAGTACAAAATAATTATTCCCTGACATAAAAGTTATTTTGTGGAGCCCCTCCAGCACTCCTTGCTAAGGGCAGGCAGTGTGGCATTGCCTCTACTTTCAGGCTCTGCAAATTCCTTTCTCCAAGACAGATTCCACAATTTGGGGAGCAGCTGAAACTCTTAGGTTGTTCCAAAAAATTGGCAGGTTTTGTTCGGTCTTATCTCCTACCTTATTTCTTACCTGAATTCATTTTGCTCCCCAGGACAAGCAAAATACATAGTATTTTTTCCCTTTTTTGTCTTGAAGTTGCAAAAGGACTTTTTAATCCATGCAGAGGATGGTCTGTGACTGTTACACTAAGGCATGTTAGTGGCAGCTGCGCATTACACAGCAGTGGCTGTGACACATTCTACTCCCTATTCACTGTATGGTTTGGCAAAGGATCTGTGGATTTACTACTGTTGAAGTCAGAGACAAAATTCTCATTTCTTTCTGAGGTGAGAAGTCTGGACCAGCCCCTATTCCTCTTCGCAGCTAAATGTTCCCAAAACAGTGATACTTTTATAAAAGGGAATTAGTCTAGTGGGAATAAATGTTGATACTTCTCACTTTGTTTCTTCGTGAATCATCGTGTTACACATCTGTACTCTTCCTCTTTGCATCTCATGCTCCATCACACTTCATACTGTGTTTTTCAGACAATCTGATCCCCTGAAGAAAGGGGGGTCAGTCAGCAATTATAGGAGTGAAAGCCACTTGATATCTATTAATGATGTGCACAGAAAATAAACTGAAGTGTTTAGGATGTGATCTGGTTCACACATACCCACATACTAACACCGGCGCAGGAAGAGGTCATGTGAAAAGAAATGGTGAGGGATCAGCAGAACCTGGTCTCTTGGTGGCTGTTCAAGGTCAGACCAGCAAGTTAAGAGAAGTGATTGTTTGCTTCTCCATGGCACTTGTGTGACTGAACCTGGAGTGCAGAGTCCAGTTTTGGGCTCCTCAGAACAAGACGTGAACATGCTGGAGAGTCCAGCATAGGTTCACCTAGCTGGTCAGTGACCCGGATCACATAATGAGCAAAGAGAGGCTGAAGGAGATGCGTTTGCACAGCCTAAAAGAGAAAGGGTTCAGAAGTTGTCTGACTGATGTCTACAGTTACTTAAAGGGTGGTTGGAGAGAAGATGGAGCAAAGCTGGAGGTGCACAGTGACAGAGTAAGAGTCAGCAGGCACAGGTAGAAACAAATAATCATATTTACAACACGCATGGGATATTGTGAGTACTGATTGACCATGCTATGCTGAGCACTGCATTAATTTAGTGAACTTCAGAAGACTCATCAGCTCAGATGTCTCTTAAAAGGCATAAATGGTTAACCTACTTCTGCAAACATGCATCCATTAAATTTCAATATGGAAATTTTTTACTGAGAAACCTATGAAATTTTAGACATAGTTATACTTCTACAGTGTATGAATGGAGAGACATGTAGATGGAGAGAGATGTTCAGAGATTTCCCTAAGGAGAAGAGGGAAATCCATCTTTGAAGGAAATGCAGAAGAAATACAAGCTGGAAGAACAAAGAGTTCAGTGATTTTTTTCTCAAGATCTAAGGATAAACAACAATTCAGGACAATCTTTCTTAAAATATTAGTGAATGTGAAATATGGGTGTTTTTTAGGAGCAATCAGTGGTTACCACAGTGGAGCAATTGATAGGACTGCATCCATGAAACTGATTCATGCTTACAAGCATTATTAAAGCACAGTTTTCAGAATCCTTATTCCACGTTCATTTCCTGAGACTGCATCAGAAACTGGTTCCTGAAAACAAGACCATTATGTGGTGAGTGCGCCATTCATGATTTCATGTCAGTATGAGGATGGGAAGCATATTGTCCCCTACTGTAAGCCCTACACTCCCTACAGGGAGGAAATTGAGGCTTGCACTCCAGATGAGAGTCACTGTCCAGGCTCCAAATTCAGTCGATGGAGGAGCAGGATAGTGGGGACCTGTGGAGTAAACCTTCCCATTAGTCCAGTTATATGTATGGCTTACCCAATTTTATCTTAGTACACATAGACATAAGTAGAGCTTGCCATCAAATGATGCATCCTAATGTGGACTTGCCAAGTCACTGGAAAATAGATTGAATCACTGAATTATGACTTCCCTGTGTTTAAAAAATATCTGTAGTGATGAATACTTTTAAAAGGAATCCAGTTGGGTCAAACCATCTGTCTGATTGATACTGTGTGAGACAACACCATGTGAGCCTGGGGGTCTACGTGAGAAATGTGTCGAGTATTTGGATATCATATAGTATCATAAGAGAATATGGGGGCACCAGGCAGCAGCTGAAAACCAAACACAAGAGATTCTCTCATCTGGTATTTGTTTAGTTGAATGAAGAAGTTTTGAAGGTTTTATACATTTATTCCACAATTTGGCAACAGTGGGTACAAAAACTGGAATAAGCTGACCTTTACAACTTTTATCAGACAAAGACAACTTCTGTGCCTTCCCTGCAGTCTCCTTGCCTCTGGCCCCCACTCCCTAGACCAACATTTTTCCTTCCATTTTTTTCCCTTTCTTCAGTTTGTTTCCTTTACTACTCTGCACCTGCTCTTAAAATGCAAGTTACAAGTGAAGTTATTTCTTGCTCCTGGGAGAGACAGATGGACTCTGGGAACCAGAGCCACGGCACCTTCTTTGTGTAGGGTGACAGAAATAGCTCCCATGAAATACACTGTGTAACTAAACACAGATGGTCTCTTCATGATGGGACATGATGACTTAAGAAAATGGGCAGTGCCACACACACACATAAAGCAAGTAAATTGGAGACTAATAATTCTCCTGTTGGCTATAATTACATGGAAGACAGCTTCTCTGTGAGAGCAAGCTGTGCAGGCTGCAGTCTCAAGGATGCAGCATAACTGTGAATCATGCTCTTTGCAAATTTCCATTAAGTAAATTTGGTAGAAGCCACCTAACCTGTTGCAGACCTTGATCTGATGCTTTGACTTCCTACAGGTTCTTTCTAGAACTCTTTCTAGAACTTTCTGTATGTGAAATTGAAGCTGGGTTTATAATCTAGCATCTTAATTGTCAATAATACCATGTAGAAATCTCAGGTACCTCTGTTGTGTTGTCTGCTAAAAGAGAGTGCGTGGTGCTTTAGCAGGGGTGTACATAGTCTGTTTTCTGTTAGACATACTGTCATACTTCTGCAAATATGGGTTAAATATTCAAATATACAGCAGTGTATTCCACAGCAGTGGAGAGACATTGTAAGGTCCCTGATTAAAGTGATGAGCAATATACTTGGAAGTAGCTGGGCATTATTTCTGTTTAACTCCCTAGCATCCAGTAGTCACTCAGACAGCTGTAATTTGCTCAGCAGCCAGATCGACTGCTTTCGGTATAAAAATGTATCAGTGGTTTTCATGAAATTTTTACCAAACCTTCTGAAGCATTCTTCTGTTTGTAGAACTTAAACATATAACAGTATTTGGAGTTTTTAGCTCTCAGTCAGTTTCCTGACAGCAAAAGTTTAAGTTGCTGGGAAGGCTGTTCAGATCTTATCCGATGTTACCAAAAAGAAAAATAGTGCAGCATCAGTTCATGGTTAATTAACTACTAGCCTTAAGAAGGATATTGGGCAACAGGAAACACAGTAGGCTGGAAAGACTTTTTAATTGGTTTGCTGTCTCTTTGACTATTATCTGCAAAAAACACATGGGGGAAGAGCAGCAACATCATTATATTTACAGGAGTGGTTTACAGACAGCAGAGGCAGCCTGAAGAATTTGACTTCCCAGTCCCATTTTATTGCACTGGCTCAACTTCACAATAAGCATGTTTGAACCAACAGAAAAATCTATTTATGCATGTAGTTTTTGATTCGGAGACTGGAAACTTATCACAAAGTTTTGGTTTAAAAATTGTTAACACAATGATGCTGCCATGTGCTACCAAGTAGTATTAGAAATTCAATTGTCTTCATAGTTTTAAAATACTGCAAGAGCACATCATCATGGTGATAAAATGTAGGACTTTTTTCTCTCCTTTTGGAAATAATCTAAGTTAAATCAGCCTGTTTTCCTGTGTTGCTTGTGACCACTCAATAATGAAAGTAATACCTAAATTTTGTTTAGAGCAAACAAACAGGGACCACATTTTGGATTTTTTTCAGACTGAATATTGACTCATTCACAGATTGCAGAAGATGTATATCCCTAGTTAGGCTGGTTCATCTGTCTATCTATCTATCTATCTATCTATCTATCTATCTATCTATCTATCTATCTATCTATCTATCTTCTCTCTCTCTTTCTCATTTTTTTATGTGAATTAAAAAGGCTTCAGATACCCACAAACATGCTGAAATGTAATGCAAATTTAAAAAATGTGTTGGGATCCTCAAATGAAAGGCATTAGAAAATCAAAGTATTCTTTCATAGTGCAATTTATTAACGTGGTTTCTTTTCCACCTGCCAGATTCAAATGCTATGGTATGCAACAATTCCGGTTTAAAAGAATTAAATTACTTCTACTTTATTATATTATAAAATGTATGTATTGTATTACTACAAAAATCTGAAACATGATGCAGCTCTCTCAAGTATAATCTAAGAAGCACAGCTAACTGGGAAAGCTGTTTGTTCTGCTGTCTCCAGAAAAGCCTCTTTTATCAAATGGAGGCAAATCTGATGATATTTTCGGTACAAACTACATCTGACACAGGGCACACACATCCTGAGGTAAAGGTCATTCTGTGGTGTAGTACATGAGTCTTTAATAAACACCACTTGAACTTGAGGATAAATGTTTCTTTCACAATAAGATAATCCTATTAAGCCATCCCAAGCATGGGAAAAGAGTCTTAAGTATCCTAATAAGATATCAACAAAATGATTGCGCAATGATCTTGTTGTTTATATAAACAGAATATGGTTCTCACATCCAAAACCTCAGTGTTAATTCAGTCAGAGCATGGAATTGTGGTCTTCAAGCAGCAAGTAGAATGTTAATAATCCTGGCCGCAGCTATTGCACAGGGAAAACAGATGGAAATAAATGTGTCAAGACATTTGGTTGCACTCCTCTTACAGCTTTTCTTCAATACTCTATAATTTGTCAGTGTTTGAACTTTTGACCTTTGGCCATCTCGAAAAGATAGCAATAGGCTTTGGAATAAGCCAAAGCAAAGGGGCAGAAGGAGACAGGTATGGATGGAAAATCCTAGAGCAGATGGCTATGTGGCCCTGGAGCATTCCAGGTGTGAGAACTCTTGACTCAACAAATGATGAAGAAATGGCAGGAGCAGGAGTTTCTGCAAGCAAAAATCAAAATCAAATCTCTTGGACTTAATTTGAATGAAATCCTTAACTGAAGGGACTCATCCATGTTGAATACACTGTCCCTGTGGAATGGGCAGTTCGTGCAGCTGTGGTATTTCCCACAATATTTCCCACAAATTCCACAATATGGCTAGTGAGGAAGAAGAAAGGAGGGTTCATAGCTGGCCACACGTGACCTCATTTCATTGCATATAACATGGTCCAGACCAGCTACTCCTGCTCACTGACAAAATCAGTTCATGGGCATATTTTCAGTACTCCTGTGATGAACCCTTTTTACAGCTAAATTGCAAAAACTCCTTTATAACGACAGGACTGTAAAAGAAAAGGAGCCTTGCTACTTCGATTTTAATGCATATTTTATTCTTATTATCAGGAAATCAGACAGGACCAATGTAAAAAGTCTACAAGGCTTTTCACAAAATGGAATGTAAGTTCCCAGAAGATAGGCTTTAATGTGTACTGAATTTTATTAATTAATGTAAGGCACAGAAAGGCATTTCCACTATTTGGGACTGACATCCCTGACTAACCAAACCTCTGCATTCATGTAGTACTGGTAAACCTAACACATGCTTAACAAAGATGAAAATATTTGAAGGTACTTAATTACTGAATTTGACACACACGGTGGTTCCCTCAGCCACCCTCACTTCAGACTAAACTACACAGATCAATGTTTGTATTCCTTGTCAGAATTACTGAATGCATCATTCCAACTGTTGACTGAGCACCATGTATTGTTACTCCCATGTGTTATCTCCAGAAAACAGCTGACATCTTTAAATTCCGTCTGCAAGGTGCCAGATTGCTGGTCTGAGAACTCAAATCCACAGCTCACCCACAGAAAAGACATAGTCTTCATCTTGGCAGTCAATACTTCCCATATTGCCTTCAGATGTATGCCATTCCTGGAAGGAGCAATTCCATAAATAACTCTAGCACATGTTTAAATCCCTAGCACATGTTCACAAGCATCTCTTTTGAGGAAAGCACATGCTTGAAATTAAGTATGGGGCCTAAGTACTTTGATGAATACCAGTGCTTTCCTAAACTGGTGACAGTAGGATGGAGAGCTCCCCATACCCAAGTGCCAGCTAAGATGCTCTCAGTTATGTGGGTACCGCTTGGCCCTGTCCCAGTACTAACAGGCTGTCTCCTGTAAATCACTAGGCAGCTGTCAATTAGTGATGTGTGCTGGTTGTTTAAAGTACATTTACTTTCCTCACTGAAATTTTGCTTTTGGACTAGGTTCTTTTTTCTTGTTTTTTTCTTTATAGTACAGGGTTGGTCAAAAGCAAGTGGAATGAAAGAAAGTCCTGGCTTTTTACAGGAGACTCAATAAGGTTATAGAACTTGCAGGGGAAGTTTTAGTTTGCTTTTTGTTTAATGTTGTTTTCCTAAATGTTTCTGAGACTCAGGAAA
Source organism: Struthidea cinerea (assembly GCA_013397865.1). NCBI lineage: Eukaryota > Metazoa > Chordata > Aves > Passeriformes > Corcoracidae > Struthidea > Struthidea cinerea. The sequence continues at coordinate 143,866 of VZTI01002952.1, read as the reverse complement.
ATGAACCTCAATCCTTTAATGAGTCTGGGCTTCCTGAGGTTTCCCCCTTCCTTGCATCTGAAATACCTTTGCCTACCTCTAGCCAAAAGGGGAACTGTTTTGCTTTTCGTGGTTTCACCATCATTTCAGGATTTTATTCATTGACTGATGTTTATAATGTCCCACCAAGGGCCCAAAGGAATCTTTTCTTTCTGTCTGTCTTTTCTATTTTTTTTATTTTAGAAACACGAGATAGGAAACTATCTTAACAGAAAAATGACTTCTTATATTAATCAAACTATTATGATTGACCCTGATTGTTTGTTCATTAAAAAATGAAGCAGAACAATCAGTTTCTGCCAAATAAAACACTCTCAGCTATTTCAATTACTGTTTTAATTGGCTGGGCCTACCTGTCAGATTATCCTCTAATCTGTACAAGAATGTTGTTTGGAAGAGATGAGGCATGCCTGAGTTGGAGACCACAGTCATCATTCCAGCACATTCCGGTCCAAATATTGTTCTGTTTGCATAGTGGAGCTACATGACCAGTACATCCTGGGTCTGCTTCCTTCTAGAGATCCAACGTAAGACACTTTGGCTGCACCATTGGAAATGCCTGAAGACACTGATGTGAAAGAAAAAAAGTGAAAGTGAAAGCTCTACAGCTCTACAAATGGGCACATTTGGATTGTTTACATATTATCAGAGCTGCCGTTAGGATGGATTTAATAACAGTTACAAGAAAAATTGTGGAAAAGCAGTCTTGGGACATGTGAACGATCACAGAGAGGCCTCTCTATAATCTTGACTCAGGATTTACCCTTTCAGTGAATCTGTGTTGTCTGTGGACGTTAATATTCGTTAAGGATCACCACATACTCATCCTGCTCCTTACATCCTTCCCCTAAGCTACTACCTTCTACTGGAGAGGATACTGGTCTTGGCAGATCTTTCTTCTGAGACAACATGTATCCACTTTAGAGTTCAACTGAACCAGGACTGTGCTTTGGAAGGGAACATGACAGTCCTACTTCCTTCCTGTGCTTTGGTTTGCATCATGGAACTGGTTTAGGATTAACGAACTTGTTTTTTTCCCACAGCTGAAAAATGGGACCACAGCTAGCACTCTCCAGAGCATGTCAGACCTGGTGCCAGGCAGCTGTTAGTCTTAAACCTGAAAAACCCTGGCATGTGTGTGATTTTGGATGTCAGCTCCTCAGCATCAATTAGATGGATCTACAAATTATCTTCTGTTGATCTGCAATCCATGTTAATTCAGATACATATACAGGTTGCAAGCCCCTGTATAGCTACTATATTGATAGAATCAAGTCACCTGCATAGATAATAGGAACCAGAGAAATGGCAAAATACAGCTTATAAAGTACCAAGTGGAATGAACTGAGAGTCTAGGGCGCTTCTTTCTCCCCCTGCTTTTAGGGACAACAAAATTCAAGAGTCAGTGAGGAGGCCATAATGCACTGGCCACATGTAGAGTAAATACAGCCACTATTTTTGCAATGAGCGATTAGTGCAAGTTCACAGATCAGGGATACGATGATGCTCAAGCAGAACTAGTAACACACCAATAAATAAAGCCATCAAAATGCCAAAGCTTCATGTCTAACTTTGACCTTGATAGTTTACGTATTTAATTGCTAACATAAAACATGAAATTATATTTGCAAGCCAGTAAACTATGGAAAGGCAGATTTTTATTTTCTACAGTTTATACAACCTGGAAAAACCAAATCTGAAATTTCTTTGAAGAGATCTGCTATTAAACCAAGCATTTGCCTGTCTGGTTAAACTTTTATGACAGGGCCTGTGTTTCAAGACTTTCATTTTTTTATTCAGTATTTATATAATGGAGAAAAACAGGAGAACCTTTCAGAAGCAAACAAACTTAATTTCCTACAGACTTGTTTTTCAAGAGTCTTACGGTTAAACTGCATAGCACTTTTTCATACCTGTACAACAAGCACAAGTCTAAAGAAGAAGAGCATGGAGGCAGAGCATCAGCTCGAAGAGAAACACAGCTCAAAGAGAAATGCAGCTCATAGCACTTAATGATTTTTCAGTGTTTAAGTATTTCTCAGAATTTAAACTGGTTGAACATTTTCAGATAGTAAATGAATTCCCTTTATCTGTTGCTCAAGATACAAAGTAGAAGTTAGATAACAGCTAATGCTCTCTAAACAGTGATTATATTTATACCACTCTGTTTCTGTTGATTTATGTTGATATTTGACACCAAATGATGGCAAAAATATGCATGGGACAATCATGGTGTATAAATTTATTTGGTGATTGTCTTGACTAATTTGTTGAAGACCATATTTTATCTGCCTGGGGTTATTCTACACTGTGTGCTGATAACCATCACAGTTGGATAGAAAAGACATTAACATCAAATCATGAGCAGTGCCAGAATCCATATTGGGCATCCTAGACTTACCAGAGCTTTTTTTCAGAAGAAAAACTTCTTGCAGAAGATTGCTCAGTTTATGCCTCAATTTTTGGGGCAGGGTGGAGGAAATATACTTTATTTCATAATCTTTTAGTCTGGCTTCTTGCCTGAAACACTAATTGTGGTAATCTGTTTATCCCTTGCTTTCCCTATCCCATATTGTTCCCCATGCTTTCCCTTGATTTGGAGATCTTGTTGTGTGTGTCTCTGTCTGACAGATATTTCAGCACATGTACATTTGAACCCATCAGCCAATTTCAATCAAACTCAGTAGACCTGAAAAGAGAGATGACATGCAGGTAGAAGGCAGATGAGTGCTCACTGTAGGGTGACTGTGGTGAGCTAAACACCAGGCAAAAAATCACAAAAGGGAGACCTGATGAAAGCTCTGCTGCTGGCAGAAGCATCGGTAAGGTTTGTGCCTGATTTTGTACTAGAGACCTCAATTCTTAGTTCAAGTTTCTTTTATGTATGGAACTAGGACTGCAGAAGAGTGAATGTTGAAGCTTTAATAATGTGAATCTCATACTCAGTCCAGAACAACATCCATTACAGGAGAAGTAGCAATATTTCCTCTTGACTTTGTTTTGATATCCTTAGATAGAAAAAGTGTACTTGAAAAGTAACACGAAACTTAGTTTGCTTTAATTTCAAGAAAGGTTAGGTCCAAGCTGAGTTGTGGATTTTTCCTCTCAGGAAATGGGGACTTAAAAAAAAACCCCCAAAACCCCAAATGAATTATGAAAAATAAAACTGCAGTGAGCTAACGTCCAACCCCTGACTCCCCTTGTTGCTACCCAAGCCACTGAGAGCGGGTTTGATCATACAACACTTTCTCAGCTGAACAGCCCTGGGGAATCACGCAGACAGATATTCTACAGCAAAGTCTACCAATCAGAGCCTAACATAGTTGCAGTTTCACCTTTTGACCTGTTCAATCTGACAATAAAAAAAATCTATTTCTTTCATGACTCCTTGTAACACATTTTAAAGCTGTTTCAAAAGGTGTTTATTTTCCCTCCAAAACAAAGAAGCATTATGAAGTCAACAAGACTGTTCCCATATCAAGCACAGATCCTCTTGGCATGGAGACAGCTCCAGCAAAAGATGCTAACCACTGAAACTTGGCTGCCAAATAGTTTAATATATTTTTCGTATTTTCGCATGTGCACATATTGCCAGAACTTTGCTGAAAAATGAAAAAGGCTGTGTATATGACCTGAACCTTCAGCAATTTTTATTTCCAAATACTTTCACTGTGTGAAAGATGATGATGATAGTGAAGAGGATGATGATGATGATGATAATAATAATAATAATAATAGGAAACACATGAGGAAGAAAAGGAATGATGAAGAAGGGTTTGGAATTGCTATAAAATGATGTCATTATGATTGGTATCATTATTACAATTGCTGTTGCAGTAAAATCTTTTTAAAGGTGACATAAAAAGATAACTTTATGAAATATTTTACTTAAAAGTGAGCTATTAAATTAATCACAAGACTAAAGGACACACCTTCAAAATATAAGCAGGACAGAGCTATGTAAAATTTTGAATTTCAATGAATGATACTTGTCCGTGTTACAAAGATGGAAAAAAATAATTTGTGTGTGTCTGACAGTGTATACGTAGACTCTGAGGAGAGAAATCAAAAGAAGAATCAAAGATTGTTTGGACTACAAGGAAAAGGGTGCTCTTGGCAGCCACAGAAGTTGTGAACAGAAACGGCTTTGGAGATGAGATAAAAAGGGTTAGTTTTAGTTAGACTACACCTAAGCCGACCTTAAGCCATTCAGGATGCAAAGTTAGGAAAAAAAAAAAATGCTAAGCAGAAAGAAGCTGGAGAAGGAGAAAAGGAGACATTTTTTTGAAGCAGACCTGTTGACTCAGAGTTAATAGGTAAATCTGCACCAATGGTGACATAAAAGTGGTGAGCGGCGGGGAGGAAGAGATGAGCTACAAAAGCCTTGGAGGACAGAGGTTCACAGCTGAGCATTGCATGTGATGGGCAGACATTCCACTGAGGCACAGAAATACTGTACCACTGCAGCAAACCATTTAATTGGGAAGTAGTTGGATTTCAGACCTAGACTAAAAAGTTCATGCAGTTAGAGCAAAGGTAGAACGCTTTCTAACGACTATTTTGAGAAAATGAAGATTCAATCACTACAAATCTTCAAAGAAAAGGGTAATTAAATGTACATCTTGTTAAGAACATTGGGAATTCAGGGCAAGTAGCTGTACATTTTAGAGGAATATTTGATTGCTTTATTCACATACCTTTAAAACATATCTTTAGATCATCAGTTGAAAGATACTAAGTAATGAAAAACTCTATTAGCTGTATGTGTAATCATTTTAATAAAACAATAGCTTTTTCTTAGGAAAGAAAAATAAGAACATTATTAGCTTTAAGCATATCTTAAAATGGCATTTGGTTAAAGTAGCTCTCAAAATTGATCATTCTGGGCCATACTCAAACCACCTGAATTGTCCTTGAGCTTTCCACATCTAAGAGAATTAAACATGCTTTCAAGAATTATTCAAAGAGCTTGCATCTTAAACAAAGTAGCAGTTAAAATTAGCTAATAAGAAAAAACAGGTACAGATATTTAGCTAAAATACAACACTGTATTATACAATACCGTATTTATACTTTTGTCTTGAAGAAAAACTTGTTTATATGTTCATCTAAGTGCTTTCCTAAATCTAGACCTATGCTCATAATTAGATATGAAATAGGTGATGAATTACCATAGTGCACCAACCACACTCTCCCAAATACTGCTTTAACTAGCAAGTGATCCTGTTTGACCTAACTGAGGCCATTCTTGGTGCATTTTTAAAGCAGTAGATGAGAAAAGCATTTAGGGAATGGCTGGTTAATTAGTGCACTGTTTGTTGTCCATACCATGAGTGCCTTGCGGAGGAATAAATGAATGTTTTTTAAACTTTTTTTTTTTTTTTTAAACTAGAATTGAATATTTTAACACTATTTATAAAGCCACACATTTTAGCATGCAGAGCAGTCAGAAACATTCCATAGGCATCTGCTGGGACATGGACTACTACTCTGCCAGCTTTCTGTGGGCAATATTTTTTTACTGCAATGAAGAGAATTCCTTTGAAAGAACAGGCAAGTATATGTGTAGTTTACATACTTTTGTAGTTCACATATTTTGTGGCTAAAAATATCCAAAGTCCATACCCCACCTTCAGACTGAGACTTGGAAGCAGATCCAGCTGTGGAGTACAGCTCTTGTGTGAGGCTGATTTTCTTGTGTGTGAAAATAATTCATAAAAAAATAAAAAAAAAAAAATTAAAAAATCCCACAGAAACTTTAAACCTTGGAATCTGACATGGAATGAATATTTCTTTCATATTTTATTTCATAAGATGATTGGTCCAACTGTCTCTGTATAAGGATAAACATGAATTCTTGGACAGCAGCAGAAAAAACAAAATAAGAAGACTTCCTAAAATCTGATGTTTGGACTGACCAAGCTGCAGGAAAATATATCACTTGGCTTTAAAGACTCCAAACATCACAGCAACAGACTGTCCTAGATTTCTGGCAGGTTCACTCGCTTGTTCGTAGTCTCAATATAAAGCAAACAAAACTACTTTTACTACTGAATTTAAGTAGGATGTTGATCATGCTCCTGCAGTACTTCTACAAATGCGGATGAACTGCACATGAAGGGCAAGACCCCAGTTCTATTTTTATGTCTGGACAAGATGGGGAGAATGGGAACTCTTCTTACAAATTAAGAAGGTAAAGGTGGTCTTTTTAATCTGACTATTCTATATTATTCCATGCCAATTTAACATCTAGAGTTACAAAGGCACAGTTGCAAAAACACTAAAGGTAAGAACATATATTCTGAGCAGTTTTCTTTAAAAACAGTTAATTTATGTCTAAAATGATAATCCAAAGAAAACCTAAGAATACGTGATTTATGTCTTGTGGCAGGTTGACCTTGGCTGGATGCCAGGTGCCCACCAAGCCACTCTCTCACACCCCCTACTCAGCTGGACAGGGGAGAGAAAACAAAATGGAAAACAGCTTGTAGTTTGAGATAAGGTAGTTTACTAAAGCAAAAGTGAAAGGTTGTGCACACATAAGCAAAGGAGAAAACCAAAGATTTTACTCTCTGGTTCCCATCGACAAGCGATATCTGGCCACTTTCTGGGAAGCAGAGCTCCAGCACCCACAGCAGTTGCTCCAGAAGGCCAATGTTATGAACAACAAATGCCCACCCTTTCTCCTTCTTTTCACAATTTTCTTTTGCTGCAATGGGAAAAATGAACTCCATCTCAGCTTGACCCATTACATCTGGACATTAGTGCAATGATGTGAACACAGGGGCTTTTTGTGTGTTTTTTCTGTGTTTAGGGCAACTACTTATCTTGCTTCCTGTGACGTCTCCTCTTCTAACCCAACCCAAAATGTAATTCAGTTGGTAAATAGGGATGTGGTGGTTTGCCCAGAGGGTGGAGGGGGTGTCCTGCTGCCAGACCAGACAACAGCAGTAGCTATCGAGGGGTTGCTGCGTGTCCAGACGTCTTGGACCAGTGCCCGGAGCACTGGTGCAAGGTGACTCTCCAGACACCCCTGGCTCGCTGCACGTACTCACAGGAGTTAATCTTTGCATCTAGTCTGATGCACCCGAAAAGATTCCTGATCACGTATGTTAGCCATCTGTGCAGTGCATGCATACACATATTCCAGTCCAGGATTTCCCGGACGGAAACACGGGAGCACTTACTGTACACACACTGAGGTAGCCATTGTTAGGCATGACTTGAGTCCATGCTTGCACTTCTCAGCACACAGAGAGAGCACCAAACCAGCTTTCATTCACATGGATGCATGCCCTCACCCAAACACAGAGCAAAGCTTTTAATTATTTCAATACTGCAATAGCTTCCTATCTTCCTCACAGAAACTTACTGTCAGCAAAGAAATTTATTGGTTCTGAGAGGAAGGTAAAAAAACCTCAACTTTTTAAAACCAGAAATATCATTTAAGTTGTTCTTAATTTAATTTTTATACTATACACTCTCGAGAAGTACTTGTTTGACCTCAGGTTCAGTTTCCAGGGTACACCTCACATCTGTTGTTTTCATCATGGGAAATAACTTTCCTTTCCTTTGACAGATAAGGAACATCAGGAGACTGCTGTTTAACTGGCCACAGTTACCACCAACAAATTCCAAACATGCTGTGAAAAAAGGAAGTAATATGTTTCTTGTTCTCTTTGAGATATCTTGTACCTTATTGTGGTATCCTTTGCCATCATTCATCTCTATTTGGGAAAAATATGTACATGTTTCCCCTGAAAAATGGTCTGTGATGGATTAGGAATAGAGATCAGGATTATATGTTTCACATCTACAGGTTCCAGGGAGGTCCCAACTTCATTCCTGAAATACAAATATATATATATAACCATCAAGATACTGGAATTACAGTAACAGAATTCCTCCTTAAGCAGGAGGAATTGAATTAAGATGGATGAGTAGTTCTAGTGAGAACATTATTAAGGAAAGGCTCTGCTGTTTGAATAAAAATATGAAGTATTCTAAGCCAACTGCCTGCCATTAAGCAGTGCAGACCATATAAACACCCACTCAGTGATGAGGTTAAGAAAATCCCACAGCACCACAAAAGCATAGAAAGAGAACTCATTTGTTCCAGCCCATGCCTCAAGGGAGGATCTGGTATGCCTAGGTCCAACCTGGCAAGTGTTCAGGTGTTTCCATTAGGAAGGAATCCACTAATGGAGATTCCTTCCTAATACTTCTCAGATAATCTGTCTCAGTCCCTCACTACCCTTTCTGTAAGAATAGTCAGTGTATCTTCAATATGGACCCCCTTGATGCATTTGAAGTCAAAGATTTTTTTCATTCTAGCAATGACATGGAGAATGGAATATCCCCTTCCTTTCTGCAGTAACTTGCACATTGTTCAAATATTTTATAATTTCTCCTCTCCGTCTTCTGTTATACAAGATAGAGAGACTATGGATTTACTATTTTTTTCATTTTTGGCATTTTAAAAACACTCTGAATCAGTCTCACTATGGACTTTCCTCACCTACTCCACTTGTTAAAGAGTAGGTCAGACTTTCTGAGCAAGTTAACACCACAAGTTTATTGATTATATGCCACCAGTGAAATGTGCTGCCTCTAATCTTGCCAATTCCCTTGCTTTCACTAATTCTGAAAGGTGTTATTGTTCCTTCTGCTCTACATTAGTTAGATGAGGTGAGATTTCTTCATGGGAATCTGGGCAGTGTCAAGGTACAGAGCTTTTCACACTAATTTACAAGGGAATAGTCTTTGGGAACATCTGTGTGTTTCAGCAGCACCTGCAGTGTCAGGATGTCTCTTTCTGCTTCCCAGCTTGATTTCCCTCTTCTCTGTCCAAAGAAGTACGTCAGCTTGCCATGGAAATAGAAAATAAAGAGAAGAAAGCACAAGGATATACTTGTGATGACAGATTTGATTCCAGTTGGCATTTGCTAGCAAAGGATTCCTTTCTCTGATAACTCTGTGTACTGGACCATGAAGGGAGCCACTACAGTAGGTACTGAGAGCCCTTGACTGTGAACTTCAATGCTGACTTCATTCTGGTCATCAGGTTATTGATACGTATACCATCCATTGTCTTTCCCAAGGCTTGTTTTATCCTGAAGATACTCGAAAAGAGAAATCAGTTATGCTGACAGGAATGCCTTTGGGAAGAGATAGAGCTAGTACATCATAGGGGTAGTCAAGGACTGGCTACCCAAATCTGCCTGGAGTATCACTTGTTGCCTTTCAAAAAATATAAAGGAGTCCAATGAGCATCGAACAAAACTAAGCAGATCTGAAACAGAACTAAGATGGTTACACAGGGTTTGCACCAAGGTAACAAGGGATGGAAAGGGACTTCCACAGACAGTAATGAGCAGACTTACCTTCCGAAAGACTATTTGTACCCTACACATATTGGAAGTGGAGGTAGTTGAAATACAGCCACTGCAGTGCTTAGATATGTCAGAGCTCAGATTGGCATCTATGGCTCAGTATCAGCCTGATCCTTTATTGCCGAAATTGCCTGCCTTTAGACTGAGGCTGATGCATGTCTGTCTAAGAAACCCACAGCAGAGTGTGCAAAACCAGCATAGACATACCCAGCATCACAAATGCAGTGAGCTGTTTTCAGTGTTGGTCCATCTTTGTCCCTTCTCTTTCAGTTTCAGCTCTCCTTCTCCAGCATATCTCATTTCTACTGAGCCATTTATTTTGCTGATTCTAAGCCCTATTGCCAATAGCTTTGTTGTAAACTAGAGAAGTCTTCAAGTAACTTCTAAGGGTTGATTACTGTCATTCTCAGTAAATCTGTGCATGTGTGTGTTCGGCTTGCTGGAGGCCTGAGCACACCACTCCTCCAATCAACTCGAAGTGCACCAAGACCAGCAGAGCAGCATCTGCACTTATACAGTGAAATTCTATTCAGTGAAGAACTGCAAATCCCAAGCAGTGCCATTCATGCATACCTATAAACTTTGCTGCCAGAGTAGGCATCACCTCAGTAACATTGTGGCCACATTTATGCCATGAAAGGGTATTTACAGCAAAAGTTGGGAGGTCCCTGATTCAAGCTGTGAGATTTTAATTTCATCCACAGAATCGCCAGTTCCAGAACAGAAAAGGTGTTCCAAAACCTTGGCAAACCTTTCAAATTCTTCCTCTGATCTTAATTTCTTGGAATAATCAGTGTGGTTAATATAGAAATCAAATAATCTCTGTATGTAAATCAGTTCAGTCACACAAAGGACACTAAATAAAAAATATCTAACAAAGGATCTTCACAATTTATAGCCTGCCAGGCTTAAAGTTATGACAATGAAGTTTCTTGTTTTCTCTAGAATGGTCCTGTAGATTATTACCCAATAAGAACTGCACCCCATTGAGGAATGCTTGCCTAGAAATCTCACACAATAAAATGTCATATTTCTTGCCTGATCTATAACAAAAATGAACACTTCAGCAGAGGGTCAAGGGAATGACATGCCATTACTGCAGAAATTTTCTCCTATGGCTACTCTTTATTCTCCCAGTGGGATTCTTCCCAGGATAATGATGGAAAGCTGTTTGCACATGAACTGCTTCCCTTTTAGATCTAGCAGGCTGACAGGAATCATTCCTGCTCTAAAGACCCTGAAGTCAAGTGAGCTGAACTCTTTTGGAGTGGGGCTCCAGTGCTTACAGCTTTTCTATTGAAAAATGACTCTCTATAGGGTGAAAGAATGGAATTTTCATAAAACCTGTTCATCTTAGATAAAGCAAAACTGAACTAGAAAGCAATTCACAAACATGGGAAAGAAAATGTCGGCACAAGGTGCTCTGTTTTTAAAGGACTGTGTATAAGCAGCTTAATGATATTGGTATAATAGCAGACAGAAATGGGTGCATACACTATGCAGATCAGAAATGGATGTACCACTTCCAAAAGGCAGCATGTGGACAGCCTAGCAACAATCACATACATTTCATGTAGCAGCTCTAATGCAAGTTTGGCCCAGAAAAATTTGAAATGGATGTTTGGAAAAACAATACTTTGGTGTAATAAATTTGTTGACAAACAGAATCAGGGAGCTCCTGTTCTGCCACAGAGGTACACTGAAGAGGGGAGTGGTTTATTGATTCCCCAGTGGCTTCGCCCATCCAGAGGCACATGGGAAGAAAGACTGAGAATTGCAGAGGAAGACACTCCATAGCTGTGTTTTTCTGGTAGAAAGTTTTTGCTACTGAGCTCTGGAGGAGGACGGTGGAAGGAGGAAGGCTTCCTAAACCTCTTGCTGTGCATCAAACCCTTGTCAGAGGGAACTGTGTGAAATACAGAAAATGCCACCCCATCAGTAAGATCTGCAGGCACTGCAGTTCAAGACAACCTCTGCTTCAGGAGCCTTGTACCCCACCTACAACACCTGCAGGACCAAGCATCCATTAAACATACCAGCTGCAAGAGGGGCTGCTGCTCCACGAGTTCCTACTCATCCTGCTCTGTCCTGTGCAAATACCTCTCAAAGGCCTCAAAACCATCTCACTTCTTCACCCTACAGTCACAGCAATTCTTCCTTCCTCCATCCCGCCTCCATCACTTCACCTAGCAAACACTGCACCCACCTTACATCGGTGTTAACAGCCATACTCCCTGTGTCGATGTGTCCCTGATCTCACAGCCCGAACAGACCTGCCAGAACCGAGACATCCTTGCTGCAGTCTCCAGCAGTAGAGGAGCTGGGGAGTTGGCTGGCTACAGGTGATCAGCAATGGATTTTGAAGTGGAAAAATAGAGAAAAAGTTGCCATGATCTCAAATTCAATGAAACACTGATAGTTTTCTTCAGTGACAAAATCTGTATGTCCGCACAAAGAATTGCATATCATATTATTTCTAATCTTTTATATCTCATTATATCACTATTATCTAATGGATCTCTGATTATTATACATGCGAAGAAGAATGCATCAGCCGTCTTCTTTAAAATATGCCTCATAGTACAGTGGAAGACACAGAAATTGCCAATGTACGCTATTACCTACAGACACCCTGAGCTCTAATCCCCACTAAACTCAGCTCTGAGAACTGCTGCGCGGTGAGTCTGGCCCTGAGGGAAGAGGAGTGCTCTGGGAAGGGAGGGCTGCGGCCGGGGGCTGCGCTGCACCCAATGAGCAGTGTTTGGCACAATGGACAATTGTCTTCCAGGTGTATTCATTTGTCCCCACCAAACAACATTCCCCAGAGCACAAAAGCCTTCAGTGTGGGGACAGCTAAGCATAACAAATGACATACCAGACTTTTCCGAGGTCTTTGATGATTATAAGAGGTCTCTGTTCCACCGTTATTGACTTTGCTGTCTTTGTGTTATTCCTTTAGAATGGACTTAGTGTGTTGCATCATTTCAAGTTCTGGTGCAGGGTTTGCACTGGAAGGTAGGGAAACTGGAGAAGGAAGAAGGACTGTGAAATAATTCTTAGACTGGCACTCTCTAAAACAGTCTGTTAGTTTGCTGTCTTGCTGGCTGCAGGTTTTGTTGTCTCCGCTCTTTTTTTCACAAGGCACACATTTTTACAGAGTGAATGATCTTCATGCAACTCCAAATAACCACTTATTTTGGTAAAATTTATAACACCAGATTCTACTTTTAGCCAGGAAATGCAAACAAAGCTTGGAGACAGCTTGTTCCCTGACCCCAAATTCATTCCATGTTGCTATAGCATCACCCCCTGAGAAAATGGGACCAGCTCTTTTCCTCTCCTTAGACCTGCTCAATGGGCTTTTGTCAGCTGTTGAATTATAGCATTAAAATTCAAATACTAGGGATTTAATGGAGGATTATTATGACACCCTGGTGCATTCTTTGTGTTGCTCTTGGCAACAAACCCAAGGAATGAGTGAAAGAAATAAAAACGAAGAGCTGTCTTGTTAAAATCATGCTGGTGCTATGACATATTTAGGAGGGAGAAAAATGGTTCCCTAACCTTGACTATTATTGTTGTACCAAATGGACTGAAAACTCTTTTCAGCCAGTAAGCACTACTTGCAGCTGAACTCTATTTCAAAGCTGTTATCATTTTCTGAAAACCAGTTTCCTTCTACCTTGTGCACAAAATAAATGGGATCAACAGTTAGGAGAAGGGCATTGCATCTGCTTACTACTTTGCCTTGCTCACCAGAACATAGCAATACTTTGTAATATACTGGCATCTCAAAAGTGCCAGAGGGACTGCTTTAAAGCAGAAAGTGTAACCTGTTGCTCTCAGAATATATGCACAGTATTTTGTGTATATGTACTGCATATGCATGGCTGTCACATAAATGCTTAAATTGTGCATGTTTTCTGCCAACGTCTTCAGGTTTCTGCAAAAAAATTAGTTGTTTCATAGAAAATAATAGGATTTTGTGTTAGGCTTTAAATAGAAATTGCATTCTTCACCATACAGCCAGACTGTGCAGTGATACATCCAAGGATTTGTAGAGGGAGAACACTCTGCTGCTCAACAGTTTTCTCTGGAGAAATTGGGCTCAAATTTATCTCCTGTGTAATGGCTCTAAACTCTCCATAGGTGTATTTCCACTCTTTTTCTTTGTTCTATTTGTATTAAATATATACAAACCCCAGATTTATCTGGTAATATGAATATTATATAGATTTGAACAATCTAATACAACAGTAGCTTGAAACCTTGGAGAGCAACTTATCCTTGGCAAAGACTCTGAGCACAATGTATTTAATATTGTGAAACTAAGATCGTGAGCTGAAGCAGAAATGTGTAGGCAGTTCTTGTTGGGTTGGCTAAGCGGGTCAGTTATCCTGAACTCCTTTTTCTGGGTAATGAGAACACACCAGGACAAGCTTATTACACATGACCCTGCACACCTCTGATTGTGTTTGGCTGAGAAGACTCTGCTAACAGCAAGCATCTGACTGGTGTGCACAGTTGAGACACAAGCAAACTGGTCAGGGGTTATAGACAAAATGAAGCAATACTCAACTAATGACAACAGCAACAACAACAATAAAATAATCTGATCTCAGACATGTTCACCTTGGCACTTAAATACAATAAAACCTTTGAGTGAGGAAGGCCTGCTCCAGTATTTTGTTTTCATTAATATAAAAGAAAACCCCAAATCTAAAAGCATTCTATTAAATCTTCTCTGTAGACTACAGTATACCACAAAAAACAAACAAAAAAAAAATCCAAACCAAAACAAAAACCAGAAAACAAACCCACAAACAAAAAACCGCCTCATATATACAGCTGGATTTTGAGACCTGCCTAGCTAAAAAACACAGAAGAAACAGGAGAAAGATGTTATAACCTAGAGAAATCAGTGGCTGTGGTGGTATGCTCCTAGAGTTTTGTGTGAGGTTGCCTTACACAGAAAACTCTCTTTCTGTTTCAGGAGAGCTCAACACACAGGGTTTGTCTAGTCTTCAGCCGAGGACCAGAGCAATTGACATCTTGAGGTGATTAATTAATGTGCTCTGTTCTCCTGAGGGCTTCAAATAGGAAACTGATTAAGCCCCAGGTGCTTCAGGGACCATTACAAGTTTAAAATCTCTTGAGGCATGCCCATTATATCTGCAACCAGAGTGCAGCTGTGGAGTGAAATCAGTGGCAGGAATTGTGCCAAAAAATAAGTCAGCTGCTGGGAACTTCGGGGGAAAAGCTACCTTGCTTACCAGAAGGACAAAAAGAGAAGAGGGGCCTCCAAGGAGGCTCAGGGAATTGTGAAAACATCTGAGAGGGGGCTTCAAGGAAGTGTAGAAAGTGCAAGGCAGGGTTTTGAATGTGTTTTATCAACACATGGGATATCTTTTATTTTCACTGTGAAAACATGCCTTCCAAAGTACTGATATTTACTGATGTCTTCCAATATCTAACTGAAAATATGTCAAACATATTAGTCTAAAATGTATGATAATATGTCCCAAATAAGACCTTGCCTAGCCACCCTAGAAAAACAGTGTGTAATGAAAATTATGACTGTGTAGAATTAAAGTCATCACCAGCATAATGTGTGGGAGAAAATATATGAGCACAGGTGCAGGAACCTAAAGAGTGGCCTTGTTTTTACAATTGATCTGTTTGCTCTGGTGGAGATGCAACCTCTGCTAGAGAAATGATGTGAATGTTTCTAATTTCCATTATGCCCATTTTAGCATCTGGTGTCTTTCCTTTTTTTTCCGGGGAGTACAGTAGCTCCTCTATTGTCTGCTGCTGGCTTTGCACAGTGCAAACTGGGCATTTACAATAAAGAGAACTAAAAAAACCCAAACAAACCACAAAACCCAGCAGCTATCCCATTATCTCATAAATACCTTCCTTTTTGTGTTTCCAGACTGTCAGAAATGATCTTTACAGAGTATTGTGTGGCTGGAACACCTGAGAAATTTTCTTGACACATTCACACTAAAGGCTTTAAGATGAGACTGCAGCGTGTCTTATAAAAGTTGCTGGTCACACAAACATCAGGGACACACAGTAGCTGGCTGGCTCTGGATTGGCATTGTCTTTCTACGCCAAAAATTATTAATTTTTCCTGATATACCCATTGCTAGTATTTTATTCCTTTTATTTGAACATGATTACTTACTGATATTTGTAGTACCTGTATTTAAAATATGCTTTTAGTTTATAGAGATGGTGAGCATTTTAGAGACCCTCTACCATCAAGATTACTATACTAAGACTCTATGTAGAGTTTTATAAGTATTATTTGCTCTTGAAAAAATATTGTTGGCTCTTGACACGCCTCAGGTTACTGCAAATGGCATGACCACTGCACACAATTAACAAAGGATGAGGTGAGAATTACAAATTGTAGGAAATATGTATTTCTCTCTAATTTTTTTTCAGCCTCTTATTTCTGGGATATTCCAAATTTTCACTAATTAAAAAAAAAATGCTTTAGGGCACTAGTTAAATTACAATTTCCAAACCAAATTATATTCCTACCACTAAAGTTAACCTTTCCTATCAACAGGAAACAAATCACAATACTGTGGGAAAAACAAAAAGTCCCACATACCTGGCTGACCTCAGAGAAAATCACCTACTGCGAGGTGAAAAAATATTATTTTCTTTCAGAAGGAGACCTTTTTTTTCTTTCTTATTTACTTTTTTTTCCAATGATGGGCTATGGCCAGACTGAGTAGTACCTGCGGAACAAAGAAAGGATTCTATAAATAAAAAAACCTTTACTGATGACAGAACTTTGCTCTTTTTTGATCTTTATGTTGAAGAAATACAGATAGAAGTACATGTGAGCCTGTCTTTTCTGGACTGGCATCAGAAAAACTTGGCAGAGAAGCCTAAATGACAAAGCAAATGGAATTATTCTTCAGACAAGTTAGACTACAAAAAAATCTCAAGGTTTCCTGCGTATTAACATAAGTATTTTCAATAGCTTTTGGCTATTTTCCATTCTGTCACTGTCAATGAAGACAGCACTAGCCAGCTTCTTGCCTCTTGCTATGCGGAAGCTCATTCTGCTCTAAAAGCTACTTCTTCCCACTGCCTTGATAAATCCTGAAGAATTTCCTCTTCTTGGCTAGGTGTGTGGTGTTATTCTTCTGCAATGCCAGTTGTGAGAAACACATCTGCTTTTCACAAATGAATGTTTACACTGAGTTCCTTACTGTCTGTTTTCTACATATTCCACAGGGATTTCAGAAATTTGTTATGAGGACAACTGCAACACAATGACAGCCAAAGGAAATATATTTCAATGTTTGTCATTGAACACTTGACATTTAGCATACCTAAATATTTTAAAAGGTGTTTGTATCCTTTATTGATCTGCTGCTTTTAGAGTGCACTTAATTTTGGAGGTTTTCTGTGACATGTCATATAAATTCATAAGGATCAAATCCTGTCTCAGACCACATAATCCACATTGAGAATGCAGAAAAGAGGTGGGAGAAGAAGTAATCATGGAATGATGATTTGACTTATTGAACTTTGGGAGTGAAGTAATACTTTGGGAACAGAATGCACCTCTTGTTTTTCTGCCTAGCAGTTTTAAAGTTGTCTCCAATTTCCTACTGCTTAAATGACCCATTTTACTTTCCTGTAACATTGAAATATTTGTCTACATAGCTCCCAAAATCAGCTCCAAAATTCTTTTGCATTTTTTTCCAGCAAAAAATTATGAAAAAAAATGAAAACTACCTTTCCAGTAAATAGTTTAGTATTCTAAAAATTACTAAAATTATGAAAGGAAAAATGTAAATGATGTTTAAAGTGCCATTAATTTTATGAAACAAAGAAATAAAAAGTGGATGTGAAAACTAGTTTTCTTCAAAATAGCCCATTGTTGGTCTGTTTCCATTCCAAACTGTGTAACCCATAGACCATAATGTCCATCAGTGTAGCTTAGAAACTTGCCAATTCCTTTGGTCTTTCCCATCTTTCTCAAACATAACAATACAATCTTTGTAGACCATTTTCAAAGAAGCTGAGGGTTTCATTTTTCTGTGAAAAATGCCCCAAAAATCAAGTTGTAAATCTCTCTTTTATGTGTTCAAATCATAATTTGTTTTTTGTTTCATCACTGCTTCTTTCTTTAAAATGGTATCTTTCTTTAAAATGTTGAAGTATATTTGTGAAAAGTAACCTTCTCATTCTCATGCTTTGTGACCATTTTGTGATGCTCTGAGCTTTTTCAAGTCTCTAATAAGTTGCATGTTTTCATATTTTTTCCTTTCAATAATGATGTTTCCTTTTTATTTATTTATTTTCAATTTTCCAGTTCTTGCTCCAAGGTCGTGTCCAAATTTGGTAGCAAAGTCAATGGGATGCTTCCTGGCGAATGCATTGCTTGCTTTTTTGTTCTGTGATTGTGTTCACTAAGTCCCTGCTAATATCCCGAGACTTGTGGGGACAATAAAAGCCTGTTTTCTGTTGCAATAATGTTTTTGTGCAATCCATTTCCTTCTGCTGAATTAAGAATGACTTTATCTGCAAAAGGTTCTCTATTATTTTTATTACTGGGGGCTGATGTAATGGTAGCAATTTAGAAATAGTTCTGGGCAATGTTTTTCCTGCGTGTGAACATATGGCCTAATCTACAAACAACATGTAATGGTGATTTATCAAAAGGGCTTCTTTCTTGCAGTATTTTATGCTGTAGTAGGCATACATTTAGATTGGAATAAAATTAATTCTTTAGCTCATGTCTGAGTGTGCTTTCCGAAGGACAAGTAGCACTGTTGCACTGGCTGTGCAACTACTCCCTATCACTGTTCGTCTGACTTGGTGACAGTCACACCATTTCCATGTTTCAAAGCCATTTGCTATATAGGATTTTCTTCCCTTCCAACATGTTTAATTTATTCCATTCCTTATTCATCCTTGCTTTATAAATTATAACAACATTTTCCTATTGTCACAGGTTGGGCATTTCTTTTCCTGTGCTCTTTGTTGGCTTTGTCATTTGACCTACAACATGTCAAATGATTTTTCACAAACATGTTTTCGATTGTTATTACTGAAAGTTTCATTACACTGCTCCTTTGGCTACGAGATCACACCATTAAAAAGAAGACTTTTCCCTTCATCTTTTCTAGATTTTCTGTTTAAGGCACTTTTATGTTTGCTGACATCTTCACAATTTACTGGAAGATTTCATATCAGCCTGTCATTTCTACCAAACAATATAATGATTTGCAGTTATTGGAGGGTATTTCATTGCACTTTCATGTACTGTGGACATCAAAAATTAGTTCTTTATCATATTAATGGGACTTTCTTGAGTCTGATCTGTTCCTCAGTCTTAGCTAAGGGATTTATTTGACAGAAGTATCTGCACCAATTATCAGGACATTCAAAAGAGAAAATGGTGGTCAAAATCTTTTCCTTATTTATATCCACTTCAAACCATTTTCTGGAAGGGATGGCAAGGGTACAACTGGTTTTAAAAAGTAGTTCCCAGGAAAAACAACAGCAGGGAAATTGGATTTTTGCTGGAATCATACTAAAGGTTTACTGGAATCAGATTCAGTACTCAAAGTAACTCCAGATTTTAAATTCTGTTTTTGCCCAGCTGGTTTTCAGCCAGACTTCATTATTTTTGGTGAGCTCATTTAAATTTTTATTTTTTCCTCAATCTGCAGACAGCTGGAAAATTATACATAGATTTCAGCTCTTGTTTTTCTTAAAATTTTAGCAAATATCTGTGCAGTTAGCAAGCCTGTTAATCTAGACTAATGTAAGGGACAACAGAAGCATTTCTCCTCTACCTGAAATACAACAGCATTAAGATAAGGGCTACCCTAGAAAATCAGAATAAAGCGTATTACAGCTATTTCCAATGAATCTTTGATAGCAAAGTGCTGAAAACAGTTGTTGCACATAGCTTTGCATTTTTTATAAGAATTTTAAAGTGAGTTTTTAATTAATGATTCCATTCTGCAAACATTACCTTGCTTTACTTATATTGAGAGAAATTTCTTAACCAGTTTGCTCTCAAACACCAAGTGAAACAGATGCACTCTGCGGAATGAGGAGTCCCTAGAGCTAGACATGAGAGTAGCTGCCAGGGTTTTTACTTTTTTCCTTACTTGCCTGGGTTTAAGCTGTTGACCTCAGTGATGTCTAGTGTCATAGATCTCCTTGAGTTAATCAGGATCTCTGAGAACCTTTCCATTTGTTTCACGTCTACTGTCTTTCAATTTCATCGGCACACCATATTTCTCGTATTATGAAAAAGGCTAAATATGAGAGTCCACATGCTTTCTCTATAACTTCACATATTTTTGGAAACAACCATCACATCTGCTCAGTATTCTTGCTCTTTTCACTGTTTCATACAAAAGATGCTGGCTTTAACAACTGTTGTCACTGGTTTTGGACTCCTTTCCACGTTTTTGTCTTTCCCAGAACCACTGAGGTGCTTCGTGTGAGATGGTATTGACACGTCTCAAAAGGAACAATTTGCAATTTACAGGTCCTTTCTACGGTGCTCTTGGCTCTCTCTTGGGCTGTTGATACAGATGGAGATTTCTGTGGCTGACCTCAGAGGAATTCTTCTGATCGGCAGGAAGGCTGGAATGTTTGCTTGATGACTCATCCTTGTACCCTCTTTTCCTGCCCTTGCCTCTTACATTTGAGTGATATCAGATAACATCTATTAAAAACAAGGCCAAAAAAAAGGGCTCTCAAAGCTTACTGCCCTTCATAACAATGACTTTTGCTCTTGGGGTAACTCGTCACAGGGAGTTGGATATGGGTAACTCTGTACAGGCTTTACATCTTCTGCTTCTGTGCTGGGTCCATCTCCTAAAAGTCCTTGCTGTTCTTATATTGCAAAATCAAAGATAGCTCTGACATAAGGTGGCTGAACCCAAATTGTTTTAAGTCTAAACACAGTAAAATCAACTCTGGAAAAAATACATGACTGTTTTACCAGGAGAAAAAAACCCAGTAATTCATATTTAGATCTTGATGTTGGGTTCTGAGAATTCCAAATGTCAAAACACTTATGCCAAGGAAAATAGAAACAGCCTTATTAATAGTTTCAACGAGTGACAATATAAAATTACGTACTTTTGAGTTAATGAGTGATTAACAAGTCACTCTTTTTAATTACTTTTCCAGAAGGACTACAAAGACTTCAGACAGAATTTCAGCTTAGTTTGGGTAAGTATTGGCAAGAGGTAGTCTGCAAAATTGGTTGGGCAATGGACAGGCACTTTGGTGAGATTTCTAGTTCTTCCATCTGGTCACTTGGAAATCTCAGAATTAGGTTCTATCTTGGCCTTTTTCTGGCATTTTAAATGCAGCTTAAATCCAGGAAATTGAACAGCTAATGAAAACCAAAAGGAAGGCAATTCAGGATGTTGATGCATTTAGATTCTTGATCTTTCTAAAAAAGATTTTTGTTACTCCTAAAAAAATAGATAATTTCAAAATTATCCTAGATATTAAAGAAAATGCCATTGCTATATCTGTGGCTGAGCAAAGAAATAGAATGCGCCTGATTAAGGCCATGAAACAGATAGAATAGGCTCAGATCACTTTTGTCAACAATGTAGGTTTAAAAACACATGAAAATTCTCAATTTCCAAGACTGAAAGTCATAAAAAAGCACCAAAACCACCACCAAACTTGAATTTGGCCATGGGTAGCTCAATAACTGAAAACAACAACATCTAATAGTAAGTCAGCAAGTCTCTAGTTCTGACTTGCTTTTGGCAGTCAGCAGTTTGAACCCATGCACACAGTTACAGATAAAGGTAGACTGAGTAGACTACTATGTTCTCAGTTTTGGAGCATAGATTAGGCTATTTGGAAAACAAAAATATTAAATGTAGTCTGCCTGATAAATATTGACTCTCTGGCAGGTTTGAAACCTACAATGCTAAATAAAATATTCACTTTCTTAGCAACACTTGACTTTCTTAGTGACACTTGATCTATGAAGTCAACTCCAATAATGTTATAATACATTGAAACAGGAACAAAAAACAAATTAAATGTCTCCTGGGGCAAAATGATTACAGCAACTTTTGACTAATTTTCTTCATTTTACCTCCCCATGCTGTTTGCCACCTAAAACTCAAAGTCTGTTTTTTACGTTATGAATGCCTGTTTTGTAAATTCAGAAAATACTAGGTGTAAACATGCACATCAGTTAAACAATTACAATAAGAATTAACTGATTAATAATACATTTTTCAAAGGCATGGAAGGGTATAATACAACACTATTACAGAAGTACATTTACATAATGTAATCCTTTACATGTTTTTTGGTTAAGATAATGGTTATAAATTTATTCAACTGGTATAAACATGAAACATCCATAATCTGATTTTGGATAAGCCTCCATCATCACATAATCTCCCCCTGCAATGCTCAGTGGTCATGTTTACAAAGCTCATTTTGTTTCTAATAATTCTCAAGAACAAGAGCTAAAATTGAATACAAAATTATCCATCCCAGCTCAGCTGAAACACTGTATGCACAAGTCTAAACTCTATTTTACAAACTCATCCACTACTAAACCTAATGAGGCTGTCTGAGAAAGGGGAAAAACTTCTTTTTGTCAGACTCATGAATTTTTGCATTTCTGTGTTTTACAAGTGTTTTCCATGCAGTTCCGTAGATAAGCAAAACAATGGGATTAATGAGCTATGTCTTTGGTCTTGTTTTTTTTTTATCCAGGTTCATGACTATTTTGAGAAGAGTAGCACAAAGCACCCTTTAGCCTATACCTTGACTACACCTGATCTTCTGAAATGGTGCAGTGGGGGTAGGGATAGGTTGAAAATTTGGCTTCTATTTCCCACAGCGTTACACTGTGGTAGATGTGTTACCATGACATTTGTGTTGTGTGCCCACACGATATTGCAACCTTCCCTAAGGGATGAGCTGTGGAGCCCCATCCCACTGATTTCCCTTGCCACCATGCAGCTTTGCTCGGGACCACAGGCCAGGCATAATCTGTCTGAATTCAGTCATTATCTAACATATCCAGCTATGAGATCTTAATCAAACAAATCTTTTGTAATGTGTTGCTTTACACAAGACTGCCATGTTCATGTTATTACTGTTGAGTAGATGCCAATGAAGTAAATTATAAAATAAAAAATAATTTATAAGAAGAATGCATTATAAACAGAAATTGTGTTGGGCCTCAAATGAAGCCTTTCCAGGTATTTTAGAATTTTTAACAACTGAGTGGCACTATAGCAAACATCTCTAGGTAGATGACAATTACAAGTGAAAAATCTTGCTGCAAAGTAATCGTTAACGCTGCTAACCAAATAACCTGACTGGAAAATACACTGAAGAAACAAGAAAAAAAGGAATTGGTCTTATGAAGAGAAGTAACTTTGTGCTTCTTTCAAATTTTCCATCATTAGGTATTGAGAACCAGAACTAATGTTTCAGATTAAATATAAATTAATGGGATATAAATTAAATGTATATTAAGCAGAGCAGTAGATGGACTGCAAAGGAAAAGGCTTCCAGTACAGTGACTGATTTAATGATATATGAGATATAAATTGAACCCATGTGAAGTCAGGAAAATACAAGTCTAAAACCATCAAGCTCCTTTCACTGTTTTGAATGACCTTGGTCTAAATTAATGATAACAATAGTTAGAATTATATCCTATTTTTATTGTTATCTAATTAATTTAATCTTTTAAAGTGGAAAAAAAATAGTGTCTATGCTAAGCTTTAGGCTGCTGTGAATTAAAGTGTCTAGGTTCTAAATTAGCTGCAAAAAGAAGGTTTTTAATGGGAATACCAACTGACCCTTGGCAGTCACAGTGTTAAGAATTGCTACTGCAGTATTAAGTTACATCTCTGTTCCCTGGGCACAGTTTTACAAGTTATATAACAACAACCATTGTAGGATTACTCAATCCCTTTACCTAACCCTAAATGCATGCTGGACTTGTGGTTGCTGTAATAGTTCTCCATTGCCATGTTCAGAGAAAATGTTCAGTGACACCATCAAATCCAGATCCTGCTGCCTGCACAGACCAGTAATGTTCTGCTTACTAGTACCACCCACCCTAAGGGACATTATTTTGTTTTTCCTTCTTTCTTCGTTGGCAACCAATTCCTGCCCAAATTGGTCTACTCCAGAAAAAAATCTGCACGTATAATAGACCCATTAGCTACAGGTACAGTACATACTGTAATTCACTTCTTGGCATTTGTGTGAGACAACCACCCAGATGGAGAAGGAAAGAATAAGACATATTAAAATGTGTGATACAAGAGCTTTTTTTGGTTTTTTTGTGGGTTTTCTGGGGGGAGTTTTTTTGTTTGTTGGTTTTTTGTTTTTTTTTTTTTGCTTGGATTTCCTGGAAATCATCTGCACAGTGGCAGGACATCCTGAATGTTTTTTGTACTTTACATAGTCTTTGTTTGATATGCATAACTTGGCAATTTTCAGGACAATATTTTCAAACCTCTCTACCTGTAGTTAGGCAAGCAAAAAGCTGTTTTAGACTGTGTCAGTACTGTGATTTTTCAGAGAGCAAATCACCTGAAAGATTCTTCTTAACAGCTGCTTGGTACCACCTTTCAAGGTTATGGGCCAGCTGTATCTCCTTGTTTTCATAGTCGGGAGATTATGTAACTACTGATTTTTAGTAGTAGCCTCCAAAGTCCTTGATCTGGTTCAGAGTCCTCTTTTACTAGCCTGATGGGCAAGCATGTATTGAAAAAAGGTTTTCTTCCGAAGAAAAATAATGATTTCTATTCAGGGAAATCTGGCCTCATCCTTTTTAACTCTTCCAGTTCACCTTGTAAAATGTTTCCCTGAGGGCAAAAAGCCCTCTGCTACCAGACTGCCCACTGTGAAGTCAGATCATCAGCACTGAAAAATCAAGGATTCAAGGAAGAACAGTCTGTCTGCCATCTCATGGACCTGTGTTCCTCTAAGAGCAACTGCATTCAGTGGAAGTGTGCCTGCAGAAGGAATCCAGCCCACACAGCTTCACATCTTGTCTGCAGAGTCATCTCACTGGCGAGTCAGACTGGATAAGGGATTTAGCTACTTCATGGCATTCAGGATGTCATACAACAGGTGGAGAGTTCTCAGAAATCTATCTGGCATTGTTTCAGCATGCAAAACATCTGCGTGGAAGGCAATGGATACGGTAAGATGTTAAAAGGTCTCCTTAAGAGCACTCTCCTGTGCTCTGACAGATTTGGTTGCTAATGAGGCAAAAGACAGAAAAAGGATGCAGCATGCTGAGAGCATACTGTTATCTCCCCTGACTTGAAAAGTTAGCCTAACTCAGACGTTCCTCCTAACTTGCAGATGGATCCCAGAGGAAAGAAAATTTCATTGTGGAGATGGGCAAAGAAGGTTAACAAGTGTTTGCTGACTGTTCAAAAGCTTCTTTCCCAAAAGCACTTTGCTTGAAAACACACTTCCTGTCCCTCTCTTCTCAATTTTCTTCTGTCTTAATGTTACCCCTAATTTTGCCACTCTGCTCTACATACATTTGATCACTTTTATTCCTCCATTTTACTCTTTTCTGGTGACATGCTCTGTAAATGGCAAGACCCAGAAGGAGTGGCTGGATATATATATTTCAGTGTTTAACCTGTGAGGCAATTCACTAATTCAATTTTTTCTCTGGTGTTTCTTGTAGGAAAGGGCTTCTTGTTTCTGCATAATCAATGCAACAAACAAAATGTACAGCACTGTGGTGATAGCTATCTTGTTCTACATTAATCAAAAGGTGACAAATGAAATATAAAAAGGAGTAGATTTTAGGAAGGTGAGGTTGATTGTAACGGAGCAATGTGGTAACTGGGAAACCTGTTTCCTTTACTTTTTATTCACAATATCAGCATTAGTCTTTCTAATGAATGATTCCACATTTTGCCAATTTTTTTTAAAAACTAACTGTAATAAAGCAGAGCTACAAGGTCTTCATTGGTGCAGTTGTATCAATAACCTCACAGCTTGCTCTCAACACTCACTATCTTTGTGGGATCACGGATATGGGATGCAAATACTGTAGTCAACTGTGACCTGTGGGCATGCATCAGTAAGCATATTTAAGGGACAGCCTGTATTTGGAGCAAGAGGGTCTGCACTGTCTCTGCTTCCATGGTCTGCTGGATGCACAAAAAATTCCAGATTATGCTCGCCTCGGTAGTAAGTTGGAACCAGAAGAACACACTCTGTTCTATTTGAAGTCTAATAGTGGTATAGTGGTATAATGGCAAATATTTTTCTAAAAAAGTATAGTGGTAGTATAATCATCCAATGACTGAGTTAGACAATTATAACCAGCTGAAAGCATAGTACTGTCCATTTCCTGTCTTTAGTCAATTTCTGCAGTGGCTAGGCAAATTACTGATCAATTTGTTGCTAACACTATTGCCTGCACACCAGTTGCCTAAGGCAGGCTTCCATTTCATCAGCAAGCCCACCACTGAAATTACTAGACACATTCATAGGTTACAGAATATATTTCCTTGACATGTATTGCTTTCAGCACTTGCTACTCATAAACACCCTCCTGATTAGCTGAATTCTGTGACACTACTTCAGTTGCTGCACTGAGTAACTTACTCTTAGAAGCAAGATGGAACTGGAGTAAGTCAGAGAGCTTTAATGTCTCCACAAGCTGAAACACTAGCCTTTGCATGGAAATATACGTTAGTTACAAGGCTTTCATTCTCTATAAAAAGTTATAGAAGTATACGTTTAGTGGAGTGGTGTTTCTGTCAGACAAAGGTTTGTACCACTTGAACTACTCCAACACAAAGCAAAGGCACTAAGCTATTCAGTCAGTCACTGAAAAAAATACTGTGAGTGGAAACATGGATAGTAATCACAAATTAATCTCTGCAGTGTAAATACTGAGGCCACGTGCCTTGCTGTATCACAGCAGGGCCTGGACCCCAGCTGAGACCTCCAGGAGCTATCAAAAAACATCTCAGACGCAGAGAATACAGAGAAATCTGGCTTGGTACTAATGAGAGACGGTGCACAAGCAGTAAGTGACGTCTGCCTGAGCACTGCTGATGTAAGTTGGGTGCTGCAAAATCACTGCACCTGCCCCGAGAGACACGTGTTTGCTCTGCCACCGTTTGGAGGAAGTCTTTGCAATACAGAGGTTAATGAGAACAGGGGCTAATGGGAAAAGCAGTTGAGTTGAAAGGGTAGAAGCGTTTTGAACTTGTGCCATCTGCCATCACTGACATTACAGTCACTCACAGGTGTCAGTGATGACAGCCCTCAGATAAGTACAGCAAGATACTCAGATTCTTTGTTCTCATTCAGACTAACTCCTCCTGGCTCCAAAGGAAGTTTGAGTGGAAAGTGGATAAGGTGCCTGGTATTTTGCTTAAAGCTATTAGAGCTGGAAATAGCCTATCAGGGTGTTAGGGAACACTATAACATGTCTATGAAGGTTATATCAAAACTACACAGAAGCAAAGGAGCTACAGGAAGATACTTATCCTTCATGAAAGATTAATCATAACCAAATATTTCAGAGCTTGCTCCAACTCTTGATTTCATGTCTGCTGTCTCTGACTGAGCTGCAGAAGGATTAGTAAACTCCTGTGAGACAGTACCAGTCTCCATGTCTATATGCTCCTTCTCAGCAGCATTACTTCATAGCCTAGGTATCTATTGTTGACCAGAAGCACTGGCCAGCCCATGAGAGAAACGCAGTAGTCACTCAATAGTTGATTGCAGACATCTGTCGTGCTCAGGAGCAGCGTTCAGCTCCAGTGTTTGTATTAAAATGCTTTTGTGGCTAGACAGCAGGACTGACTCGCTTGGAGCTTGCTTATGGTAACAGTCCCCCAAGGCAATGACACACGGCTTGAGAGAGGAAACAGGTTCTCTGATTTACAAACCACGCTCCCCCTCTTCTCTGCCAAATAACTGCAGTGTCTAATTGCACCTTAAAGAGGGGGTGAGTTGTAAGCAAAAACAAACTTACTTACGAATAAGTGTTAAGTGTTGCTTACACAGCCCTTGTGTTTTTCTTTTTTCTGCCCTACTTGCACATTTAGCCACTATCCCAGGCAAAGGAGTGTGTGTATCACCCCAGGACTGGTTCTAAAAGGCAGTGGTGTCCTTAGTCCTTCTCTGAACAAGAAGCGTGTCATGGTGGCAGGATCCTTAAGCACTGTATCCTTCTTGACAACACCATGAGCCTGGCCCATGGAGGGGGTGGTCTTTTGAGAGCTGGTATTTTCCTAACACTACCTTCTTTCCTAATCAGCAGCAATGTTGCATGAGGCTTCCTCAAGACTCCAACAACAGGCCCATGAAGTGGTCCACATTTCTAATATGTCTAATTCATGGAAATCTGAATATTTTCACCACAGTCATTGGCTTATTTTGCTTTTGAAGTGTAGAGAAACTTTACATCTGGTCCCTGTCTTTCTATGCTGGTGCAATTAAAGCTGAGAAGCTGTGGCTCAACACTTTTTCCCTGGTGTTTCTCTAAGGATTTGATATGGTGATATCAGAGGATGGCCTTCCTGGCATACAGTAAAACTGGCAGAGATAATCAGTTTTCAAAATATGAGTTTACTTCAAAAACCCGAAATAAAGTGGAAGAGCAAAGAAGGGCATTCTGAAACATGATCAAAAGCTTAGGAAACT
This sequence comes from Struthidea cinerea, assembly GCA_013397865.1. Taxonomy (NCBI): domain Eukaryota; kingdom Metazoa; phylum Chordata; class Aves; order Passeriformes; family Corcoracidae; genus Struthidea; species Struthidea cinerea. The sequence continues at coordinate 115,730 of VZTI01002952.1, read as the reverse complement.
ATGGTTTAACAATAGTCACCATTTAAACTTCCATCATCAGTAACACTTTGCACTCTCAGTCTGAGAAGCACTAAAGTGGGTCTGAATTACCAAAAATGGCAAAAACATAAGAAAAGTTATCCAACATATTTAAACTTTCTGATAAAAAACTGTTGTATCAAGCTGTCTTTTTGTAAACCAAATTCTGGTATTCTTGCCTGTATTATTTGGATTTTCATGAATACTAGTTTTGCCTGTTTGGCATTCATTGTTCAGAGGGTGGGATCTGTTCTCTGCATTCCGACTGGACTGCTGAAAATTTCTAAACAATTTAATTATTTGTGCTTAATACTCTTTTCCAGTTATAGACGTAAGTGAAGAACTGATTTTTTTTTAAATAGTGATATTAAAAATAAAGATTCTCTGTGTGAATATGGTCAAGGGAGAGAATTACAGACAAATTGAATGCTGGAATGTGCACAAATATTCTCCAAGTCTGTGTTTGCAGCAATCAGGCATCTCACTAGAAGAAGGGCAGTCATTCCAGCATGTAGTAAAAGGCTCTCAGGTTTAATCTTTCAGTATTTCTGTGACAAACAGGTTCACATAGTTTGGACAACTTTTGAATAAGCATCAGTCTTCTGAATACTTATCTAAGACAAACTTCAGAAAACTTTCAACTGCCTCTACTGGAGCTAATTAATCCTTTGAGCTAAAGCCAGTGCAGCTGGGTTTATACAATTTTCCAAGGAAGAGATTTATTATATTAAAAAAAATCAATAAATTTTAAAGAAAAAAGATAGGATGCCTTATTTAAGAAATAAGTCCCTGATTTTGAAGTTATAGTCATAACAAACATTATATTCTATGGAGTTAAGTATTAGACTAGCAGTGAACCTGACCTCTCTGAAATCAGAAGTGCAGGCCCAGCTCTCAGTGCACCTTATCTAAAGTTATACAATTGCAAAAATAATAGTTCTCTGCTTTCACTGGGAGCCGTTTCTCAGAAGAAATCCCATCTTTCTCAGTGGCCAAAAGAAGGTGATCATATCAGCTTTTTGAGAATGCCAGTGCTCTATTTACCTTTTTTCTGCTGGTGCTAATTGATGGTGAAGGATTTTTCCTCAGAGACTCTGACTTTATGTTTACTTCTACATTCAGTGGAGCTCCCTTATTTTGCTTCTTTGTCAGACCAACCTACCTCACTATAAAAGTGTTAGAGAAGCAATTTACTCAGTGCATGAATGAAATTCAGAGCTGCAATGAAGTTGTTTATGTGGACTGGAGTGCTCCCTCCAAAGAATAAATGTGTTTTCTTGACAGTTTCCCTATGTTTTCTCTGCTTGTAAAGCCAAGAAATGGGGGAGGTAAGGCATCAAAACCATGCAGAGTTGTTCAGAAAGTACCATGTCTAATTATATAACAGATACTGCTTCTAATTCTGCGTAGAAAGATAACAAATCTTCCCCATATTTCTGACAAAATCAAGTTGTTCCAGTCTTTGATTTTCTTCTAATTAGAACTCAGTTTAGTTTTGCATCCCAAATGCTATCAGGTCAGAAAAGGATGGACTTTAATCCCAGCATATCCGGCTAATGCATTTTTTCACTAGGCTGTGTTTTTCTTCATTGGTCTTGTTTCCATGAAACATACTGATTTAATCATGTGTTCAGCTGTTCCCCACTGCCTCATTTTCTTTTTAGCTGGTGGTTATTGTATCTATACTTGTTTGTGACATAGACAGTCTTCCAAATCTTGTGGCTCAGGTATAGTTACATAAATACACACTCATGCCATTGCCTCCCTCCTAAAAAAAATTTTAAAAAAAATCAAGTAACATGTAATTGGAAAAATAAATGATTTAGAAAAGAAAGCTTCAGATTGTGGATTCTTCCCCTCTGTTGTATGACCTTTCCTTATCTATCTTCATGAGGTACATCATTGCCTATCACATTTCATTTTCCATAGGAAAAATCCCCATACTACTTTTATTTCACTTTGCTGCATGCAGAACTGCTTTTTTTTTTCCTTTTTCTGTGCAAGTGAAGGCCCACCTTGATGAAAAGATTTCCTCAAAGTCACACTGTTGATCAAGGCCAGAGCAGAGCTCAGAGCTGAGTCTCAGACATGGGCACACAGACCCTGTTGGGTGAGAGAGAGTCTGTCAGCTGGCAGAGAACACCTATCCACTTGACATCCTTTCCCAGCAATATATCTCCCTTTTTCTCATGTAGGTGTCCTGGTTACTTCCCAGTGACCTCAGGGTGAAGAACTGCGGACAGGTGGTGGCGAGCCACTCACTCTCAGCTTGGGGCTCACCTCCTGCAACGTCCCTGCTCTCCCTTCCCAGGCTCTGCTGCCTCCCACAGGCCAGTTCTTGTGTGATGTATTTCTCTTTCTCAGTTTTTTTCAATGATTAAAATCAGAGGTGAGGGTTTTGTTTAACAAACATACAAGAGTAGCCTTTGAGACTCCTTTGGGAACAGAATATTCCAATGTTCCCTTGAGACTAGAAGTGCTTTGTTGTTACTTTCTAGTAGCAAAGTTGTGGGGGTTTCTTTGTTTGCTTTTTGGGGGGGGTTATGGGGTTTTGTTTGTTTGTCTGTTTGATCACGTACTAACTATTGTATTCAAAGCCAGATCTGAATTTCAAAACAGAAAGTTCATGGATGCTCATCTGGAGTACAAGGACATCTCTAACCCAGAATTATTAGCATATCTCCAGCTCTCATGCCTTGTTTATATATGGGGGTTTTATCACAAGATTGCTGAATGCTTCAGGTAGGAGAATAGTTTGATACACTCTGAAAAAACTCTAAACTTCCAGACATTTTTCTCATCCCAGCTGCAAATCTTTCACTCACCTCTTTTATATGGTTTGTTTCCAGAGTTGCAGTGAGTATCTGTCTTCAGGATATATTACGAAAAAACTGAAGGTAGGTCACAAAAGTCAGATACAATTCTGATTTTAGCAAAGACCTTTGATCACAGGCATAGGCAAAGTAGAAAGAGATTAATGGAAGCTACCCTTTCCTTGGATTCACCCTTTTGAAGCCGCATGACTTATGCAATGTCCCATATACCCTGCTCCTCTGCTATGAACTAATACGACATTCACATGACAGCAAAGCTCAAATTTAGTCCTTAAAAAGCTGCTTGCTGAGGTCTGAGATGACGTGGGGGGAGTAAAACCTCTCTAATACTTAAATCCTCCCGCTGCTTCAGAACAGTCAGCACCTCATTAGCCTTAGCTCTTTGTTTGATAGAAAATGTCAGCTCGCCACAGGAAATCTTCTACACCCACTGGCAGGAGCATCTGTCTCCATCTAGTGTTCATCCCTCCGTCTTTGTAACAGCTGTCCTGCGGTGAAAGCTGCAAACTGAGAAGGGGAAAGGCTCATAAGTGTCATCCTCTTACCCATGGGAAGTCAAACTTACATGGTTGTTGCAGTCAGAGGTAGAAGATCGTATATAAACCTCCTTGTGAGTTGCTGGGGCATTCAGCACTCACCTCTGCCTTGCCCTAACAGACTGCAAAGTGACAAAAAATGGTTGGAAGATCTTTCTTTTTACACTATTCCTCTACCCATGACCAAAGTTACATTCAGGCTCTTTCTATTGATTAATGCTGAGGGAATTTCTTAGTAGGAGAGGTGAAATGTTTAATTAAGAAAAAATATCATGGAAACATTTATAGGAATACTTTCCACTGTCATTCCCAAAGTACCGGGTAAGAGTTACTCAATTCGCCTCACAATGTGACTGTGAAGAAGTGAAATGTCACACCCTCTGTGAGTTGTGAAATCAAGATAATTTTCCCCTGAAACCATCTGCATAGTTTAAGGGCATTTGAAGTGAAACCAGGGACAGACTACTACCAAGGCAACCCTCAGCTCCAGAGGCCCATCTTTTTTGATGAATATCTTGCCCAATCACTTATAAGAAGAGGAGAAACCTGTGTACAAAGTGCAGGACAACCATTTTGTGCCAGTAGAAGTAGAACCTGAAGAGAGTGGTGGGTCACACAGGCACGTTCGGGAAGAGAATGAGTCCCTTCAAACTGTTTTTAGAGTCCTGGAGGGTCCTTTGGGCTGCCTAGCTGGAATGGAACCCAGCCTGGAACCACTACTGAAGAGGTGCCACTGAACTGTCAGCCACCAGGACAACATCCTGAGAAACCCAGGATGGGTACAAACACAAATTCTTTAGTTTTAAAATGAGAGGTAGAAGATAGATTCTGCAATCTCAATATGTAGTGGATTGTATTAAGAGCCTTTGTGGGAGCCATGGCCTTTACCAGTCTTTGTGAGATCTTTGTTAGTCCTATAATCACTAGCTGAAGGCAATGAAGCCCTAGCTCCATTTCTTAGCACTTCCATATTTCAACAAGTGGAACCAATTCCAAAATCTCAGAGAATCATCTGAATGTCAGTGGGATGAACCCAAATGGTTCTGATGAAAGCCAAGAGAGGCAAGCAAGGAAACCATGGAGCTCCATCATGCAGTTAGTACTTGTACCAGCTTCCAATGCCTTAGTGTTTTCTCAAGGCAAAACAGATTTACAGCAACTGTTAACATGTTCACACATCTCAGTTTTCCTGTCTCACATACGAAAGTCTTCCCAAAACACATTTCCCCACTGACAGTCAGAGAATGCTGAGGGCTGTAAAAGTGTGAGGGACCTGCTGCCTTTCATGGGAGGGACCAGAGAAGAAGGCAGCACAGAAGACTTAAGCAAAGAAGGATTTAAGATGAACAGATTGTCTGGTCTGTGGTTTCCTATTAGACCTTCAAGGAGTTCCAAGGTATAGGGAAGTGGCACACAGGATGCTCCTGGAAGAGGTGTGGGAGTACAAGAAACTCCAACTCCAGCAACAATGTGAGACTCCAGGAAGCCTTACAATTTCACATTCCTTGTTTTATTTGAGAACCAGGTCTCTTTTGTTCATTCTCTCTTCTCTACTGCTCGATCATTTCTCCCTTGTTCTGAGGACTCATCTCAATTACAATCTCCACCACTGAGTTCTTGCTGACCTCCAGTTAATGAGAACAAGACAAAGACCACCCATGAAAATACTGCAAGCACTGCTGATGTTGGAAATGTCAGTGAGTGAAAATAGGTTAAAGCTGTCTGTAAAAGAGAGGCACCAGCATGGCAATATCCAGCATTTGGTGTAAATTTTATTTTTGTATTCAACTCCTCCTGCCTACCTTGCCATTTCTCAGGCTTGAAAAATAAGTACTTTGTGTTTAGATTTTGAAACAGATTTTGCTGGATCACTTTCATTTTGAACATCCCTAGTTAGCATTACAGATGTCAGGAGGTATTGTTTCCCCTAGGTGTTAGACCTAAAGAAGAATAATGTGAACATGAGTTTTACAATGTACAAGGGCTGAGTTTAAACTTTATAATAAAACCAGATGAGTTTTTCATACTTCTGAATTTCACAAGGACAATTTCACATGGTATCAATCACAAATGGGCATACTGCAAATGAAGTTGTTTTGGTTAAGCATCCAAGAGCTTGGATGCATTTAGAAGCCTCCCTGGTTTGGAAATAGGCAAACATTATCATCAGCTTTGGATTTCCTGAACATATTCCAGGGATCTTCTGTTTCAGCCAGCTCAGAAATGGTACAGAAAGTGTCACTGGAATGTTTCTATAGTCATGTAACTTGTTGGCAGCAGACAGATACAAAACATGATGTATTTTTTTTACTATCAAATACTAATATTAGTAATACTAATGAATATTGTTATTGCTATTACAACTGGTGTTAGATGTGTGTTTATGTATGTCTTCCACTTTGCAAAACGCTCGAGCTCTGGAACAAATTTGGGACTTTTGTTCTGAACTACACTGCACCTTTGTAAACAGTAACAATAGTTCTGTTGAGTAGGTAAATACATACTTGTGGGTATATGTACAACTTAAAGTGAATGTAGCGCTCAGGAGTAGGCATTAAGTCTTTCATGTTATCCCCAGGACAGTAAAAGCACTTGTCGTGGCACTGCTTTCTCACACTGCAGACATATATCTCCACTTTTTTCTTGTGGAAGCATCCTTAGCTATGATGAGACAGACCAGTTTCTGTGGCAATTCAACTATCAGCTTCTTTGCTGAAGCTGCCAAGAAAGTTTACCTGATGTGGTTTTGGATGTGAACAATGGTAATGGCAAAAATGGTAACAATGGTAGAAGTTGGTAGAAGTTAGTTTTGAGCAGTTTGGGTACTGGGAATCTCACAATGCTCCTTCCTTCAGTTCCATTGACATTCAGGGTACCAATTTGATATTGCGACAATTTATGCAGACAATCTTCAAACAGCTTCCACTTTGAACAAAATGAAGTTCCAATTGCTTGAATAGCAGGGGTGTTATACAGCTGCCATGGGTTAACTAGAATTTTAGGACCTTAGTAGGGAAATACCAAATCAGAAACCTCTCCACAAATCCCAGACTTTTCTTAATCAGTATTGATGCCACAAATCACTAATCTGTTTAGTACTTAAGAGTGCCACATATGGCTTTTACTACTTTCATGGTAACTCTTCTGCCCTGTAACATAGGCATACGGCCCTGAATAAGCTCATGTGTGATATAAGAAGGCAGACTGACTCAAGAGCAGCTCATGAAATAATGACTGGAAAAAACAATGATCTGTGGGAATTCTGCCCAGATCTATGAGAACTGCTAGGATCGCTTTTCCCAGACTAATGAGCCTTGGGCAGAAACGGTTTGAAATGTTGAAACCAAGAGCATTTTTGAGGGAGGACATTTTAGAAGAATGTCTTGAAACTGCATTTTGTAACTGTGGAGAATAAAGAGGAGACTTTGTGTGTGGGTTGAGATTGTTGGAATTAGGATGCATCTCACCTAACTTCAGATGTCCTCAAGGAACATATTTAGTCTAAACTGGTCATTTATGTTTCCTCTGTCAGCAGTAGAGAGAGACAAGTCTATGTTTAGCCCATATGAAAGGCTTCTTGGTGACACCTATTTTAGGATATGGAGCATTGTCCTTGTAAGTGTCAATCATTCCCCACTCAATAGCACCTAGAAAACTAGAGTAGACAGGATAATTATCTTTTAAGCATCTTGACTAAAATTAGGAGAGACAAAGTCTCCTTTTCCATCTTCCAGAAGAGGATACTCTTGCATGCTGTGGCCCTGAAGGTTGTAATCAAGCAGTACAGAGTTGCTTCTACCTGGTATTTGGCCCTTGCCCCTGCTGAGGGGCTGATGGGCTGAGGAGGTGAGGCGGTAAACAGGCAGGCTGTATCCATCAAAATGATGCGATCTCTTCCAGTCCCAGGAGATGTTGCCTGCCTCCTTCTCATGAGAGACCACAGGTCTTTAGTCCCCTGCACAATAGCCCCATGGAATGAACCCTATAAAATATCAGTGCTTATCAGTGCTGGGACCCCCATCACTGACACTGCAGTTAACCGTGTACAAATATTTTTTTACAATTTTATTGTCACTGTGCATATATCTCCCAAAGACCCATGTCTTCTTCCATGCCTTAAGTGCAGATCTTCCTACCAATTACAATTATTTGTGCTAACTCCCTGGGCCATACAAGGGTTTAACCAAAGCATCTGAATAACATGGACAAGGAGGTTGGGTCGTACAGTCTAGGCAGGCATGGCTCTGGCCAAAGCAGCCACATTATTTTGATCACAGAAGGGTAACAGCAAGGAATATATTAACAATAGTGTTTTCTATCTTCATTAGACAAATGTTTTGAGACTTGCATCTTCATTCTTTAGCTGGACAGGCCATTCAGCCATGACAGTCAGACCCTTTGGCACTAACCCAAGCCACTGCCTTTTGAAGACTCTGCTATAGTTCCAGACAGGGAGCAGACTACCTTACCCAGCTTTGGAAGGTGATGAATAAAAATAGGTCTTTTTCCAAAGACTCTCTTCTCTTAAATATAAAGGAATTGCCTGAGCCAGAAAAAAAAGTGATTCTTCTCAGTAGTTTTGTAGTCAGTACAGAGAAATACCCGCTCCCTGTAATCTTATCCTAGACAGGCATCTGGCACAAGAAAGTTGACTCAACTTTGAAGGTGTCAGTTTGTGCCAGGGTGATGAACTTAAGTGGGATGAAATAACTTATATGAGATGATGTGACTAGCAAAACTGGGAATCAGACTCAGACTTCCCAAGCCCTGACCAAGTGGTGATATCACAAAGCCATCCTTTTTGATGAATTATTATTTAGCTTTAGAAGAGTTGCTATTATCATCTAGATCTAATTAGCTGTATTTATTTTAGCAGTGAAGGCACTAAGCAGATTGTCTGAATTATTGTTTCCAATCTATCATGCATAATGGATTTTTTCAGTCCATTGGAATTAAATATAAGCAAAAATAGTATTTTAAGTAAAACCAAAATGAAAAAGTATCAATGTCAAATATTTGACAAATAAAAAGTCTAAACAAAATTCATGTTAAGTCAAATTCAGTATTTCAAATGTTTTGAAAAGAAAAAGAATACTCTGTACTTAAGCATTTGAGTACTTTTAAGACTTGTTTAACTTATTAATTAATTTTTTTTTTTAAAAGAAACTTTTTCAGGAAGTCTTTTATTTTCTTGTCAAGAATAAATTGGCAAAAAAAATGGTAGTTGCGCAAAACTGAACTGTGGCATCAAATCAATATTTTTTCCGGAGAAGAGAGGTTCTATCAACTCCAGCATACTGGAGCTGGAGAAACTGAAAAATGGCAGCTGTACCTAAAAAATGAAATTTGAAATGAATGTGCATATGTATTACAATGTTCAAACTAATATTTGGGTGAACCCGGTAACTCAGTGAGGATCATTTGATGCGGTGAAAAAAACCACTTGTCCTAAAAGTAACATTGGGCTCACCACACGCTGTGGCAGCAAATCTCCCAAGCAAGTCTGCAACAGACTTGTCAAGCATTTATTCAGACTAGAGCAGGTGACTTAGACAAAGAGGAAGGAGGAAGCCTAAAAAACGTGCTAAAACCCCTCAAAGATAGAAACAAAGCCAACAAATTCCACTTGTATTTTCCATTTCAGAATAGTTCCTTTTTAGTGTCAAGAATCCACCAAAAATAATCGGACTTATCTGGAGCTGTGCCTGAGCCCTCGGGACACCACTGCGTTCCTACAGCAACAAATTGTCACTGTTTTCTTTCATTGCCTTTCTCTCCATGAGGTTCAGATCATTGATGCTCTTCTCCACTGTGCAAAAGTAGTACAACAGCCTGTCCCCAAAAGCCAAGTAGGTTCCATCTACCAGTGTTAATCTACATAAAGTGAGTGGTATGGTAGCTTGCAAAACTATCCCTGATTCTTGGACCAGGCTCCACCTGTGAGCTGTAAAATGGTAGCTTGTTTTACAAGGTTGCCTTGTAACAATTCTGGATCTGCCCTGTGACTATCCACTTGGAAAAGAAAACATACCAGAGGAGTTGCCAATTTTTCTGTATTTTTTTTTGCCTTTGAAATAAATTCACTATCTTTGGAATTGTGACAGCAAGTGTGAGTATGATCATCTTTCCAGAAAAGTGCAAAGAGCATATGGATGAGTGTTTTGACATTGCATACAGAATGGAAAAGAAGATTGCATATAATTATCTGGATGTCATCATCCTTAGGAAAACTTCTGGCATCCTTTCACTCAAACTATTTGCTTCAGCCCAACCTCCACCAATGATTAGGAAACATTTTGTGATGCCAACGGATTGTTTGTAGGAAGTTTGTAAAGAAAAATATAATTGATGTAAAAAAGGAAAAAAATCCCTTTTAATCGGTTCCTCATGCCAAAGATTAGCAGTGATGTTGACGTGTGCAACATAATCAGTCATAATCAAATCCTAGCTGGAATAGTACCTCAGATGTTGTTAATTGTATTCCTATTAGCCTAAATTTGGTTTACCCATTAAGTGCTGATGGAGGAGGCAGAAACTTGTTCAAGATACTGTGTTTTCTGTTAGCAGCCTAATCAAATGGATGGAAATACACAGCAATGGATCACACACAGTGGCAGATTGGAAATGCCCATAGGGATTGAATTTCTGCCATGGAGAGTTTGCCTGATCCTCCCTGCTTCTGAGCTTAAAGACTTCAGAATTTAGCTGAAAATAGTATCATCTCTACCAGATATGCAAATTATTCTTCCAGGATTTAACCCTAAATTATGGAAATCCCAACATCATTCTTGTAGTACTTCATTAAATTCTAAAGGCTTTTCCCTAAAAAGGTACAGACTCCCTGATATTTCTCTTGGCTTTTCCACTGCTCTGAGATTTAGGTAGCCTGCTAGCACGTGCAGTTCAATGTTGTTTCAACCTACAGGATTCAACATCTCTTTTTGAAAATCTGCTTCCCTGCAACCTACATCAAACATGCAAAATTCACAGCCCTCTCTGAGACCTCCCACTGTGGCTAGGAAGAATTTTTGCTGAAGTTCTCAGATAACACTTTTCTCACCTCAGTTCGCAATACTTCTTTCCCCATTTTGTCCCATACTCCACTTGCTCCTTCCCCATTTTAACCTTCTCTGCAATTTTCTATCAATACTGCTTGCCCAAGATTTATGAAACAATATATAGGGAAATAAAAAAAGCTAGCTATGGTTTTAAGAAGGAAGAAAATTTGGCACAAACCGTTTTAAAAAGGTAATACCACCAGGGAAGTTGCAATCACTTCAAACACACAGTTTTTGATTCTTGAGGCTTACACACTTTTGTACAGTGTAAGTTCAGGATCATACAATGATTCACCATATCCTGGTGTTGTACCTGACTTCACACTCGCATTTCTGCCTCCTTTTTTTCAAGAGAACCTCATGAAAAATAGCCATAGTTTTTCAAGGAAGGGCAGTCTCAATGTTTTTGCTTTTCTTCCACAGGTGGGCTGTAGACCAATGCACATGGCCAAGACCTCTGCATGCTGTTGGAGCATAAATAGAATATAAATAATTAAAAGACCATGTAGTTGCAAAGAAGTACCTTCACCAAGAGTATGTGAACTTACTAGCAACAGAACAAAACAGTAGCTGGGATTCCTTTACAGAGGAAAGTTCGCTCTCAAAACCTTTTTTCCCATAGGCTAAAAATGCTTATAAACTGCACGAAGATTATATCATAACTAAGATGAAACTGTCACAATACATAATGCTAAACTTTGTTTCTACTTGCTGCCTTCCCACGCTTTAGCCCAAATCCAAAATATAGGGTGACTGCGCATGCCCCTTAATGGCCAGACGCTGGCAAGAAATAGCACCTGCTTTACGAGATTGCCATGTAACTCATAACAATATCTCATTTTGATCAGCTTTATAAATGCAGAGGCCATTGATCTGGCCAGAAATGAACATCTGTTGTTAAGGAGGTATCATTTGACCATTTCTATCAGTGTATAAATTTTATTTTGGCCCTGTTTTCCATGTGATACACATTTTGCTTTTCTCTGAAGTTAGTAAACTACAGCAGCAATGTCTTGCATCATGCCTCTTACTGCTGCACTTCCTGTATCAGATCTAGGACAGAACATGTACGAATCTGACCAGAAGTGCCCTTCTCCAGGAGTGGTCAATGTGGATAAATAGAGAACAGTATAAATGTAGAGAAAGAACACAGAAGTATTTTCCAAGAAAAATCTGCCTTCTTATGACAGTTTGTGGTGAGTCACCTCTTGAATAAAAAATGCTACCTTTGTATTTCATTCATCTCTTGACAGGTTTTTCTCCCAGACTAGTGCAAAAAACATCTGAGTTGGGATGGAAAAAGTTCTGTTAATTCTAGTACCCTACCTCTCTCAAAAATAGTTTGTCGAATTTTTGACCTTACTACTACTACCTATAGTAGAAATTACACCATGTATAATGGCAAGCACCATTCTAAATAGTGGTTAACAAAATTGAGAACACAGTTTTCTCAGCTTGTTTTTGTGAACGTGCTTTTTGGTTTTTTCAGTTCAGTTTTAAACATCATCTTGCATAAAGAGAGATCAGCAGAAAATTATTTGCAGTGCATATTCCTTGTTTCTAAAAAAAGCCTCTATACAGCAAACATTAGGAAACACAGTTTTGCTCTTGAAACACGGCTTGAGTCTGGTTGCCAAGTTGCTCTTTCCTGTCACACATTGTACTGAATCTGCAGCTGAGCTGCTGAATACCACCTTCTATTTACTGCTGTTGTGTCAGTGTGCAACAACAAAACCCATGTAAGTAAAGTTTAGCACAATTCATTCTGGCTCAGCAAGCAACCATTGTCCCTTTGGTGCTCTACAACAGCAGTTACCTGCAAAACCTCAGTGCTCTCATCTTAAATCTTTCCCTTTTGGTTCCAAGCCCATGAGGTCTTTAAGACTGGTGAGACCACAAACAGCCCAAGACTATTCTATGCAATCATGCCCAAATGCCCAAGATTTTCTTGGATTATCTCAGTATTCAGAGATTTATTTTTTTTATTTATTTTGTACTGCATCAACTCAGTCATTTCTAGTAGAAAAATGGTGATGCAGAGTAGAGAAACACTAATATTAGTCTTAAATTTACACCATCTACACCAAGATATGTTTAGACTGCCACAGCATATGACATTATTTATCCACACAGGTCAAAGAACTCCTCAGTTATCTGCCCAGCCCTCCATCCCCAAATACACTGAGCTGTAGCAAAATTCCAATACAGTTTTAAAATGTTCAGACCTTGGAAAAGAGAATCCCTGCCTATCTGCTAATATTTTTTCTTGCTACAGTCACTTCTACTTGGTACCAAAACGCCACTGATGTGCTGCAAGAAGGGGGCTGAATTACCATGTGAATTTCTGATTTGGTTAGTAAGCTGCCATTAGATATTTTGTCTTTCCTCTCCAGTTCTTTACTCTGCTACCAGGCAATCTATGGGAGATCTACCTCAGCCAGTGTTAACCACAGGTCAGTTGTGGTCTGTGGAGCAGTAGGCAGTGTTTCTTAGGAAAAGTCAGCATATGCTGTTTTGTTCATCATAGAAAGCAGGAGTCACGAGTTCTTGTGTCATTCACCACGGAAATGGGATATCATAATTATGTTAGTTACATCATCCTTTTCTTCTGCAGCCACATACTACCCTATCTACCTCCTCTCCCAGTTTCACAGACTCTCTCTGAGGACAACACAGCTGCTGTACAAGATGTTAAGAAAGACTTAATGACTCTGTTGTAACTTTATTTTTGTCTCCTCTTTGTTAGTATGGGACACAGAATTTTGCAGACTTTATCACTAAAGTGAACCTGACAAATGGATTTCCTGTCAGTATGGCATTGTCAGAAATGGCTTTTACGCTGTATTTTACACAGCACAATGATTTTTACAGGAAATTTTTGAAGTTAGGATAGAGAGTGTTTTTTTCATTCAGGAACACAAACAGAAGGTGGAAAACTAGGATAAAGACTAACAATATATCCTTTAAAAATGTTTATTTTGCAGACATCAAATAAACTTATACTGAAGGAAATAAAACTTCAATTTTGCCTTAATGAACTAAGATCAGATTTCAAAAGGATCTGGGGAAATTGAGCTGCGAAGCACAATCTCTATATTCAATTGCTGGAACGAGACAGATGCATTTGCAGGTATTAGAAGGACTCACACAGACTGCTTTCAGTGCTCCCCCTATGCCCCGTTAAGTGAGCCAGTCTGCTTCCAGAAAGTGTCTACCATTTCCAAAAGAAAATGACAGGTTCTTCTGAGCACCTGACATCCAGTTGTCCAGCTATGGCTTCTCCAAGATAATAGAAGAGTGTCCTGACATTGGTGTGCTGAATGTCAATTCCGTGGTTTCCAAAAAGCAATCAATAGAGATTTCAAACACAATGAAACAGGTCAAGTGCTTAAGTATTTCCGAAAACCCAAGGAAAAGTCGGTTACACAACACCTTCTGAAATCAAGCCTCTGGTGTGCCAATGCTGGCAGTGGTGGCATGCAATCTTGGGTGAGATTTTTCCAGCAGCTCTTCAGGATCAGACACTTCCTACACTTTGTCAAGTCTGGCTTTTAGGCATTCCTAAAATGCAGGGGGATCATGAAAAAATCTGTGCAATGAGGAACTTGCCATGCAGTGAAAGGGACTCAAATAGGTCCCTCCCTGAACAAAAACAGATGGAAAAATACAGACAGACCACATCAGTGCTCCATGACCTACATCAAACCACCCTCCCAAACATCTCCTAAACTAGTCAGGAACCACATCAAAATAAACTTCCTATTGCTGAGATCTGTCAGCTTACAAGTATTGGGGCATGACCCAAAAGTGGGTCACCAGAGGACACCCAACTGGGTTTCATCCCACCAACTGAAAGGGCAGTAAATCCCTGTGGTTGCTAAAACCAAGTTGGAATTTTAAGCCCAGTGAGAAGGAGCAATTCTTTCCCTCACCCACACCTTCCCTTCCTACTGTAGCCGTGCTTGCCCTGGATTCCATCTTCACTTGCCCATAGCAAAGTAGATGACCTGCTCTTGAGCTGCCCTCTCAGACCCCCTTTGTCCCTGTTCAGCACATACAAAGTGCCCATATGATGCCACAGTACTGTGTCAAAGCAACGCTGCCCAGGTGCTGAGTAGCACAGGAACAGCCCTATTCCACCCCTATGATTTGTCAGGCAAGCAGCCTCCAGGGTTCCTCACCTTGCAAACTCAAGCATAGTGGTTTCCAAGGTCTCAGCTCATGCTTAGGATAACCAAGCCCACTTGGTTACATGATTATTATTATTCCCCACATTAGTGGTCAACTGCTCATAAAGTAGGACAATGTTTATATTAGATATGACACTTATAATACTTCTATTTTTGTTAAATGGGAGGAGGAAGATAGCAAAGGCAGTCACACATGAAGGTAGCAACAGCTGCCCAGCCAACACTAAGAGAATATCAATAAAAAATTAAGTAGAAAAACTAAGAAAGTTGCTAGGCCACCAGTCAAACTGTAAAGTCCAGCAATTAGAGGAGCCTTTTAGTATTTAACAAATAGAGCTGACGTTTCTCTAGCTGATAATGAATTATCACAGCAGTTACATAGGGGCTCTCTCAATGGAACAGATGGGAGATTTGTCTTCCAGAGTTTTCTGCATAGGAGCAAGTCAAAATACAGCCGTTTCTACTTGATAATAGTTGTTTTAATAAGTACCAACAAGAAAAGGAAAAAAAAAGATAGAAATAGTAAGAATGTTTACTTGCCTGGAGCGCTGTGTCCCTGTGGTAATTGCAATGCAAATAGAAAGTGAAAAGAGCGTTCCTGCTGCTGTTTATATTCTAAAGAAATGGGCAGATAATAGCACATGAGGAAACACGACAGCAAAATCTGAAGCCGGGTTTACAACACATCAACTGTTATTATGTTTTTCCCTGAATATCCTGTTAAAAATTCCAAGGCAAGTCCTGCTGTGTCACAAGTGCTAGCACCCTACTAGATTCCAGAAGGGCAGGGATGGTTAATGGTGTTTGTGTTAGAAGCACAGAAAGCACTGTTAGTTCCCTAAAGTGAGAATCGTACCTGATTTTGCACTAATACTGCCCTTTTCTCCACTGAAGAGCTTTAGGCTCTAGTCTCAAGCGTTTCATAGGTTTTATGGTTTTAACTTACTGTGACATCCCTCAGCAGCTGAAGCACAGATAACGCTATCTTGCAGATAACAAGCATGCATGTGGGTAATCAATTTAAGTTCTTTCCTAGATTATCTCCCAGTAGTAAATGTGCTTAAAAATGAATCATTCTTTCTGTTGTGTTTTGCTCAGAATATCCATACTCTTCTTATCAGGAGTCAATAAAAACTTTTCCAAACATTAAGATAAGTAAATATGGCGGGGACTTTTAAAACATTGCCTTAAAGGAATTCGTAAGTATCTACTTTGCATGACTAAGCTTCTCTGTTTCACTGCTGGGCTCTGGATGTCTACACTGACACTATATAACTGTGGCTCAAAACCACCCTGCCCCTTGTCTGACTTCTCTCCTGTTGTGTACTCATGCTTGATGTGGTTTTTATGGTGTTCACAAGATATTAATAAGGTCTTGATGTGTTTTGTTGCATCAGTGATACAGTTTACTTGAGATTTATATGAGTGTTTTCATTTGGGTTTTTTGACAGGGAGAGACCTGTTTTGAGTTCCTGTGAGTTGAATGCATATATATTCATCATTGCTGGGAACAGCTTATGATTTCCTGGGATCCTGAGAAAAGCAAGAAGAGCAAATCAAAAAAATATTCTGTCTTTGGAGAACAAATTGAAAAAGCATATAATGTTTAAATTATTTTATCTGAAAGGCAATAGCTGTCTCAGAAGAGCACTAGAGTCATGCAGAAGCATAGTGACACATGCAGCTCAATGAAATACAGATCTGTATGGTATAGACTCACATGAGGTAGACAGCTGCCGTGGCAATTTGCCAGGTGCACCAACCATTTTCCTGCCACGAGATACATAAACAAAACAAAATAATGCAGTGGTGCCCATTTTCTCACTCTTTGGTAAACTCATTTCAGATCTCCCATTTTAAGAAATCCTCCTTTTTGGGGTGGCAGTGGTGGTAAAAATAAAACCTCTGCTCCTCACCTTCAAACTCCCTAGAATAAGGGGAAAAATCACATTCCTTTTTTCTCTACTCCTTTTCATTAGGTACTGGAGAATAGTCCTCCAGTGTCTTTTTGCTGCCTGATTAGACATTTTTTGTCTGCTCAGTGTAGCCACTGAAGATTAATTTGAGCTGATTTAAATTAAAACTACAATTACATTATGCTCAGTTGAGCAGATTTTTACTGAACCTTGTTGATTCTATTTATTTATCTTCAATACCCAACTCTGGTTACATATGACAGAGTTTAACCTGTAGAAGATTTACGACAGTGAGTTTAAACTTTAGAGGATGGCAAAACTCTATATTGTAGTGACCATGCCATGTCACGCCATGTCACGACACACTATCCAAATTCCTTTCACTCTCCAGGACAGGCATTGTGTTCAGCAGTATCTCTGAGTTTGGGTAAAATTGAGAGGTCCATTGCCCCTCTTAGAAGTTGGATATAACTTAACCACTGACACTGTTCTATAGGATCTGTCTCTCCTTTCTTTGGTCTCAGTGTCAGCTCTCACACCTCAGCTGCCCTTGAACCTGTGCAGCATAACATGGACGGAAGAACCAAAGCTAGACACAGAAGTGTGATATACACAGCGTACTTTCAAAACTCTTTGGTGCAAAGCCAGCACTGGGTTGTTGAAAAGCATGATAGAAGGCTGTTACTTACTATATTCCAGCTGCTGTCATAAAAAAAATCATGCTGCTTTAAGTAAATGCTAGTAAAATATCACATTCCTTCCTTCAGTAATAAATTAAACAGTTTGTGAAAATATTACAGAACGAAAAAATATTTGGGAGGATCTGGTTTTTCATGAAACAGCTGGACCTGCAAGTTTTGCAATGTACAGCACCATCTCCATCTTCTGAAGTAGAGCATAGTGGTTTATACCCAGCTGGCTGTTTTTATCCTTGCCCACTTCTCGCACAGAAGCCTACTGGGTGGATAATCTCAAAAAGGAGAGAAATAGAAAGTATAGGTGTAATACAGTTGATAGAATTAGAAATTATAGCTAGGAGATCAGTCATCTAATGCATATTCACAGAAAGAGGCTCCCTTCATATATTTCAGATATCTGCACTAGTTTCTGCGCTGATCCAATGCTGTGGTATTAGATACCCCAAATGCATGAAATCCTGTTTTCTTCTCTCTTTGAAGTTGTGGTATGACATCAAGGGGAAAATAAAAAGGCTGGTGGAGCCTTTGAAAGGCTTACTGCAGGATCTGTAAAATGAGTAATTATTAATATTAATTGATAATTACATTTGTAAGTACAAAACATAAAAAAGGACTGAGGTCTGTTGCAGAGGAAATGCTCACTAGAATACTAGGTAGGTGCAGCATTAGTCTTGTGCTGTAGGTGTGGAGGTTAGGGTAGAAAACAGATTAAGCAAAGATCTATTAATTCAGAGTCCATCTTCCTGAAAAAACGAGAGATCCGGCCAAACTGAGATTGATGCCCGGTGACTTCAATGATTAGCTCACAGTCTCATGATACGAGGCACAACACACACTAAACTGAGCTGGGGCCAAAAATAATGAACAGAGATCTCATTAACTGAGATTATGCAAATTCTATATTTTACTAAATCATTTTAATGTCACTTCTCACCATGAGTGGCAAAAATAATACAGTGAAAGGACTCTGTATTTGCAATACCAGACATGCCTAGCCTACTCTCTATGAGTCCACAGAGATTATAAAAATGCCAACAAATATTTTTTAATCAGACCCAATTAATTTATTCTTAATCCTTTCCAAGTTTTTTCACTAGTAATACTGGTGCTGTCCCTGGAAATTTTTTATCACACACAGGAGGTAATTATTTTTAAAGCTATGGGAATGCACATGCAAACATGCTTTGCAAATGTGTAGAAAATATGGGCCAGGTTATAACTCAATGTGGCCTAAATGGAACAAATTCTAATCTTACAGAATACTTAAGATAACCCACTGTTCTGTGCAACAAATGATTTTGGTGTGCCACAATGCTTCAGTGAATGTTAGTTTTAAGATTTTGGGAGCAACAGACTTATAGCATTCAAAACATAACTGTAGTAGAAAATATGTGGCTACATCAAAAAACCTTTTCATATTGTTTATCTCTATCTGCTGTCCACATTTGCTTTGCTGGTATCCTTCTAGTCTGATCCTTGTAAAAGTTGATCCACCAAGGAGAAATGTCACACAGAGTTGGAGAATCCTTTTAAAAGGAAGGAGGAGCATGGAAACATTCAACAGGAAAATGGAGTATATAATTGCAGTGCTAATGAATAAAGTGAGAGCAAATTTATGTAAATATAGTCCATGTGACAAAGTTTATAATTTCTGTCTCTGGAAGCTGCATGAAGAATGATCTGTAGACTGAATTATGATCTACCTCAGCATTGACTGCCTGGTGTGATAGGGAAAGATACTAGTTGTGCAAAACTGTGTAAAATTCAGTCTGCTTTTAATCACATTTTATCAAGACATCTTATACTTAGGGATATTACTTTTGGCCTATCAGGCATTCTCACAGGCTAGAAATTTTGCTACATTTCATGGAGAAGTTAGATCAGCGATGACTGCGTGAGACTAAACCCAGCAATAGCAGCAACAATAACAACAAAAATCATACTCCAGAAGCTGGAAGACTATCTGTTCAAAGATTATCTGATTTCTTAGACCAGGAATAACGCCATGCTAGGCTTCCTGCCAGATGCGATTTTGTTTTAAGCATGCTGATCGCTCTTACAAAGACTTTTTTTTAAGAGGCCAAAAATGTCACATCCTCTATGGCAAAGGAGAAAGTGGATTTCAATTACTGGTCCCTTCCTCTTAGGTGGCAAAGACCTGTGAAGCTAAACTAAAGCCTTCTTCCTTCTTTATTTTCTGATAATTGAACTTGAACTAAGGGAAGGCAGAAATCTACCCAGAAAAAACCAGTAAATTTTATTTTTTTCAGAATTTCTTGCTAATGAACTGAGTAAGTGTGGAACATCTGCAGAAATCAGGAATAGCTTTTCAGCTCGTCTCCTTGAAGCCATCATTGCCTCAATGACTGCAGGAGGAGAGATGAATTCTCCTTGGGAGGGACTCCTGGAGGACAATATTTTGTATTTGGTGTTTCAGGTGGTAAGTGATCTGTGATGATCCAGGGAGCTTATTCCAGACCCCTCCTGACACTACCACCCTCTGTAAAACTTCTGCTGGATCCTGTGACCGCAGTCATATGCCACAAACACTTTGAGCAACTCCAGACCAGCTCTGCCAGGAAATTTATGATGTGCCTTATAGGAAATAAATCTTTTCATGTTTGGAACAGTCGACTTCAGTCATCAAAATCAGAAGAGTCTGGAAATCAAAAAGTGCAGCAAAACCACAAGCAATTATCTTGGTTCTTTCATTAACTGAAACTGCTGAGTTAAGTAACAATTAGGGCTTTATCCTCTGTAGTAAAATGAGCAGATTGTCAGGTTTCCTGTGAAATTTCTGCTCTTTTTTGAAACCATCTCACAAGAGGTACAGCACTGCTTTCTGGCTGGTGTGTTATGGGCACCTGTATGGCCCTCTGCCCGCTCCTTCAAATAAGAAGGAAAGGCCACTTTTCCATTTACAGCACATTGGGCTCACACACCAGGCCTGGTAGAATTTCACCACAAAATATCTGCATTATCAGTATGGCAGCATATAAAACCAAAACACTTTCACGTATTTTTAAAGAATTGTCTTTTGTTCTTTGTAATTAACTGACTTTTGTGCATGTAAATTATATATACAGTCATAGATTTTCAAATTTGATTATATATTTCAAACTCAGTTCCTTGAAATCAGTGCAACCACTGACACTAGCAAAAGCAATAAAAATGTTCCTTTCCTTGTGAGAAAAAAACCCAAAACAAATGCATGTATTTCACATTTACATGAGTTTCTTACATTTGAACATACTCACAACCCAGAAAAGTGGCAGTCATAATAATGATACAGATAATTGGATTGTACTCAAAATAAAGATGTTACTTGGAAACAACTCAATTTTTTGACAAAAGCATATGGCATTTATGATTGCATTGTTCATAAATTAATGTCAAGCCTTTGATTCAGTATTGAAAGAGCCATATGTCCAAATTTGTCTCTTGCACATCGGGTGATAATCAACACGGACGTTCACAGTAATAACATCAAGATTTAAATACAACAAATGTCATGAAAAATGTAAAATCCTGATGCTTATCCTATGGCTGTAACAAAACCATCTGAACTTGATACATTTGCAAAGCTGGTCTGGAAATACAAAGGGACTGATATTCACATAGAAGAAACAGATTGTATTATCTTATAAATTGTTTGCTGCAAGTTATCTTTCTCTGGCTGCTCACTCTTTGAACCATGAGGTAATGTTAAACTAACAGTCTTTAACCAATGTGTTCATTATTCCTAACTAGAGTCACATAAAAATTAAAAGCAATCAATAATAACAGCAGAACAAGTAGATCCCCATAGCTATTACTCTTCTATTCAACACTTTTTTCTGTATAAAATTATGGTACTTCTTAACCAGCACCTGTGTCCCTGATCTTGGAAATATCAAAGAAATAATATGTATAAAGTTTTGTTCATATGTTTGTTTTGTAAGCTGCTTCTGAGCTCCTTTTTTTTTCATTTTGAAAGAATGGCTAAGTTTATATATACAAGAGGAAACATCACCATGTGATTTATAAGTGTACCTGGAATTTTTTACATTGAGAACTGTCAAATGAGGGGGTTAAATCCATAAAATAACAGTAAATATGATATTGTAAACATTATTGAATAACTCTATTCCTGCCTCCAAATCACAAAATTGATTAAAGACTCTAGACACGTTTAAAAAATCCTTAGGGAGTTTAAGGATTACACTGGGAGAGCTTTAGGTACTTTGCCTGAGTTTTGTGCCCCCTGTAAAACCTCAGCTAACATGGCAGCCTCTCAGTATGCTCCTTGCCCAGCCATGTACCGTCACCTGCTCCCCAAGGAAGTTGATCGGTTTCCAGCCTCCACTTTGCAAGTCAGAACAGCCAGTTATTTGGAAAATGCACATTTTCTTACGATGGAAGTTGTTCCAATGGACCTCAAAATGCTCAGGTTGTTCTCAGGCCACAGTTTGGATAGCACTGATGGAAAATTCCCTAAGAGCTTTAATTTTCAAGGCAAAGCGTTCATGTAGAGGGACAATCAGGGAGCAATTGACAGGACGCATGTGCATTGTATCTGCAAGCACCCCACAGCAAACTACATGACCCAAACATCTGTTGCCTTTAAAACCATGGCTCTTTCGGAGTGCTGCCTGTCTCTTAGTGTCATTACTTATCTGTTGGGAACTTGACTCTCTGTACAAACAGAGCAGCTGACAGCGAGACAGAGGATCACAGGCAAACTCACAGGTACCTGTTATTCTTAGTCAACTTCAACAACACTAGAATTTTTTAATAAAGCTGAGCACCAAGTTCAGACTGTGCCCAATAAAAGTTCCTGCAGGTGAAACAACCATGGTCTGGGGGAATCAACCTTGCCAGTTCTTTCTTGTAGAAACAATTTGCACAATAAAAATGGGCCCAAATTCTGGCCAGGTTTGGGCTGAAAGGTCTGCTGGTCACCATTTGGTCAGCAGGTCAGGAACACTTTGGGATAGTCTGTTCTGCTTCTCCTTTGCAAAGCAGATTGTCTGCAGCTGGACACAGATGTTTACGGGTTGTCATACCATGAATGGAGTCTCCTATCAAATTACAGCCCTCAGTCCATAGAGTGAGTGTGCCACTTCAGTTACATCTCAGTGTGTTTTCCATGAAACTGTGGTATTTAAATTTGGGTCCACCCTGAGGATTCTAACGGGACATAATTAGAAGGGTTGCGTCTTGCCCAGGGTCCCACCACCCAGGAACCATGGACAGGCTGCAGCCTTTCAGGGTAGTGTTTTCAGGAATGTCTTTGATGTGATTTGCACTTACAGAGGCGCATAGTGTGAGTACAGAGGTTCAGACCATCTGCAATGTTTGTGCAAGTGGGCACAAGGATAAAAAGTCCCTTTGTTGCCTGCCCTCATCTGCTCCCACGCTCAGCTTTCAAATGTGGGTGCTGGATTCAGATGGCACTTTTCAGCACCTACAATGACGTGACTGATGCACTTTAGGATTAAACTGTGTAACCTTTTGCCAGACTGAGACATTTTGTGTAGAGCCTCATGTTTAAAAATTCATCAGATGTTAAAAGTTCAAAGTGGTTTCAAATTATCTGCATCTTGAGAAAGCGTCTGTAAGTGAGCACATTAGAGTTTCATTTCTTCCTATGCCACCACCAATGAAAGCTTCTTGTTTAAGTTTCCTTAGCTAGAAAAAGGCAATAACAATTTAATCATTCACTGTATCAAATGTGCCATGCACAGAATCGTGCTGTTGAGTAATCTGAAGACATTATTTTGTTATGATGCTATATTTCATTCCAACATTTCTCTCTACTGCCTCAAAAACCAAGTTTCACCCAAAGATCAGAACTTTTTTTTTTAATCTGAGTGTTAGTAGCCTGGAGTGAGTGGTACTTTGTTTTCCTTTCGCAATAAGGTCAGAGAGTGCATATCTGCCCCACCAGATTAACTGCTAAGGCATCTGATGTTCAAAGGAAACAATATATTAGTGCAAAAATCATAAAGGTCACTGTCTTCACTCTCCAACTTCCAAATATTTACTCTTAATAATTTCTTCATCAGCAAAATTTCAGAATTTATATCCTTACCCCTGTCTAAAAGACACAATTGAAGACAAAAAGACCCCCTACATTGCAGTGAAGCTCTTACTCAATGGCTCTTTCCCTAATTATTAAGTGTTAATTGATTTTGAATTATCTAAATTAGCTATCATTTTTATCTCAACAGGAAGAAGGGAGGGAGAAGTTGCGCCTCTTTAGCTGTACCTTTTTGTTTCATCACAAAACACACACCCTCCCTGTCTCTCAGTGCCAATAACTTCAGGTACTGCTCTGCACTCAGAACCTCCCATGAAGGGAGTGCTGCACCACACCCTGCAATAAGCACAGGGGCAGGGACAGGTGAGTGTAGGAAACTCGTGGTTCATATTCTCCTGGGTATCAACAGCCTGAAGAAAAGGGTGCAGGGGTGTGTGTGCTCCTGGGGAGCTCATGGATATTTGCCTTGAACGTATTTGGTTTGAACATTGATATCAGGTGCTACAGCTACCTAAACTAAGTGAGGTTTGGGCTGTCATTCCTTAGGCTGGACAAATCTTAAGACTTTAAATCAGTAACTTTGTCTTTCCATATGTTTCTCATTCAACCTAATGTGCAATTTCCAGTTAAAACAAACTTGGCTTTGGGATAACAGAGAAAGATAATCAAGGCAGCTCACTATCCCACATCAGACTCCTTCCTTCCTGTGCGGTAACGTTCTCTGGCTTGGGTCTGATGCCATTCTAAGTGTTCCTACTGCTAAATACTGTTTTCTTTCACTGTCTCACACTCTTCTTTCCCCAATAATAAGGTTGTTTTACTTATTCTCATGTAATCATAGTACTGTTCTGTCACTTCCACACATGCAAAAAAACTCCTTTTGCAATGGAAAGAGATGCTGCAGGGAGGAAGCAGAAAGGAAAGGGCAGCAGAAGGGTCCTGAGAGGAAATTCATGAGCTGGCCCAAACACATAAACACAGAGGAAGGGCAGACCATCCTTCATGAGTCCCTCACACCTAAAGGAGTTGGAGCAACATTTCTGTTGGAGGGGGCTGACATAGAGGATTGCAGTGCAGAAGCTCTATAGAGATTCAGGTCACAGTAGCAAGCTCTAGAGCATGGACAGGACCTTTGCATTGCCCAGCCCAACATTGCTGAGGTGTTCAGAGGCCTTTGGTTTGCATGGGGCTGTCCTCCCAGAAGCAAGTTTTAGCATTTTTTTTTAACACATGTAGCAGAAATCCTTTCACTTCAAAAGAAACTGATGTTGACCACACCAAAACATCAGTGATTACTGTCTGGCTGTAGAATAGTAATAATAATAATAATAATAATAATAATAATAATAATAATATGCTAATTAAACTAATTTTCAAGGCCAAAAAGGGTCCTGTAACACTTATGAAAAGGTCACCTCGTAAGGCGGCCAAGAATGAGGAATTCTGACCTTTAAGACTGAATGTAGCCCTCTAAATATGCCTGCTTTGCTAACCCTGAATACAACATAAACTCCCATAAATGGGCACTGGCTAAGGAAACAAAGAGATCCCGGGAATGAGACCTCTGCCTTTCTCCCAAAGAGCCTCCTGTTATCAAGAGAAGTGAGTGGTCTGGAAGAAAATTTGTTGATGTCTGTCTTCCCCAAAGGTACTTCAAACAGTAAACGAACACACAAGATCCCATGTTTATTTTCTTTTAAATATATTTTCGAAAATATTGTGTGATCCAAAATATGTGTTTTTCAATTTTTCATGGCCTGGCCATGAGTGATGTATTTTATCCATATTCATAACAGTGTACAAACTTTCTATTCATAGCTCTCTCCACAGCATAAATTTGGGTGGGCATGCTGGAATTTCCTTCTGTGGCATATGGTAATCCTTTACCTGAGGGCTTGCTCCAAATAAATGTTTACATTCCTCTGACAGCTCACTTGAAATGTAAAGGAACAAGGTATGCGAGTCTTCCATTAAAAAACTGCATTTACATGTTTGGGGGAGGAAGGCACATAGCGTTCCTACACTGGACTGGCTGCAGGAATGTCCAACCTTGTTTCCTCTCATAAATATTTCATAATAGAAAGGGCCTTAAAAATATGCCAATCCAAACTGCGGATTGACCCTTCCAACTCCAGGCACCATAGCTAGGAGGGACTGAAGTAAACACCACAAGTAAGCAGTGCGTGCAGTGGGCAGTCATCTGTGGAAACCACAGCCTCCTCTTTGGTCCTGGGGGCCATCGTTTCATTCGGAGGCTATTCCAGGGAGGGCTGGCTGAAAGGGAGGGTGGTGGGTGGCAAGGGTCACACATCAAAGGTGCAAAGAAAGGTGGAAACGATCTGGAGAAAAACTTCCTAGTCCGGGATAGGGTTTCATTTTATATTACACAGTTCAAGCAAATGATGTTTTTACTGATGTAGATGAAAGAATGCCTCAGCAGCTAGGGATAAACACATTGAAGCAGTAAATAGGAAAAATGTCTACACATGGTGATCATATCCAATTACTGAAGTAAACGTGCCACTGTTTGCTTATTAGAGTACCAGGTCTACTCAAACTCCTGTGATTCCAGCTAGTCATATAGGATTTCTTTAACCTTTTAATAATTATTCGCACCACCAGGGCTATTCACTTGGCCATCCTCCTTTAAGCTGCTACCAGACTGGGGCTGGCAGGTTACCAACACATCCCCAAGAGAAAGAGCAGCACAGGAAGTCAGGAGTTTGTTATTCCACAGGAATCCAAACCCACAGCTTTCTCTGGTCACTCCTGTCCACCCTCCTTGGCAATTGAGTTCTAATAAGATATGCTTCAGCTGCCTTTGATATCCTTTACTGAGGGGACATGATGTTTAGCCCCGGGAGGAAGGTAAAACACAGAGGCTCTTTCTCCTCTGTTGCTCACATTACTGCACAGAGAAAAATGTCACTTTTCCTGGTTACAAGTCCTCTGTTTCCTGTAAGTGCTCATGCAGAGGCCCACATTTTTGCTAGTCCTCTCAAATGCTATCAAGATCACTCTCATGCCTCTCTAAAAGGGCACAAGGAGCTTGTGCAAACTGAGTGGAAATAAAATTAGTATTGGTTTAGGCTGACAATACCTCTCAAAAGCTGAGAAGTGCCTGAGTGGCATCTTGTCCAGGACACTTGGTGGCTGATATGTACCCAACAGCTCTTCTTTAAATGAAGAAAAGCTTCATGGATATCACGTGATTTACACTGGCATAAAACTAGGGGAAGAAAATGGACCCTAGTAGCTACAGTAAATTATAACTACCAAAATAATAAACCCCAGCCTCTTCTCTGAGGAACAAAATTTCCTCTGCAACCTTTAATTAAGTTGGGATCTGAGCCTTTTGTGGGCTAATTTCCTGCACAGCGGCCAATTTACAGAGTGAATACCAGCTCTCATATATGTAAAGTAACTTGTCTGAGTGTGACAGAAGAAGTCAAAGATACAGCCAGGGGCGGAAACAAACCAGACCATAATATGAATGTGCACAATTCCCACTAGAATCTGAAAGCACATTTATTCAAGCCTAGATTTCATTCTTACTTAGTAGTCCTACACTGATACTCTCCCAGAGCAGCTCATGCATATCAGCCCAACCTTTAGATCAAAGTCTCCCAGACTACCTTTGCAGCATGTCCCCAAGGTAGGCAGGCTGAGATTTAACTTTTTGTCTAATGATGGAGGTACAAATATTGACATCTTAAGATTTCAGCTGAGTTTTCCAGTGGCATTTTCTTGTATTTGGAGACGTTCCACTGTGTTTAGCTGGTGAACTGTAAAACCCATCCACAGTCCTTCACCAAACAGCTTCAGAAAAACATTGCAAAGGGGAAGAACAACCCTTAAAACTGGGCTGAAGTGTATCACTATATTTGGTTTTGTAATCTTAATGAAGATGTTCGGACACGCCTCCTAAATAACCAGGACATTGCAAGGCATGTTCCAGTAGGCTTCAGCACACTTCTCACCACATGGTCGGTTCCATGCAGTTGTCTCCACAGAAGTGGAATTTAGAGCCCTGTCATTCTAAAACACTCCTCTAATATATGGATTATCTTGTATATCTACAGCCTGCCTGTATCACCACTAAGTCCCATTAGAACTGCACTTTGGGCTTCCATGTAACTTTTGTGTGGCCAAAGCCAAGGGAAGGGGCTGCTGTTTCTGCTCTCAGGATAAAAATCCATACCAGGGACTCTGCATGTAAGTGAAAAATTGTCACTGCACAATAATACAAACATCTGGTCACAGAACCTCGATTCTTAAAAGAGAGCTGTGTCCTCCCCCCAGACACACAGGGAAGCTAGGTAGTCTTGTATGGCAAAACCGAATTACAGATTACAAATTGCAAAGCAGCAATCAGATAAACTCTGTCAGATTAAAGACGGGAAAATAAGAACTTTAAGCAATCTATGCAGGGTTTGAAATTATATCTCTGTTGTCACAGTCTGAAGGCAACAAAATCTGTTTGTAAAGTGCTTTGGTCCTCCAAAGCAGCAGTGGCAGTTCTTTGCATCCAAGTATTTAATATGGGTTGCGGATAGACTGTTTAAAGTCTTTGAAAAAAAAGGAATTTTCTTTTCATTCTTCTTTACCAGTGTGGAAAGTTGCTTCACAACTTTTAAATATTTGCAAATTCATCCAGGTTTGAAAAGAAAACCCACCCAAAAGACTATATGAGATATATAAAACCACAAATTCCTTGAGGCTTGTTTATTTTCAAGTTAAGAAAACAAAGCATTTGATGGCTACCAGAAAGAGGGCAATGTGCTTTTGTGCTGATTACATCAAATACAGTTTCCCATGGTCTAAAGAACAATTTTCTGTAAAAAAAATTGTTATGACTGAGCTTTGGGTAGTAAAGAGCTTTTACTATTCAATAAAGTTCTGCTTATCACTAGTAACCCAGTCGCAGAGTGTGAACCACTTCCATTTGGTAATCTATTGGGATTTATAGCTTTCTGTGAAGCCAGCAAACTCTCTCACATACCTCTGTAGGTATGTCACAAAAAACCCACAACAACATAGGCAAATCAAAAAGCAATTACTAGAGTAAATAGTCTAGAAACATCCCTGGTTTAGTATATTTCAGCTTTTACTGCACACGTATACACAGATACCAAATTTTGCCTGCATTCATTTACTTTGGAAATTGTCGGTAGGAGCACATAACTACTTTGGTGTATAAATCCCAGTGACTCGCTCTGTTTGTACTGGGAAAAGACAAAGCAGGCCACAGAGGACTGAGTGCCTGCATCTCAGACTATTGGTTGTGCATAGGCTGACATCTGTGCAGTATCAGAATGTCTTGGGGTGACTTTATGATGTGTATCCCCTGTCGCTGCTCTATGCCCAGAAATTAACTTTGTGCCTTTCTGTGCCTTTAAAATGAGCCTGAGAGGGGGGAGAGGAAAAAAACTGAGCAAACTTTTCAAAGTAGTTGTTCAAGGACAAAGACACACCCCTATGTTTCTGCAGCAGCAAGAGGGGAGGAAGAACCCTTCTTGCTTTTCAGCCAGCATTCGGCTCCTTTTGTCCAGAGGGAGACGGAGAGCTGAACTTTGTTTTCTTGGGACTTTGGTTTTTCCCTTCTTCTCTTCTGGACTGGTTCAACATCAGAACACGCTGGGAGAATTTTCCACTAAGGCCCCAGAAGTGGGCCCACACCGACCCAGCTCCGAGGGAGAGAGACCACACCTACAGAAGGACTCTGAAATCTTCCCAGGTTTCTCTCCACAGCAAGAGGTTTTATTATTTAGCATTATCATCCTTTTCCTGTGTGTTTGTTCAATAAATAGTTTTTATCTCTTTCACTTCCCTCTGAGGAAAATTTCTTTTTTTTCCCTGAACCTGATGGGGGAGGGGTGGTTGTAACGTGCCTTCTATCAGAGGATATTTTCCTCCAAATTTGGCCAAACTGGTACACAGGTTTTCTGCATTAGTGGTGTTTGTCCTCATCAATATCACTGCATTATCACTCGTGTTTTGTTTCTAGACTCACCAGTCAGATGCTATCGGTAAACATCGGAAAAAAAGAGCAAGTTGTATTTTTTATGCACTTTGATCTTTTAAAACCTGCACAAGATACAGCTGATTTAAAAAACATCCAGGTACAAAAAACCCCAACCCACATTATTCATTATGAATGAGACTTTGAGTGGTGTTTTGGACCCTGACTGGGAGACGCACCCACAGAAGTAAAGCTGTACATTATACAATCTCATAATTTTTGAGATTTCCGTCAATGGGATCTCAAAACACTCAATGCTTCAGAAGTGTGGAAGTTATGTGATATGTTCATTTTAAAAAATCATGTTAGTATCAGAAGTCAGTGCATTGCAGAAACAACAAAAGAATAAGGTTTGTAAGAATATCCAATTAACTACTGCTGTTGTACACGTTATTTTATTGAAAGTGTGTAAAGAAAACCAAATTTCAAACAACCCATGTGTTTGAATAGTAAGTAACATCCTGAACTACATCTGTTAAAGCACTTGGTTTCTGGATAGATTACAGCTAGCCTTCACCAGCCTCTTAAGTGTGGGTGAATGTAGAAGGGGGAAGGCCAAGTTCAGAAAACACCATTTTGCTGCCCACTTTTTTCTGTGTCTTTCAGGAGCATTGTTCCAAAACACAGGGCACTATATCAATAGTGCTGGTATCAGCTCACAGAGCATCTCTCTGTCTCCTTGGGGATGTCACAGCCTGTGTGCCAACTGACCAGGAAATGAAGAAGCATATTAATAAAAACAGGAAGAGAAACTAATCCATATGGCAGTCTGCTTCAAACAAGTTCTTCAAATCTTTTCGTGTCTGTTGGACACGGGCAGGACCAGGCCCCCACTCTGCCAACCAGCTTCCTTGCAGGCATACTCAGCAGCAAAAGTCTTGTCAATTATTCCTAAATGCATCCATCCTTCTTTGAACTGGAAGTCTGAGGTCAGGGATAATTAAAATATCATAATATCTCCCACTATGCACTCTTCTTTGTAGAAGCTTGCTGTCTGTGACGCTCTTCTCTCTGGCATCAGCAAGTGAAAGAATAATTAATCCTTTGTGTCCTGTATTATTTTTTTACCTTGCAAGGATGCACAAGCTCTTTTCAGGAGACACTGGGTCATCTGAATAATCATGCCCACAGCCTCCAGTAGACCACCTCCAAGAAGACATCCTCTTGAGATTCAGCCAGTTCTCTTGTTCCACAATCTGAATTGCCTCTTTGAGATTCTCATGGTGAGAAGAGTTAAATATCAGCCTTGAATGCTGCTTTTCAAAGACAGCCATGTCATTACTCATTTTAAAGTAAACAACTCTTGCACTGCACAGTAGAATGAGCTAGGTGTTTCTTGTGCTATCTATAAATTGGTGGTTTTGTCTGTGTTCTCTGGTTTCTTTATTTCCTATGGATAAAGGTCAGTAAAAAACCTTATTTATTTGTGTACATCTTTGTAGCAAAACCAGTTTTCAACATTAAATCACATAATGACCTTATCACTCCCTTTTATTTCAGCAATATTTGGACGCAGTCAGGCCTCTGTTGAATACCTTGAGGACATGACGAGACATAATCTGACCACAACTGTGTTCTACTGGATTTATGCTTGAAGGTCTAGTATTTTCCTCCTCTTCCTTCATATTTCTATTTTGTTTTTCCCACTTGGCTCTATTACAAATTCTGTCCTTGCCTCCCTCTTCAATGATTTTCTTCAAAATTTTGCTTTCATGCATTTTTCCTCAACCGAGGTAGTTCAGCAAAGTCATCTGTTCTTTCATGAAGAAGCCAAGAAATGACAGTGGCAGCATATCTCTAACAGCCAATTTAAATAGTAAGGAGTCTAAATGGACCATGGATCCTTTTCATCGTTCATCCAGATCCATTCTATGAGCTGGCAAAAAAGAGGAGCTTCTGCGGACACCATTACTGGTGGTATTAATGATCTCATCTCCTCTGACATAGGAAACACAACAGCTAGTGGTCAAGGTGGCTGGGAGGAAGGAATGCACAGCATTTTTTAAACAGAAGAAGACCAAATGACCACACAGCCACTGCTGCTAGTTTGGAGGGGAAAAAAAGAGAAATGCACTTTTTCTTGAGTTTCCGAACTATCTTAGGAAAAGTACTATTACTATATGTGTTATTTTTTAGAGAGCCAAAACATCCTTGTTGCTTGTGACACTTTTCAGTGTGAATTCAAAGTAAGTGATAGGAACTGTGTGACAATGGTTCATGGCCTGAAATATCTGCTTTATTCCCAGACAGCCAGCTCTGCCTGAGATGCTGCTATTTTGTAAAGTGTTACAAGGACCATCAGAGCACGTATCCTGTCTGTCTTCTTCAGATAGGTACATACTTCTACCAAGACAAACCAATGACATGTTTGATTCATGTCATTTGAAAGAGTGTGAATGAGAACACATTTAAACTCCGCATTACTCTGAGTTACCAAAATAATCTCTCAGGTCTCTGAATTTTAAGAAGCAATGCGTGTAGATCTGGATCATGGAAAAAAAAAATAAAATGCAGATATAAGATGCAGGAAAAGCAATTCTCCAGGCCCTGTGTTTTCCATGCAGAGATTCACTTCATGGTGGCAAAGGAGCATTTCAGCCCATCAATTGACTGACTGTTGCAGTATTTGTCGTCGTGGCGCTTACTTGTTTTGCTGAAGGAAATGCTTTCACAGGGAGCGCACACACAGCCTGGCACAAACCGGAGTGTGCCCACATTCCTGACAATGATGGTTTACTTAGCTGTGCAGCAGGAGGCTGTTTTCAGCTGGCTGGGTAGAGGGCCCATTTTTTCCTGAAAAAGGGGAAACAGAGTAATACCATGAAGAATTGTGGACTTGAGCTGCCTGATTTCACCACCAGATCTAAATTCTTCCAAAACAAAATACCTCAAAACTTCCAGTGGGCAACAAGTTTGTACACTGCTGTGGCAGGCTGTGGAGTGCTTTCTTCACAGTGACTTTCAGCTAGCTCAGTGTTACAAACCAGGCACAGCGGTCTTAGTTAACAATTGGTCTCCTGGATATTAATGTGGCATAACTATTTTTCTCCAAAAACTCTGCTTTTTTTGTGCGTTTGTTACTCTACAAAAGTTAATCTCCCTACGATGGCTTCTGCAGAGAAAGTAATGGAGGATTCTGCCTCTTCCCGGTGGCTCTCTAGTGAGATCAAAGAGGCTGCTTCATTTAGGTTAAGTTAGGTTCAGTTTAAACCTCTCCCCAGGTAAAGAAAATTTAACTTTGAGTCCATGACAAAACTAAAATGTCATACAGTAGAAAAAAAGAAACCAGCACTATATTTTTAAAGCAAAATAAATGCTCAAAACTCGAAGGACTCAGGGTCAAATTTTTCTCCCACCATGTCAGCCATCCACTGACATAAAGGCAGAGGTCAGACACAGTGGCTCAGCTACATCTTTCTCCTGTTGTGGCAGTGGGATTTCAGAAAACTCCACAATTTAGGCAAAAATGGTCAGTGTCTTGAGCCAAGTGCTGTGTACTTTTGACTGCTGAGAAATAGCTCTGGTAGCCTTGCTTTAGCTGGTGACAGGACCTAAGTGGATGATATTTTTTACATCAATTTCAGGAATGAGATTATAGCTCTTGACTCAGAAATTACATCCAATATTCATTTTGATACATTTCTTTGAATTTATCAGGACTGACTCCTTCAGCAGTCAGTCATTGTTTTCCCCACTAAGCCCATGCCAAAAATGATTTCGGTATATTACCTTTTGTTTTATCTTTCCTTACAGTAACCCCAAATTCCTTGATGAATGGCAATCCATGCGTAAGCTGTCTGAAAGATAACCTCTTACTGGAAACTGTACCATACATAATTATGACTCAGTCTGAACAACAACAAAAACTGCCTCAGTGTTTTGATTCGTGAGCTCCACTGTGAAATGTTAACCCAACTTGACAACCCAGGGCAGTAAGACAGATTGCCTGATTTCAAGTTTTCTTTGTACCATCTTTTGCACCAGAACTGCCAAATTGCCCCCACTGAAGATTACAATTAGGTGGAAAAGAACGATAGAAAACAGATTTATTCTTGGGATGCTCTTCTGTCTGCTGATCACATAAGAGATCAAATCTTCACCCTCTCCTACTGTAGAACCTGGTGTTTTGGGCCTCACCTCCTTCCTGGGAAAGATATTTCATTTGGAATGATCCTTTCTGTATTTATTTCAATCTTATTCTTACCAAGCTGTAGTGTGCAAAGCAGCCTGTTGACTTTCTGCTTCATGCCTTACTCTGAATTCCAGATTAGCACAGCTTTCTTGCAAGTGCTGGGATTTATTGATACAATGCATTTCACCAAGTTTACATTTCCAAGAAATCTGTCTCACATGCTAAGGGGGAGAGTAGGAAGAAACTGCACATGAAATGAAAAACTTTCTCTTGACTACCGTAGGTATAAATTGAGGTTTGACTGAAACTCATCACAAAAAAAGTCATCCAGAAAGGTTTCAGAAGTAAAATTAGTCATTGGCTTGGTAAAGCTGTCTGCACTAAGTCCTCCTTGTATTTCCCAACAATGCACACAGTTTAAAAATAACAGTCACTGGAAACCAAGAGAAATATGACTGATGCTGACTTGATTTAAGTGTAAATGAAACAGCACAAAAATTTAAAAATACCTCGAAGATAAACACATCTGTTTGTCTGGTAGCCACCTCTCACTTTACAGCAAACCTTTCTTTTTCTGTTCCTGTTCTGTTCAGCTTCACTATCCAAATGGAATCCTTTCTTTCTTTCTTTCATTTAATTGTATTTAATTTAATATAAACCATTTATTTAATGGGTTTTTTTAACTTAATTTTTAGAAATCTAAATGAACCAGTATGAGCATATTCATCAGTCTGCATTAATATTGCCTGCAGGAATTCCTTGGGCCTTATAAACAGTTTTGTTTCAGGCAGTTTGTTGCCAGGATACAGGAATTCTTGATGACAGTGGACTCAATTAGCAATTGCACATAGGCTGTGGACATGCACAGTCTTGGACTGTGGCTGCACCAGCTGAAGAAGTCACTGAAGCAACACCTCATCCCCATGTGCTCATCACCTTCTCTGTGCAGCCCCTATCCAACATCCATCATCCATCCAAAAGAGAAGCGACAATGTTGAGAATTTAAAGAAGACCGCTCCTGTTATTTTGACTGAAACAAGTAATTTGACTGAAACAAGTTATGGGAAGTCACATGCAGAGCCTGGCCAGCAGATCAGAGGGGATGGTAACTTCCAGTAGCAGAGCGGGGAGGAGGCTGTGGCACTCTTTTTGTTGGCACAGCTGCAGCTGGAACAGGGCATGCATCCATAGCCTTGTGCAAACACCAGCTGCAAGGGAGGAGACAAGAGAGCCAGAAGAAATGCCATATGGGCATGTCAACGTGCATGCAGCTTGAAGCAAAATATTTTGGGCTTGCAGTGAACTTACTCCACTCCAGGCAGCAGGAGCTTTGCCATTTACATCTGTGGCAGAAATAATTCTGAGTTCTGAGGATGACTTGAACTGCATTAAGTGAAAGGACTGTTTATCACACATCATAAGATGAGTGTCAACTTGCTAAACCACATAATTAGATCATGTGTCTGAGCCCTGAATTCTTACTTATGCACCTAAAGAAATAGATTGAATTTCATAAGCACTGGGAATCCAGGCATCTCCTGTTGACTTAGTCATTCCAAAGGCAACTGTGAGGTACCCAAATTTTGGGAAAATAAACCCATTTATATGGCCATGGCACCTACTTTTAAGTATATTTGTGTTAATCTTTCAGACTGTGAAACTGAATGCAAGGAAATAAAATCTATTTGTAAAGGCAAATTTTAAATGATGCCTCACTTATTTAAAAATACAACAAAAGCTGTAAGAATACCCAAATAGATTAGAGAAGCACAATTGTAATGTTTTGGATAACTGTGGTAAGATCTTAGTTTAGTATCATCATGGTTAAATTTCTTCTAGGTACATAATTTCTTTTCTACAGAACATAAGTCAGTTATTTCCATCAAATACAAATCAGTCTCTAATTTCCAAATCTAAAAATTGTGTCAATAACTTCAGAAGCTGTTATCTTTCAGATGCATGTAAGTAGACCTTACAGCTTTTATGTTTAGTCATAAAAGCAATTACTTAAATGACAAACAGCAATCTCTGAATCAAGCAATGACATTTTGCCTCTTCACTGATTTTACAGTATCTTTCACAGTGTATTTAGAGGTGAAACTGCCCCACTGCCAGGGATGGAAAGATTTACAATGGTTTTGTACTCTAGACTCAGCAGTTTCATGAGAGTGAGGCAAAGAAATTATTCTCTCAACTTGATGGTTTCTAGATTTGAATGTGGTTAGAAATGGATACCCAGCTGTGTTCAGCCATATCTCAGTGAGCAAAAGGTGTGGCAGCTGTAAAAGGCTGTGGAGCACTGTGTAGTGAGCATGGTGTAACCAGAGAACCAGAGCATGCTTCACTGTAGAGGGGGCTCTTGACCTTGGAAGGAACAGACAGGAAAAGAGACAGGGAATGGGGAGGGCGAAACTCTGAGTAATAGGAGATATCAAAAAAAACCCAGCCAAACAGGTAAATTGTCTGTAGTGTACCGCATGTACTTAGTCTTTTTCATTACATCAAAACTATGTGCAATATACCGTAGCACACTCATTTTTACAGGCAAAGTTATGGATATCGCAGTATCTCACTTTCCAACCCTCCTTTCATAATCTCTTTCCCATATGTTAGGGATGTCATAGCAAAGAATCAGATCTGCTGTACACAAAGTTCGTATGTCAGGCACCTGAATATTATAGGTGGTAAAGGCAGCTCTGAACTGCTTTTACCGATTCCCCAGACCCAGAGCAACCAGTGCATCAAAGTGTCTGGAGAGATGAGGGAGCAGTAACTTGTCTTTCCTCCTTCATGCTGCCTGCAGAAGCCTTCTGGGGAAATCTGTGCTGGCTGAAATCTGGAAGGAATTAAGATGTTGTGTGCATTGCTCAGACAAACAGTGTCCTGACATGGGCCAGGTCCTCCTGGTCCCCAAGCCCAAAGCTTTTATTCTCTCTCCACTTGCCATATGATGGCATCAGGCAGTCAAGCCCAACCTTGAAAGCATGTTCAACCCAATATACATTTATTCAATCCATAATTTAACCTAACACATGACTAAAGGTAACAATTGGTTACTGACTTTATAGATCAACCAAAGTAATGTCTGTTACCAGGGATGTCATCTCAGGGGCTGCTTGCCACTGGAAATATATGAGAGCAGCATGATGTTCTTGCCAGCCTTCCCCCTCATCTCTTCCTCATACTGTGACTGACCACTGCGATCCCCTGTTTCAGCACACTAGTGCTATGCCTGTACACTGCACAGGTCTGTGCAGACCATGTTTAAAGTGGTCACTTTTGGAGCAGCATTAGGTGAGCTCTTCCTAGCTGAGGAATCTGACCGTGCATTTGGTAGTGCTCTCCCTTGCTAGGAAAGCAGGTGTTCTAACATGAATAGGAGAACAGTGGCCTTTCTACCCGCCACTACTTTCCACCTGTCTGTGTTTGAACATCAAACACTCAGACTGTGCTGAATCCTTGAAGTTCAGATGGAGATTGAGGAATGAAAAGCCTTCCCACTTTTAAGTGTTTCCTTTGTCAGTACAAATGCTCAAATCAATTCAGCATTAGTGAATCAGACTATTAAGGTCCTGAATGAAAAGTCAGTTGTGGATAAATTTCACCCGAAATATATTATGGCTTAACTCTATGCTGAAAATATTTATGTACCTGTTTGCACTGATTGAAGAATTATTTGGTTTAGCAGGAATTAAGTTAAATACATGTATTAGTACTTGCTAGGCTGAAGTCTAAGACCTTGATTCAGTAAGTGATTTCCTCAGATGAGACACAGTCACTGGTCATGGCAGGTCCCAACCTAAGATGCCAAAAAGCTGCTACCTGAAGGGTGAGACAAAACATCCAATTTTGCATCATATTTGCATGCACTGGGCTTGCATATCTGTCTAGTGACTACATCTCAGCTGACTGTTGGCATCATCTTAAGTTATCATTCAATTTCTGACTCTGCGAGCAATAAGCTGGGTTCACAGGTGCAGCAAGTCACAGGTCACAGCAGGTCACAGCAAATAACTCCAGCCTAATTGCTTTGAAAGTGTCTGATTTCCAATCCCTCTTGGCATTTAGTCATCTGCTTTCAGCCATTGCAAGTGCTTCCATTCTGTCAGATTTCTAAATCGTTATGCAACGTGTCTCAGTCTACTACTGGTCTGCTTCTCTCATCTGGTCTGGCAGGTGTTCTTAGAGCACTTCTACTAATGAAATATAACCACAGTAGAAGTGCTTCCACCTTTTTGCCTGAGATAATATTCAGCTCCATCCTCCTCTTCCCACTGAACTGCAAGAAAAGCTCTGAACGGCAATGTGAGATGTTCAGTTCCAGTTCCATACTCTCCTGAAAGGCCTTTTCATGTCCCAAGCATTTAGAGGTGAACACTATAAATTCCAGGCAATGGACTGCTCTGAGATCCTCTTTGATGATTTGAGTAATAAACTACAGTGAATAACCACATGTTCATTAGATCAGAGAATGATAATGAACAATTTTACAGACTCTTGGGTCTGATATTCCCATGGCCAGGAAAGCACCTCACCTACCATAGTTCTTGACTGCTTGACTATGTTGCTGGAGGTTTTACCTCTGGTAGAGGAGCCCCTCTTCCTTGGCTCACAGCTCTTCAAGGCTCTGCCCTGTAAAATGCTGCTTTTTGTCACAGATTGTCTTGGAGCATCCAATACTCCCGTGGTTTAATGGTTATCCAGAAATACTGCATCCAGTTTTTAAAGGCAAAGGAAAGGAATTAAATTTCACATTCTTCTCTCCTATTGTCCTGTTTCTGTTAGCCCTCATATTACTGAAGAAAGCTCACAATGGCCATAGTCTGTGTGCATTTAGCATAGCACAGGCAGCTAGTGATTGAAGAGAGCTGAGGATAGTGAATTCTGATAAAAAACCCTTCCAATTGCCTGAAGTTTAAAGATTGTGAAGAAGTGGAATTTCAGATAATATTTCCTCTGGTTGAATTATAATTACACTGGCTTTTTTTGAATCCTGCTGATGAGGATTTAGACCTCTCTGCCTATTGTGAAAGGAGGGTGGGATTCTTAACTTTCAGGCAGTGAAATTGTTTAAGACATCTAAAAGACTAAAGCTGCAGTACAACATTGAAAATTCCATCCTGAGCAGCAGATTTTTAGCAGTTTAATTCCCACTGATCCACATCAGTCCAGGTGCTTTTAAAAAGTTTATCTCTACAGCCTTAGGTCAGTCTCCCCAGGGCAGGGACCAGCTATTTCATCTGTCTGAAGAGCAATATCTATTCACAGAGTTTACAGTAATAGCAAATGCAGTGGCAACCAGCAACTTACTATCAATTTAGATATATGAAGTATACTACCTGGCCTGGAAGCATTTGTTTCTTCTGCCCTTCCCCTCTGCCTATACTGCTCCCCTTCATCTGAGAGCAAAAGATTCATCACTATCTCCCTCCAATGGTAAACTCTGGTAATTTCTTTTGCAGAATGAAAAAAGATATTAAAACATATTACAGTACCCATTATTTAGAGGTTTTTCCAGTCTGATGAGTAGAGGGAAAGACTGATGATTTCAAAAGTCAAATACCCTTTAGAATATGCAGTCACTTCTGAAGAATTACTCTCATTTATTATGTATTTATTCATATATTATAGAATCACAAGGCTGAGCCAGAGGCTGAGCAGGAAGCTCTATTCCAAACTCCTGCTCACAACAGGGCCAGCTATATGCTCAGACCAGGGTGCTCAGGACTGTGTCCACTCAGGTGTGGCAAATGCCCAAGGGGTCCCATTGTCCTCAGCATGAGAAAGCTTTTCCTTACACCCAGCCTGGACCTCTCATTTCACCTCAGACCCCTTGTCCCTTGGTCCCTCATCATGCAGCACTGTGAACCCTGGCTGCCTCTTCTCAACCACCTGCTCATGGGTGCTGATTCCTCCCCCAGGCTAGATCAGCCCTGTTTCTTCACCTCCCTGCGCAGGAAGAATGTTTTGCTCCCAATGCTTTAGAGGCCCCCGCTGAGCTTGCTCCAGTTTGTCCACGTCTTTCCCACAGAAGTCCCAGCTGAAGGCAGAACTTACACATGGTCTGACAAGAGCTGAGCTGAAATACCATGTAATCTAGTGCCTGTGCTCCTATTAATATGGCAAAATATCAAGCCTGAGAAACATCTCATTGTCTTTCTTCCACGCTCACGAGTGGCTGGATGGCTCTTTCTTTCCAGCATTTGGATGAAGGCAACTGTCAGGTTTTAGCTGATGGCCCTGGGCAGTCACCTCTCCTGTACTCTCTCCCAGGGTCTGCCCTCAGAGAGAATTCATATGGCAGTCCTGGCCCTTTACAGGACCTTTCTTTTCAGGGTGTGAAGAGGGGATGGGCCAGGGCAGAAACATTCACTCAAAGAATGGGTCTTTTACTGAAAACATGGAAAATATGAATGTAGCTCAGCTGAGAACACAGATAGCACAAGTCAAGGTCGGGTCTTGCTGTGGTTTCACTGTTTCCCGGTAGAAGTTGCAAGAATTTCCATGCTTTTCTGATCTGAATTTCATTTGGAAAGTATGTAAATGGCTATTTTCATTGCTTGTACTGGCTTAGTCAGAAACTCATGCTGAGGAAGCCAGGCATTTTCCAGAATTTTCACAAATAATAAAGCCATCATAGCTCACTCAAGAGATGTTAAAAGAGATGTTTGACAGCATAGCTATGGAACAGCTCAGTGTGGCAGAGTTACTGGTTGTCACAGCTCAGCATGCAGCACTGGCAGGCTGTATGAGGTAGCAAAAGCTGTGCTATTGGACTCAAATCATCCTTGTTAATAGCTGTAAATTTTCTTGCATCCTTTGTTTTGATATGCTGTTCTGCTCCTGGCTTGCAGCAATTTAGTCAGCAACATAGTACAACAAATATTAAGTGTTCAAGTGTACACAGTTTTTACAAATAAATTCAAAGACTATGCTCACACAGAGTTTGCAACTATATCCAGGGATTAAAATGGTGTGTTTAGCATATGTGTATTTATGCATAAAGAAAGACATGGAATAAAATTTGAGGGGTAATTCATTCACAAAATCTAATTTGACAAGATTAATTTTCAGAAGCACCTCTGAGAACTGCAAGTCTTGGTCATTGTCACTGTCAATGAGACTGAAGTGCTACTCCAGCTAGTTAATCTAACAAAAAGTTGTTATTCACGAGACACTTGAACATCACGACATCTTAAAATGTAAATGTGCAAAAGTGGAGAGAGAAAAGAAAAAAACACTGCAAGCAGAGCCAAAGAAAGTAATTTTGGTGCCCATGGTGGGATATAATTAGTTTTTCCTCCTTCCCAACCCTCAGCAGACAGCAACAGCACACTCAAGGCAGCATCAACACAACTGAAGAAAGAGGCAATTTTGGAGAGGGGATCTGATTATCTGAAATACACGGGGAATCAAATTTGCAGCTTCTGTTTGTCAGAAGATGGCTGAAAGCCTCATTCCCTGTTCCTTAGCACTTGTAAATCGTGGAGGTAAGGGTCCTGGTGAAGGCTGTCAGTGAGCAAGCTGTGCCTGGCGAGAGGCACTTGAAATGGTCCAGCACTTAGGCTTTTCCCGGTACTCAACACAAGGGCCACCCTACAGTAATATGCAAGCCTGGGAGATGGTTCCTCTTCCCATACCCTCCTAGAATGTTTATTTCCTCTTGTCAAAGAAGCAGATCTGTCTTCTGATTGAGCCATACTGTGATTCTCTGTCAGACGATCCAAGATGATGCCTCTGGGGACACAAAACAGGCCTTTTTACAGGCCCATCGCTCGGGGCTGAGTATTAAGCGTGTAGTGAACTAGATGCTGGATTTCTTACTATCTCATTTCTAATGTCTTTAGTCTGATGATGTTATTGCCTGTCACATTTCCCCCTGCCTCTTTCCATGATAGAGCAAAAGTCCTAGAAAGAGAAATAAGCCAAATCTAAAGGATGCCATATTTAAAATTCTTATGATCTGAAGAGCTATCTCCTAGTCTTCCACTGTAGAGTCATACCATTCCAAAGGCTCAACATACCAAAATTACTTTATTTTACAGATACATAGACTGAATTCAGGAACAAGCCAGTATAATAACACACACAAAAAAATGGATGAAACATTAAATAATCATCAAGCCCTCATGTACTGCTCACCCCTAAAAAATGATTATTTTTACTATAATTATTTACCATTCCAAATGGTAAATGATAAATTTTAAACAAATAATAATAGAAAACCATAGATTTATGTCAACAGTCTGAAGAATAGAGCAACAATAGGGGATACACATCATAAAGTCACCCCAAGACATTGATAAAATATTTATCCTAGGCAAAAAATTATTACTAGGATGATTTCATACACTGCAGAAAGAAAAGGTAAAGCTGTCTGATGGGCAAAAGGGAAAATGCCATTTTTAGGGGAGAAGGTACATACAAAATTCAAGCTGGGACCAATATTTCCTAGTGCTATGTTTTTCCTCTCTGTACATTTCTTATGATCAGAATTGCTTCTTAATAAGTTC
Organism: Struthidea cinerea; assembly: GCA_013397865.1. Classification (NCBI taxonomy): domain Eukaryota; kingdom Metazoa; phylum Chordata; class Aves; order Passeriformes; family Corcoracidae; genus Struthidea; species Struthidea cinerea. The sequence continues at coordinate 73,791 of VZTI01002952.1, read as the reverse complement.
CCCTAGCAAAATTTCACAGGAAGGAACATAAAAGTTAAAAATATGTTATTCTTAAACAAGAAAACAAAGAATTCTTGGAAAGAATGTTTGCTCTCTTACTTAAAAAGTGCCTTTAGTGAACATACCTGATCATTTGACATGAGGTCATTTGGGGACATGTACTTCTTTGATATCTTTTAATGACACACAGTAGGGATTACAGAGGTAACCAGACAACACTAATGATACATTTGCTTCACTATGTAAAACTTGCTAAGCAACCAGGTACTCACTCAATATGGTACATTTCTACCTGTATTCAAATCTCTTTTTTCTCCATCAGTTCCTAAATATTGCTGAATTTTATTGGTTCTGGGCGGAGATTCTGTTTGATGTGTCTGAGTACATTTCAGCACAGCAAGTTTCCAAAGAAATGCGTTATACCTAATTCAATATACAATTTATGTAATAGATGACACATTAACAGAAATACATTCTAAAGGGTTTTTTGCCAAAGAAGCAGAAAAAATGAGAAGAGAGTCTGAAGAAAATCCTGCACTAAACAACCAGGGAAAGGTCTGCCCAAGTCCTGCCATGGGCGGCTCTGAAACACATTATAGCACATAGTGTTCTCTACGGCAGAATCCCACAGACATACGAGAGCACAAATATTTATTTCACAAATTTGGCCTCTGTGGTGGAACATAAACATTTTGTATGTTGCCTGTAGCTTATTATCACAGATCCAATGTTACATTTCTCAGAAATCAATCGCCTAGAGCGCACTTTTTACTGAGATCCAAGCTAGGCAAGGAATAATAAGGCTGTGTATTTCAGCGATAATCCAGATGCAAGTATAGGTGCATCCCCCAGGAGCCTGCTGGAGAGCCCTGAGTGCCTTGACTGTGGGCCAAGCCATCGATATTGTACTGTTTATGGTCCTTTCCTCACATTCACAGCCAGCCCTGGAGCCCGCTCTGTCTGGACGCTCCAAGAGAGCTGGGTGTTCTTGGCCAAGGAGCGGGTGTTTTTCCACAGCTGGGACAGGAAAGGCTCAAGTGGGTACTCATGAATGGAGGGGAATTGGACAGGTTTCTGCTGCTGGGAGGAGGTAACTCCTGGTCAGGAGTAAGCTGTCAGCAGAGGAAGAGATGTATGCACATGCTTTTCACGGAAGAAAAGACAGAAACCTTGGTAGGAAACACACTCATTTCTCCACTGAGAAGTCTGATACCCGAGATCCCACGTAGAGGTCTCAACTGGCAGACATGAGAGATTTCTTGTCTCACGTGTACCCAGATATTTCTACGCTGGGGAAGAATGTCAAGTGTGATTTTTAAAAACATTTGAGATTCATTGGAGTGAATCACATCTACTGCCAATTAATTTACTCTTCTTTATTTTCCCAGTAATTAGAAGAATAGAATAATTAGAGGCAATGCTTCTCCACCCACAAGATACACTTTGAACCATCCCTTTGCAGTATCAGATAACTTAAAAATATTCACTCTGACCACAAGAAGTATCTATTTTATGAGTTGAAACAAAATATCCCTCAGCATTAGCAAAATGTTATCCAACTGTATCCACGTGTGCATTGGACTCTTTAAAAATGTATGGCATGAATTGCATAAACTGACTACAAAAAACTTACCATTTTTGTTCTTAAATTATTGCACAGGGATAGTTACAAATCTCTCTTTGCGTTATGATACAACATAACAGAGGAACTGTTCGTGATTTTGTTTTCTACAGACAAGTTCCTCTCACCTTTTCTGAACCAGACATGAATAAATGTTGCAGTATTTCGTGGTCTGCCCTATCTCTGCCTCAGTTCTATTTGTCAGCTATTTTAATTCTTGACTGCAGTTGTGGTACCCACAGCACAAATTAGGGCAAATTTATGAGCTGCTCTAACATGCAGCCTTCCATCCATGATACTAAACCTTTCTATTACCTAGAATTGGCCAGGAACAAACCACCCTTTCTCACTTGCATGCCATGGACCTCAGGAGAGGTAGAGTAAGGCACTAAAAGGCCAATTGTGCTAACTTTACAATGCATGTGAGAAATCCCCCAAAGGGAATGTTTGGGAGAAATTGAAGACTGTTGGTGTTTATGCAGGCATGCTGAGAGGCACTGACTTCACTGAGCACCAGAACCTGGCTCTCTATTCCCCTGATTGTGCTGAAAGCCCAAAGAAGGAACTAATGAAACTCCTACTGGCCCTGTGGATTGAGAGAATAAAAAGAATCCCATGTTGTGCCTTGATAAGAAAATTGGCATGATGACATGGAATCTTCTATGAAGTATGATACTAAAACTTGGATTAATGCCCATTAATATAGGGATGAGTCAGGAAGTGGCTCCTGAAGTCCCTCAGTGATTAAGGGAAATAGTAAGCTTATGAAAACATCCAGCATTATCTGATATTTGAGTAACCTTTTGCATACCCTTTTGCCTTTGACTATGGAGGTAACCTAATAGCCTTCTGGAGTCCTTCAGCGTTCACTCTCAACTTTAACACCTTAAATAACTTGTTATTATTGGCAAATTTTGGCACTTTGCTTCCCAGCCACTTTCTAGAGCCCTTCTGGAGACGCTGAGCACAGACGCTTGCAGAACACAACGGACGACATCTTCTGTTGTGAAAAGTTGGCACAGCTCTCTTGGTATTATAATGCTTTTAGACCTGTAGAGACACCAAATCTAAGTACACAGCTGTGGCTCATCTCAGCAGTCACACAAGTCTGTCATGAAATACTCACCAATGGTATCTTAAAAACATGTGTCACTCCTTAGAAAGGTGGAGTGAGAGAAGGATAGAGATTTACAAATCGTGAACAGTGCAATAGATTTGAATAAGAAATTATATTTAGAGTCTGTAGGCTGATTTTCAAAGGTTGCATGAGTCAGTAGTTGTCATGAGGCTGAATCAGAATCGTTGCTTTTGAATATATAGGAAAGTATGAGGAATTTTTCAAAAATTATTATAGGTTCTCCTTGCCAGTGCTTTTGAGCACCCAGTTTGAGTGCCTGTCAGAAGTCCAGAGCATCAAAATTCCCTTCAAATAAATGAAATTAATAAATGATCGGTTACTCATTTCATTAAGCAATCAGTAGGAAGATCACCTGAAACTGTCTTGTGAAACTTCAGGAAGCCAAAATCTTGAGATGACTTCCTTGATGGTTTTAATTGTTGTTTTTCTTGCTGTTGTTCATTGTGGATGCAGCAGACCATCTGTCCTGAAGAGAACCAAAATTCACTTTTAAAATACTCCCCTGAGATATATTATAAGATACTACAAATTTTTTTGTATTGTTTTAAGATTGTTCTTTTTAAAACTTCTATGCCTTCTACAGATGTGGTCCTAAATTAATTAAAGTGAGGTTAAATGAAGTGCAATTTCACATGTTTTAAAATAAATTGTTCTTCAACACTTGTGATTAAAAGAGAAACTCATTTAGATGCAGAGAGTGGCTAAAGCTCTGATTTAAAATAGGTGTAAATCAACTTGAAGATCACAGACCATCTGGGTAAGCTCAGATGCAGCGAGAACATGATGAGACGCAGTCTGCATCCAGGTGCACAGGGCCAAGAAAATTCAAGGAGGTAATGACTGATTCAGGCTGACTGCTAGTCAGAGGCTGTCAGATACCCAGTTCTCTCTTTTCTTCATCTCTCAGCTTCCAGCCCAGAGCCTTAGATGGCAACTCAACCTGTATGCTGCTGTCCTGCTTACAGTAAGCCAGTACTACATTGTGATTTGTGGTGAGAGAAACAGCATCCTGCAGATAATGAAGATTATTGGTTCTTCAACAATGTGTGTATGTGTGTGTACATAGAGAAAAACAGACTGTAGGTGATATGAAAAGAGAGAAAAAGACAAAGAGAAACAGAGAGGAAAGAAAACATTTGCTATTGATTAATATTTGCTATGAGGATGGCCCCTGTACAGAGAAAACATTTTCCCCATCAGACTGCTTTTGCTTTTTTTTCCCAAACTATAGCCTGAAGAAAACAGGAAGAAAGAAACCTTCTGTTTTTCCAGATATCGTACCAGGATGCCAGCCTTTTCCTAGGTCATCATATCAACCTTGCTGACTGTTCAGCCTACTGCGATCTGCGTAAGTTGTTTTAACAGTTGTGTACCAATGCCAAACATTTGCCTGTTGCCTTCCTGTGTCACTGAGCTCCTCTCTTTGCCCAGGAACTCCTGGCCAGCTGCCACAGACAGTAGACTCACCATCTTGCCTTGGTCATATTTGTTAATTCACTGTAGATAAACACAGCTGATCAGCAGCAGCCAGTGTCCCTTACTCAGCTGCTTTTCCTGACAAACTCCATAATCATGAGGTGCATTGTGTTATTGATTTGGAGGGTAACTGTCTTCACAGGGCTCTGGAGAAGGATGCAGTCAGAAAGTGTGAAGAGTTAATACACAAGGCTCCTAAGCAAGCCCTGTGAGCCTCTACAACTCCCAGGAAACAACCTTTTCCAGGTTGACTGAGGAAAGTATGAATTAACAGACACAAGCTTAATCAATTCACTCGTTCCAATGGAAAATAACACTTCTTGGCTTGCCCAAAGGAAGGAAAGAATGTGAGTTTAAAGAAGTGAAAATATTACAGCTAAAAGGGCATAGTTATCTTCAGGGAGGGTGATTAATTGCCTGAGAAATACATGGTCTGAGAGCTCATGTATAAATGTTTAGTAAGCACCCAAAACCAGTTCATAACAAATTCCCTTGAACATGACTTTTGCCACACTTGTCAGTTTTGTTTTTATCTTAAAGATGCAGGGATATCTTGCATTGAGGCCACAGTCGCAGAAAGGATGAGTATCAGTGACTGATATGGGTACCTGGGAGAGTTGCTGCAGGGAATACAGCATCCTGGCAGCCCCTTCCTACTCTAATGATGCTTCTCATCTGCAGTGATTCTGGGTCACTCACATTTACCAAAAGATAATCTTAAAAATTGGAGAGCCAAACAGTGAGCAAAATGATTGCCTGCTGTTGTCTGGTCTGTCTGCTGTCTAACCCTCTGCCACTGCACCAAATTACTTGTCTTGCATTTTCTGGTTTGAATTTTTCTTTGTAATGCTCTGAACACGACTATTAAAGCTCTGCTAAACAAGTTCTGGAAGAGGAGAGTTAGTCTGATAGGTGCTGATTGGTGATCTCCAGATACTACCAGAGGTCTGTTGTTGGAAGAAGTAGAAAGAAGTATTTTCACCACTGACAGCTGTAGCATAAATCTCTATTAGTTTTATTGTATTTGGTTAAAATAGTTCTCAGCTGGGCTCTCTGCGGAAGTCAAGACCACACATGGCCCCTGTTTTTCACCCTGAATAGGGATTTTGTTCCTCGGATCCTCTGATGTCATGAGCTCAATTTTACTCTTGATGCAATGCCCACTTGCTTTTTCCCTGACTGCCAGCAGCACAGAAAAAGGCACGCAAGGATGAGGGAGCCCGTGTGTCCAGTCACCTACCCACCAGGGCACAGGGCTGAAAACAGAAAAGGAAGATGAATGGAAAACAGTCCAAAAACCAGTCCGAAAGAGCTGAATAAAGCTACAGAATTGGATAAAATGGTCCCTCTTACCTTCGGACCTGCTGTCTCAGCTCTGGAGGCAATAACAAGCTGGCTTTGTTTTTGTGATCCAGCCTCTGGTTTGTGGGAGAAGGCTGGCAGCCAGAGGCCCTTGCCCCGTGCTGGCAGGGGAGCTGGGGAACGCTCACTCCAGGACAGTCAGTGGGGAGATGGATTTAGGCATATTGTGCGCACCTCAATAAGTCTTCTTTTCTACTATTTTGTTATTTGGGCAAGCATGAACCTTTCCAAGGAAGGAATGGTACAGTAGAAACAATATGTAATATTTTCCAAGTAACTGTTCCCTAACCTACTATTTAAAAATATTAAATTGATAATCTATTGTTGGCATTTACCCTGTTCTACCGAAAGGTTACTTGAAAGTAGAGCAGAAGAGAAAGGGAGGCAAACTAACCGATTTTGATATGTCATTTTCCAGGTGATTTATATTTCTTTACACAAAAGCAGCACAGAATTTGTTAAAATTCACAATTGAATTAAGAATGAACATTTGTGGTAGAGTATGGATAAGCCTGCAAGAAACTCGACAAAAATACTGAATTTCAAGTTTTTAGTAGTTCTCACTTTTAATAATCACAATTCAGAAAAACCTTGCCAATTCTTTTCCATGTGATCAGAATGTTGAAGAACAGGATGATAACAGTGAGTGGTAATATAAAATATTAGCTTCTGAAAAGTTCATTAATTTGTTTCAACTACTACTATAAATCTCCACAGAAGATGAGTTAGAAGAGAGGTAAATATCAGCATTGATGAAAAAAGGTGCAAAAGAATAAAAAATATCTTTGTTGAATTATTCATCTTTCCAGCAGGATTATTCTAAAACTGCTGAACAGTATCAGTTACTACTAAGGTTTCCCCATCATTTCCAATTTGCAGGTCCTATTTTCAGTTGTGTATAATGTTTCTGAATGCTTCATTTGGACAATTTTTTCCATGTCTAGTGTCTGCTTTAGGCTGTTTGTGGAAAAATTCAGCCAAAATGATTCATTGGTTTCCAAGTAAGAGGTTAGTTAAAAATACATTGTTTTTCACACAGTAAAAATGTTCTGATCCCTTTTCCCTGAAGTCACTGAAGTATCCCTCTCATTTGAAACCTGGGACTGGGCTTGACAAGAAGGCTGAAAGGAGAGGGGTGCTCAGGTAGGACAGGTGGGCCTAGAGCACATTCTAATGTATAGGTACTAAATCAGCAAGCCCAGTAGTCTCTCCTCGCTGGGGTCCTGACAGCAGATGTCTGACAAATCTGCTGCTGGGTCATTCATCCTTTTCCCCTCTTCCATATCTGTCACTCCTGGGCGAGTGCTGTGCAGCTGTCTGCAAGAACCAGGGAGCTTTGGACTATATGCTTGGAATGCTCCCTGGCTGACCAAAAATTGCAGATGCTTCTCTCTCCTTGTCCAGGAGAAACTGAATTGTGGGCATTTGGCGCTGAATTGTCAACACCTGGGAAAAGCAGCTGGTATTTTCATGGGAAACATCGAGTGGCTTTTGTCTGATTTTCTTGTCTTGCTATTTTTAAGGACGAAATTGCAGGGTAAAAAAAAAAAAAATTAAGGACATCTCCCAGGTTGCAGAGTCAGGCCTTTTCATCTGTGGTTTTTACAAGATATCTGCCTTATCAGTTGTAGAAAATAAATACAGGGAAATATGAGTAGCGCTGAGAACGGGCTGGCAGGTTCTAAGCAATTCAGCAGCTGCTTATTCAGAATAGGAAAAGGTACATTGTTGTTGTCTCATCTATTCGCACAGAGGGAGTACAGAGTGTGGGGCTGCCGGGGAATCTTCACAATCCATCAAAGAAACGCGGCCCTTCCGGGAGACTGCTGATCTGTGTGCTTGCGTGGCCACGCCCTGCACTGCATCAGCACATCCTCTCCTGGCTTCTCACTCAGCCCCACTTCTAATTACTTCCTTCTGCAGGGGGGGTGTAAGTGTCAGGGGCTGGAGCAGGACCGTGGGTCACGTCTGCAGGTACCAGCACCCGGAGTGGGAGAGGGTGCGTGTGCCGGCGTGTCACTATCAGTGTCACGCTGGTTTAGCTGGTGAGCAGGACAAGGGGCTTGCTTGGGAGTTGAGGAGGGTGTCTCTGTGTGTGTGTGTATTTGAACACCAGCAAATGGAGCAGGGCAGTGGGACTTCGGGGTTTGTCAGTCCGGGGGACAGCAATCAGAGGGATTCACATTACGTATATGCAAATATTTCCCACTGATGGGTCTTCATCATGAGCTGCTGGAGGAGGGAACAGGGCTAGGCTGTTTGTGCTGTCTGTGCGTGTCTAAGTGTCACTGTTGGTGTTGCTTTTTGGGGTCGGTCTGTGTTATTTGCATATGTGCATGCCTCGTGTTTGTGCACGTGTCGCTGTTGGGGATACACGCTCACTCTTGCCACTGGCTAGGCCTGGGGTCATGCAGCAGCAGCAGCAGCAGCTTCGCCCCTCTTGGGATGCCAGATGCAGCAAACCCAAATAGTTACGGTATTTCTAAATGCAGAGTAAGCACCCTGTGTGCTAATGGGAAGGTGAAATGGACAAATGAAATAGGCAGATAAAGCTGATAAAAGTATTTTAGTAGTTCCCATTAGGTGACAACTGAAATGTTACAGTATTTTAACGCCTCCCTCTCCCACAGCCCATCAGTTTTTTTAAACAGCGATGGGTGTTTGAGGCACTGCTGGCTGCCAGGGAAGCAAGACCAGGACGGCTGCAGAACTCGAGTAATTCTCCCTTGGTACCACAAGATGGCAGGACTTTAGTTTTAAATCTTTCTGCCTTTTTTTTTCTTTTTTTTTCCTTTTTTTTTTTTTTTTTTTTTTAAATTTCCTGTCATTTTTGGGTTGCCTGATACGCTAAGATACTGATATTTACATCGTTAAACTTAGAAACTGAGTATAAATGATGCTTTCTTAGTTATGAGATTTTGTCTGCATAGCAGCTTTTCTGTAGCTCTGGAGGGGATTAAACACTTTAAAAAACAATAAAGTAAGTATAGCTTGTTGTAGGTAAGTGCACCTTTCTGGTTCTGGTTTTGTACCATTTTTTCCCTTTTTGGGAGTAGGCAAATATCTTTATACTGGTATAAATTATGGATGTAACAGTTTGCACCAGCTTTTGTCCCTGGGCTGCACCTTAGTGAAATGACTTACTTGAAGAAGGCCGATGTTTAGCTGTTGTTGGGGGGTTTTCTGCTTTCGTAAAGGTATTTTCTGAAGTGCATTGCTACTGCCTGAGTTCAGCTCTTCCCCTCTGACCTCTGCACCTGCACATGATGCTACCTCAGCAGGCAATAAGCCAAATGGGGACTGAGGATGGGTTTCTAATGCCTGAGTGTACATTAGACCTTCCCTCTTTCCTTTCCTTCACTGCCATTGAGTTCTTCCCCTTGCCTAGGAGGGCAAACAGCAGCCTTTAGGGCTGCCATAAAAGACTGTTTAACACCAGCTCTTTGTTTCTTCCATGGTATGAAGTGTCACTTGTGTTGAAAAGCTTTGAGCTGATGCCATGTGCAGATCTCTCAGAGGGCAGCAGAGAGTGCTGTTCAATAAGCAGTTATATTTTCTGTCTGATTCTCTCTTTTTCAAGTTTTAAAGCAAAATTGAAGAGGAAACCATGAAAGGAGGGGAAAGAAGTATTTTATTCCTTCTGCTTATAAGAAAGAGCCCTCCCTCCTCTGTAAATCAAGCAGTGTACTAAATATAAGGTGGATGTGATCAAAAAAAAGGCGTGAAGAGCCTCACAAGTGTGGCAAGTCCATTTCTCCTGCCTGGGTATCCCAGCTGTCCATTGCTTCAAGGCTAGCGGGTGGGCAGGGGGGTAGGTCCATAGCATATTGTGGGGAAACTGGCAATTACCTGCTACCGTTCGAGAAGTCAACACTTTAAAATTCCTCCTCTGCTGTCATCCCACTCTGCAGGCAGGAGCAGCAGAGAATACTTCAAGTATTCATCAGGGCCAAAGAAGCAAGATAACGATTTCCTTGTGCCAGACAGAGTAAAATATGTGGCTTTTTTTTTTTTTTTTTTTTAGGGCAAAAGAAAAATTAAAACCTTGGTAGTAACATCATGATTAGCAGAGATGTTGCGTTACATGTTTTAAGGTAGCAGAGGAACAGAAAAATTCTGGCTAGGGTTGGAATAGGAATAGTGGGAGGGAAGCCAGAGAAAGGAAATTATAATGGTAAACCAGCTGGGAACTGAATCCAAAGAAATTAAGATAACCCCTAGTCCAGTAACTACTAATGGAAAGAGAACAACCCTACTTTTCCTGTTGTTGCAATATTTGAAAACTGAGAGTTTTCATTGAAAATTAAACTCTGAAGAGGATACGGTATAGATGGATCTATTTTACTCTCCTTGTTGGGGTTGAGGCTGACTAGAGACTATAATATGAATATCTTTCTAATATGAATTCTCTTCCTCACCTTGCAATTTCCAAAATTTTTAGCCTGTTGCAATGTCATACAAACAACTTTTACAAAAATATAGAGACACACTCTTAACAACCCCAGTCTGGTTTAAAAAAACCCTACCAAACAAACAAAAAGCCCAGAAAAGAACCGTTTCTAAGAATCAGTTTTGGCAGACAGATATTAGGCCTTTAACACAGATATTTACAGAAAGAAGAGGTCCTTGGAAAAGGTGTATTTTTTCTTTCTATTTACAAGGGAAAGCTCTTGTCTGGTTACCAGACTATCAACTGCTTTGAAGGACAGGAATGTCCTTCAAAGTGGAGAGTTTTTGCCAAATCTAAGATTACCTGTCCCAGATAAAAAAATGCTAGGACTTCAGAGAGGAGATGAACAACAAGATGGACAGATTTTATAACCTGAAAGTCTTGGCTAATTGTCTTTTCCAGCCTTCCATGATTTTAGTCTACCTAATTGGCCCCAAAAAAATCCCTTTAATAATTTCTTCACTTCCGCACCAATACACTCTCTGTATATTTCTGGCAGTCCTCTGTCTCCCTGTGGTATCATTTTCACAGATTTATCCATCATCACCCTGTCTTGAGTGGTTTGGAGGCATATTTCTGGTGGTGGCATGGATAGACTACTGAACTTGGGACTCCTAAACTTGGTTCAACGCATTAGCTATGAATTCAGTTGTTCTTTCCATCCATCCTGCTTTTCAAAAACACCTACAGGTTGCATATTTAGGGATCATCTCTCTTCTGTCTATAGCTCAGCTCTTCCACACCCTAGCTAAAAAGCACTAACCTTTGGGCGTATGTTCAGCTGGACACATCTATCTTTAATTTTTTTCCCCACGGTCTGGTTCCTGAGATGCTTTTCTCAACTTTCTGACCTGCTTTTCTTTGTCTTGCCAGCCTTGCAGGCCTAACTCTTCAACTGCTGAAGGAAGAGGTAGATTCATATAGCTCTATAATGGATTTGTGTCACCTTACACTAGCAGCAAATCCAACCTGTCAAATCTAAAAATGTGTCCAGGTTCAGTATTTCACTTACTGTCTCCCAGAGAGGCACAATCCAGGAATAGCTTCTCCCAGATATATTGCATGATGCCACACATAATGGCCAACACTTGAACAGCTTCTGAGGTTTGCACAGAATAGTGCAGACTTGTTACTTGATGTCTAAAAGAAATATATATATATATATATGTTAACTTATTCCCCAGAAATGCTTTGCAAGGTTTTGCACAGGTTATGAAGAAGTTTTCAAACCTTATCCCCTTTAAACATCTTAAGAGATCTTCTAAAGACAAACTAGTCATGCAATCTTAACCTGTGAGAAAGAAAAATGTACTGCACAACATCCTCTTTAAGACCTAAGGGCATAAACTCTCCATGAAACCAACAGGAGACCCACAGAAATGCTGCTTATCTTAACAAAGTAGGCATTTTTAACGTGTTTTCTCTTGTACTGATAATGTGTGCTTAAAGGCATTTGAGATTGTCACATTGTTTTTATTCCTTCATGATGCAAAATGCTTCACAGGGTCCTACCAAGCTGTAAGAACCTTTTGTTCCCTAGTTCACAGATTAGAGTAGGGGAAGGAGTTAGCAGCTTCGATTTTGCCAAGTTTTCTCTCAAGAGATTAGAATTTTTTAGTGAAAAAATACTGTTATGTTTCTTAAAAAATCACTGCAAAGAGGGAAGTTTAAATCATGATTAAATAATGGCAATGTGCTCAGGAAACACTTGCTCAAGCCTCTCAAACTAAAAGACACGGTAATTTTTTTTTTTTTTTTTGGCATTTGCCAGCAGAGTTATAAACTACAACTGGTCTGGTCTGGTGTCTCTAGTGAGAGAGCCACACTCAGCTCCCAGCTGGTTTCTTGCTTGCTGGGATGCAAGAAGCTTGGAAGCATTTACAAGGTGATGTACATGTAACCCACGGGAGGCATCCGTAGGAAAGGAAAGAGCTGCCTCACAAAAGGCAATTTACTTTGCCAATAACTCGGGAGTGTTTGCACAATCTGTTTGTGTTTCACAAGAAGAGCGTTCTGTCTCTCAGAGCTCACCTCCACACCACAGTGTTAGTTGCCATTGGTAGTGAAATTGCAATGTGTTTTCCTAGAGCAGATGTGAAGCCCCAGATTTCCTCTTACATGAGTCTGTTGCATGCAGCGTAAAAAGACATTCACTTAAAGTAAATATTTTGGTAGTATGCTCAGAAGCAGACCGTAAGTCACATTTTTAGTCATAAATTTTCTAATGTTTGCCCAGTATCTTACCGTTTCCTGTAAAATAGAGTCACCACAAAACTAAAAATTCAGTCTAGGTAAATAGTCTACTTTGCTTGATTTGATGTACAAATATTAAATGCTTTCACACCTTTTTCCTAGGTGAGCACCCTGAGCACCAGGCCTTAGGTTTTGGTAGGTGGGGCAACTGCACCTGCACCATCAGCAGTTTGCAGGGGCTGAAGTAGGGAAACTTCATGGCTGTACCCACCCCTTTGTTCAGCCTGTGCCTGCCTCAGTGCACCTGCAGGACACTGCTGTGGGGATGGCAAATGCTCCTGGGGGCACCTGTGACCTATGGAAACCTTTTTGGGGGTGGAGGAAGCAGGCTGGAGGAGCTCTCTGTGTCACAGCTGTCATTTTCTTCTCCCAGCTTTCCCCTCTGCTAAAAGGTTGAGGATAAGTTTGCTCTCTCTCTCTTTCACCCCTATGGAAGACGCAGATGTACCAAAAATCAGAAATAAGAGGCAAAGGGCAGAAGGAATGAAAATTCTTAAACATTCCAGTAGTAATAATTGGTCTAAAAATAGTCACTGTCTGCTTGATGGGAGGAAAGAGGAGAATGAGGCCAGTGTTTCTGCTGGATTTTATTTATTAAATTTGTGCCCCTATAGCATCTGGGATAATATGGCCAAACAGGCCTCTTTTAAACAAGCCAGACCTCCCCAGTGAAAGGAATTAAGCCCAATACAGTTGAACTCCCACCAGCTGGGGCTCTGCCTCTCACCCTTGTGCTGGTCCACACTTGCACCCAGCCTAGATATCACTGTATTCAGCCATGGATGGGCTGACATGGGATTGTGTGATGGGCCTCCAGGATGGGATATGAGATCAGAGAATGACATCCTCCTCTACAGGAGCAAATATCAGACCTACATAAACTCCAATGCTCCCTTGTCAGACTTCCTGTGTCCTGTTTTTACCACACACAGGCAAAATCCCAATGGTTGTCGATTTAGATAAGAGGAATATTTAAGGAGAGCTGCATGTTCATTAAATGGAAGCTCTGTAATGGATAAATAATAGACCCAAAAGGGATTAAATAGTATAAATAGTATATCTATAGACAGTCTGCAGGTGACAGGCAGCTGGACCACTGCGTGGGGAAAATTATTAAAGCGGAGTGGGATTTTCGGCACTTATTCCAGAATGCAACTCACTAAATATTTAATCCCACTAAAATATTTATGTATTTAGATTCTCACTAGAAATTTTAACACATTTCTTCACACAGAGAAAAGCATGAATAATTGTTAAAGTAACGTATTATGCTTAGTCATTTTTGTGCTCATCATCTACAAGTCATAGACTTTCCAGTGTATACACATCTTCTCCTCCACCATGGTTTGCTTGATAATTGTATTTACTGGATATGCTTTTAACTATAACTATTATGAATGCTTTGGGTAGAAACACAAAGCAAGAACATATGTTTTACTAGAACTCAATACTGAGAGAAAACCACAGAGATCTGTGTCTGAGGGCTTTTTCATGTGCAGTGTGACTAGGTATGTGCTTTCTACATGTTTTTTCTTCAGTGACATAGAGTTAGCTCGTGGCATTTCTCACTTTTATCCTTGTTTGAATTTTCAACAATTTCAGACTGTTCTTTTTATTTGTTTTCTGGTTTTAAGTTTCTTTAATAATGTGCTCACATCTGTCTTGGATCCTTTTATTTGGAAATATCCCAGAACTCTATCACCGGTTTCTCTTTTTATTTACCTGTGAAGCAGAATTTTCCTTTCCATTCCTCCTGAAGTCATAAAACACTTGTTGATTAAACAAAAATGAGTGTTTAGTGTATATGACAGGTCTTCCTGATATGCTGGCAGCTATCTCTCACAGACATCCTTTCTGAGCTGGCTTTGCTTTACATCATCTTGTGGCATACTGCATGGCAAAAACAAACACCCATCTGTTCACGTGTTCTTAGGATGGGTGCCCACAGAAAGGAAATCCCTGTAGATAAGGAACTGCATCAAATCAGAGAACAGACAGAATGGAAAATAATCCTAGATCTGCTTTATATTTGTTGCAAACCAAGTCAACCTAGGACGCATGCCAGCAGTAGCAAATGAGACATAACACTGCCTGTTGTTGGAATCCAGAATGCAGAGAGATATTCTCTCTCCTGGGACAGGGCTCCCCTGTCCAACACAAAAGCTCTTCTCTCGTTTCATTCCCTGTTGTTTTTCCCCTTGCTCCCTGAAGAAAAGCTGTTCAAACATGCCCATCTTAGAAATTGGTTTAAGCTTAAGAAGGCCAAGGTCCCTGCCAACTGCTGTTACAATAAGATGCATCCTAGACTCCATGATATCTTAGATGGAGGATACTCTTCACTTTTCACATTCAGAGCAGATCTGTACAAATAATCACTCAGAAGACTTTTCTGCCTATAATTCACCATGACTGCTCTTTGTTTTTTGTTTTTCAACCAGTTGTATTTGGGAACACAAAACAGAAGAGCATAGTTCTTTTGCAGGAAGAAGACACCTACATAGTTATATTTCTTTATTGAAACTTCAGGAGTTTAATCCCAAAAAATACATATGCTGTTTGTCATATGCCTTCTCCTTACCTTATCCAGGATCAAAAGGAAGAATGACAGAATGTATCACTGTCTAGGTATATTTAGAGCAAGCAGCTGCCCAACAATGGTAAAGAAATTTCCCACACGGGAGTTTTTCCTAGCCAAGTACAGATCCAGCGTCAGGAGGATAAAGCAGGCCCTGTGAACGTTTACCTTCATGTCTCATTTTAAACTCCCTTTATGCATAAGTTCTGTAATGAGATTGTTATAGCTCCTAGAAAATTAATCTATCCTTGATTAATTCTCTCATCTCTGCTTGAGGCATTAGCTGCTTCAGTGCCTCTCTCCTGTCGATTATCACGTGCACTGTTATTTTGGCTACATGCAGAGGTGCTCTTCCAGCTGTGTGATGTTTTCCTTTTCACTTCTCACATTCAGAGAAGACAGTTCCCAAATCCTCTCCTCGTCTTCCTTCTTCTGTGATATTTCTTTGCATAAAACAGCCTGCCCTCCTTAAGAGGAGGAACTTTACAGAGAGCTGGTATCAGTCATTAACAGTCAATGAACAAAAATGGGCAGAAAACCATTTTATCTCAGCTAAGGTTCTCGATCTGCTCTGGACTCACCACACTACACAGGAGTGCTCAATGACATAAAATGTACATAACAAAGCCTGTGTGAAACTAAATCTACAGAGGTTAATTGTAGAGCAGGTGTTGCAGTGAACAGGGAAGCACTCTCAGCATCCAGATTAACTTATCTTTACAGCCACATTCCAGAAAAGCTTATGCAATACTGAAAAAATTATAGCTTACTGTAACTGCAGTGTGGCTACAAAAATGAACATTTTTTTTTACATGTTCAAAGTCCTTTTCTAGTGTGTGGCATAACTTCACTGGGGAGCAATAAATTGTGTCTCTTTCAGGAATCTTCCCTACCCAACGCCCTCTAAATAGAAAAGTTGCGATTTCCAAATATAAAAAAAACATTGTACATATAAGACAGAAAAATAACTTCTTAAATAGCTCTTTGGCCTATTGTGATGCTCAGTGTGTGCTAACAACAGTTCCTGGCAGGCTCGGTTCCCTGCACATGCCAGAGCTTAAATGTGAGATAGATCTATATTGCTCCTGCTGTCCAGATCAAATCTAGAAAAGGAGTACCTACTTCTTGCCAAAGATTTACTCACTGTGGAAGTATCTTAAGAGAGAAGAAACACCCTGAATTACCTGGGGTCAGGAAAAAGAAATGCCAACCAAGCCAAAAGGCTTGTACAGGATTCACTATGGGGAGACTTGGAGTTCTGCCTGTGTTTTCACCCCTTTAACACCCATAGCTCCCATGTCTCAGGAGCTGAGATGGTTTTGCAGTGTGTTGCTCACAGGAATGTCCTCCCTGAATGAATCCTTCCCGTAGCTTTATGGCATGTGTCAGTCAGACATACCCAAATATATGTTTGCCAGACCTGTCTATACAGCAGTAATTTCATTACCTGCAGATGTCAAGAACCAAGGCAAGATAATAACAGCACAGACCAGGCTGAATGTGGTTAACTAAGTTGCTTTTAGTTTATTAATTTTACCCATATACATAGATGACTTTGAAAGCACCACGTGAAAGAGTCAGAACAAACTCTAAGAAAATGGTACAGGAGAAGATTTCTATATGCAAGGTGTCAGTGTACCTACGGTATTTCATACATATTTTACATTGAAAACCAAAAACCCCACAGTTTCCAGAGGATGTACACATTTTGTTTTGATCAGGCAAATTTAGTTTATTAATATGTAAAAAAATAAATCTACAATAGCAACAGTGCAAACACATCAGAACTTGCATGGCATACAGAACACAGATGAATGAAAATTATTATACAAAGTGCCCGGTGTTTCCTATGGTACTGGCTGTGATGTGTACAATAAACAACAGGGTGAGGAATAAACTGCAACTTAAACAGGAAGATGAGCTGCATATTACTGGCTCTGTCTTGTATGGTCTCTCTATTTCAGGAGGTAAAGCTGTCATGCCTTGGATCTGAAATTAAAGTAGCAAAAAATTATCAGAGTTTTGTCACATAAGATTAGTTAACTCTTTTTGCTCTCAAGATAATTGGCAGCTTGCCTGAGAATCTATTGATAGTTTTGTACTTGGGTTGTGACTCTCACTGTGGAAACATCACGTTCAGTGAAAATATGAATATATTGCATGCCAAATGATCAGCCAGTGTGCATAGCCAGTGTTCTCAGCTTGACAGCAGCAGTATACACTGGCATCCTCTCCAGTAAAACAAGGTTAGACTTTGGTTTGTTGGTTTGAATGACCTTATTTTGCTTTGTGGGATTGTTTGGATGGTTTGGTTGTTGTTTTCATCCTTCTGTCAAATAAAAATGAAAGGTGGCAGTGTCACTTTGCTATAGGGATACAGGATGATATTTGAATGCATTCATTTCTGCTTGCAAGGCTCACACTTGCACGTACAAAGCAGTTGTGTACACATTATTCCACGGAACCACAGAATGGTTGTGGTTGGAAGGAATCTCTGGAGGTAGTCTGGTCCCATGTCCTTGCTGAAGCAAGGTCACATACAGCAGTGTCATATTGCTATATACTGAGTATTTTTCACTCTTCCCATAGAACTCAGTGCAATTTTATGGGATTGGATGTAACTACATGTTTGTTATGGTTTTGACATGAAATTAGAGACATTTTTATACACTGCTCAGCTTGCTTTTCCTAAATTTGCTCCCTACGTGTTAAAGAAAATAAGCTCCACAGAAAGTAAGCTCCTGGGCACATTTTTGAAAGTTTGAATGCCCACCTGTACAGCATATGCTTGCTTTGGGGATTTTATCTATGTTGCTATTATTCTGTACTGTGAAAAGAAACCCCAACTAAATATTGACTTAATCTTAGCAAACACAACACAAAACTAAAACTGAAATAGGGATGTACTCTATAGAAGGATGATGGTATTTTCAACTCAGTTCTCTGCTTCAAATTTTTTCAAACTCAGGGATTGTTTGGTTAAATCTGTTCTTGATTTTGATGAGGATGATCATTTAAGTATAATATCATGGTTAAGGGAAGGAAAAGGAAAAGGAAAGAGTCCTAATCTTAGCTTTGATGAATATGCCCACGTCATTTGAAAAAGGAAACTGTGATTAAGGAAGAACTAAGAACTCCCAGTTCCAGTGAGCTCATTCTTTGACTATATTCTTTAAGTTGTAAGTATTTTCCTTCATCCTATAAGATAAAGAGGAACGGCATTTTCCAGAAAGTATACCATTAAATAAACCCAGCCTATCCCCTCTTGATAAAATTTCTGTGTGCTTTTCATCATCTTAACTTGTCCTCTGACAAGTAATCAGTGGAAGAGTGACTATGCCACTGCTACTGGCCAGCAGCTGTAAAGGTCAAGAAGTTTAACCAAAACTGGTGAACAGTGACATGTACTGTCTGTCTACAACCACTTTTCACAGGACGTCTACAATGGGACAAATACTAGAAAAAAACCAGAACCTCTTTGATTACTTATAGCACACAGTATTTCTTGGACATCCCATGGGCAGAACAGTCTGACCTATGTTGGAAAAACCCAAGAACGCTGCTGCAGGAGGGGCAATTTCTTCACCACCTGAAAGGACTTGTGTGACACGCTGTAAGGCAGCACGGGCTGTCTTCCAGGGTGAGGAGAATGAGGCCAAAGTCCCTTTGTAGGAAGTACTTAATCAGTAGTATCTCATAGCAGCTCTGCTATACTGGACTGAAATCACAATAGGAAATAAGCCACTACAATGAGACTGTCTCCCCTTCTGAGCAGAAAATCTCAAAAAAGTAGGAGCCTTGAATGTGGAGTCTGTAAAGGAGTTCAAAGAGCAATAAATATTTTTAAGTATCGCCTTCAGGGACGATGCTACCTGCAATAGCCATTCTCTATAAACACACATCAACATTAAAGATGACAACTTTTCTCAACAGTGCTGGAAAATACCAGTAGATATTTAGAATAAATAATAATTTACTGGGGTATTATTTTTTATCTTCCAAGGTTTTTTCATCAAGACAATAAGGAAAATAAAACTACAGAAGATAAAATCTAACAAAGGTGCACAAAGGAAATAGACTATCCAAATGTATTTTTATGGCCCAATACTATAGACTATTCTAGGACCAATTAAAGAAGCAAGACTTATTGGAAGATTGTTCATACAACTTTAGGTTGTCTAGATGACCAAGTTAAGAAGGTAGATTCTTCATTATGCAGTCAATAAGCTTTCCCCTAGAAGGTGACTCAGAAATGAAACCTGATTTAGGGATTTTGAATCATCCATTGCAAGACACTAACATAAGTCCCTGACCATGGAGACAGCGAGGTAGAACAGCTTCCTGGCTTGGTCAATTAATCTGGACACACGTTTGCTCTCTGATCATTCCCAGACCCACTGAGTGACTCTATCCTCCTATTACTGATTCCAAGTCCTGATTAAAATTCCACTTTTTCTATTCTTTTTAAATGTTGCTAAAACTCAAGTTGGGTGAAAGCACTGCTGAAACATTCTCATCATTTGTTATTGTATGTAAATGCAATATAGCTGTGTTAATATCCTGAAGAAGTATAACCAGATATTTATTCATATGCAATGAATCACACTAAATCAAATTAGTTTCATAGCATTGTTGCCTCCTTTTCAACACACGGACTTACCGACCATTCTGCATTATCTGTTTTTGAACATCTCACATTCACAGGTAGTTTAAGCACAAGTTGATTATAGGAGAGACCCTCTGCTCTGGACCATTTGAATTTATTCATTGCATCCATAAAAGACAGGTTTTTATATTGCTTAGGACTCTTGATAATGAAAGGCCAAGTCCTGAAGAAAAAGAAACAATTAGATTTAAAAAAAATAGATACATACTATCAAGTTGAAACTGACGAGGAAAAGCTTTTGGAGAATCTCCTCAGAAAAATGTATATCACTAACTATGTATATTATGCCTAGTTCACATTCTCAGCTAAGTTCTCTTCTACTGAAAACTGATGCAGTTTCATTGATTTTGACAGACCTATGAAAGGATGTCAGCAGGTTAGTACTTGCTACCAGACGCTTTTAGAAATGAAGGACTTCAAGAGTTACATTGTTGTTCTCTGATCTACAAACCGCATGCACAGGCAATACAAAACAGATCTTCTGCTGTAACTTCTCAAAAAAACAAAACCAAAAGAAAGCCACACCCTCTCCTAGGCTTGGAGGGCCAGGTTGCCAAGAAACCTTTGCCATTAGAAAGTTTCTTCCAGATGATTTTGCCGAGCTCAGGTCAAAACTGAGCCTAGCACAGGAATTGCTCTGATATGCGCTGGTTGGCAGCAGATAACAA
Source organism: Struthidea cinerea (assembly GCA_013397865.1). Lineage (NCBI taxonomy): Eukaryota > Metazoa > Chordata > Aves > Passeriformes > Corcoracidae > Struthidea > Struthidea cinerea. The sequence goes on along the minus strand of VZTI01002952.1, from coordinate 53,582 downwards.
CTGGTGTTGTGGACGTTGCCTTTGGCATGTTCCTACAGGCTGGCTGCAAAGGCACTTTTTGGAGGGGTGGTTTAGAGACCTGCTGCGCTTCTCTGAAAGACCTATTTGCCCAAGTGTGGGAATCCTCCCCATGAACAAATGGGGACCATCTCATTTCCCACCAGCCAAAGACGTGGAAAGGGAAGGAATGAGATTCCATGTCTTTCATTTAGTAAAGAAAACTAAAGAATAGTAACAAAGGAAAACTAAAAAAAAACCCAAACAAACCTTTTCCATTATTTCTGCTTTCTCCTTGTTTGACTTTGCTGGGATGAATGGAAACAACATGGTGGTGGGATCAAGCTTTTACGAACACAAAGTCAATACAGCTAGCACAACAAAAGTATCTAAAACTTTATCAAGTAACCTAATTAACACCGTGTTTGGAGCATGAGTTATCTTTTCAAAATACTTTTGACAGATCTGTGTTATCTTGCAGTAGGCTGTCTCCCACTTGCTTTGGGTAAATTGCCTGTGCCAGAGTTCTGCTCCACTCAACATCTAGGCATAGAGAACGTCATTTTAATCAACTACCTATTTTGGTACTTGGGCCACTACTGTGGCCCAATCACTTTCATCTCTGCTCCTCATGATTTAAACCATTGTCTCTGCTACCAGACAGAGGAAAAATGTTTTAAAGTGAGCCACAGTGCCTTGATCCTGCTCCCAGTTTGCCTTCATGTGTAAGTCAAGAGAGACTTTGCTAGAGTCAGTGAAGCAATTCCAGTGTTAGACTGACACAAGAGAGATGAGGATCAGGTCACATATCCTTAGGCTGACAGAGCTTAATGAAACAAGAATTGTGGATTAGGTCATAAATACTAGAGGCATTATTAATCTCCTCTTCTAATTACTATTCCATTTGTGGCAGACAGTCTGCATACTTACTCTATTCAGAACATCTTTATTTCCCCAGGCCAAATGTGCATTTTTTCCTTAAGTACAATTATCATGAATGAACACTCAAGAGAGCATACATTTGTTAGAATATTTTCTTTCTAAGCTCAGAAAGACTCTTTTAGATAGGACGAATTTAGAAACTCTGTTCTCCCTGTATTAAAAGAGGTTGTAAATGGAAATAGTGTGGAAAATTATGTAGACATTGATTGCACTGTGACTTCCTTCAAACTTTTCTTCCTTGAATATAAATTTCAGAACTAAGACCACTAAGCCTGGCCATCAAATTATTTTGCAATAATAGTTTATATGGTTTGTTAAGAAAAACTCTTTAACCAAAGACAACTTTTAAAATTTGTTGTGACACACTATTAGTCTACCCATTTGATTTTAAAAGCTTACTATTATCTTAGTTTAGTGCAACAAACAATACAAATGTAATTCACCTTTCACCACAAAAAGTGCATTCTACTTTTAATTGTTTGTTTATTTTTCTGCATTTCATTCATTTGGGAACTTTGCTCTTTTGACTGTTCTCACTCTTTACAATCTGCTGTTGAGACGCCTTAATTTTAAGCACTATAAGGAACATTTTTTTGTCTACAGAATCTGACAACAAATCTACCCAGGGAAATTCAATAACCATGCTCACAAACTCCTTTTCAAAATTATCTCTTTATATATGAAACATTGACATGGTTTAATAAATTGATAGATTTAGAACAGTGATACATAGCCTTTTTACAGATGATTGTGGTGAAAAAAAAACCACAACCATGTGGACAATATTTTTTCCTTAAAAGAAAATCTGCTTTTCTATCAAAAGGAAAAAAAAAAAAAAGATATGAAATAATTTGGCAGGAGAAATACGTAGCAGCAGAGCATATTAACCAAAAAAAAAGTGGCATGAGTGGCCATGTTGCACTACCAGAGACAAAGAAAAATTGTATAAAAATGGTCCAAGAATGCCACAGACAGAAGCAGAGGTGATACACATATTCATAAACATATTACATACCTGACTGGTCTATAGATTTCCTTAACACCAATGAACTGGAGCTGTTCCATTATATCTGGAATACTCGCACAGCGGGTGAGGTTGATTCTTGGGTAATAGAGCAGATATGACAGGCACATTTCATTCCTGGTGCTCAGACCACCCTGAAAATGGGATTTTTCTTTAATCAGGTAGCACTGGAATCCCACGGCTTGAATCACTGATTAGCATTTATATGCTAATGAAAGGTGTATCAGGAGGCCCAATATGACAAGTTTATCTTGTACAGGAGGTTATCAAGTAACAAGAGGTTGCTATATAATTAATTACAAAATATTCAGGAAGCTCAAGCAATGGTTTCCAAGTTAAAAGGCATCAGAAAGAACAACTGTGAATAAAATAAGGCTCATATTATATTGAAGTATACTATCTGAGAAGTTCAGGTTTGCTTTCAGTTGTCCCCAAGGTACTTAGATCTACCACATTTCAGAAAAGGGCTTCAAAGTGGAACAGATGAAGAAAGAAACCTTATAGGATAATTAATCTGTTTAATAAGAAATTAAGTGAGCTTTGTCTAGTAAAATGGAGGCTGGGATGGATTATGAATCTATCTGGAGTCTGCTTGTAAGTACATATGCAGACAAAGAGTGAAAAGGAAAATAATTATTTATGTTAAAAGGTAATGTTGACTCAAGAAAAAATGAGCACGCATTATAAAATCACTAATTAGAATAACATTTCTAGCTAGCAGAAGAAACAGACTCTTAGACAGTCTTCCATTGAGAACCGTGGGGCAAACAACTAACTTAAAATTACTCTTGGTAAACATGGACAAGATTATAAACTGCATGTTCCTAAAACCTGTGTGGGAAAAGTTCCACAAGTCTCACAGAACCACAGGAATAGGAATGGAGAAAACAAAACACATGAGCCAAGAGTTAGTGTGGTCACCACACAGGAAAACAGGACAAAAACTCAAAAGCCTTCATTCCTGGTCTTTTGCTTTTCATTATATAACTACTGCATGCGCCTACATGCAAGCCATGATTCAGGAAGAGGTATCCCTGTGCTCTCTGGATGCCAGGAGCTGCAAAACAGAAACCCCTCAGGTCTCACTTCCCAGAGGTCTGGATCCAGCCCCTCCCCAGGAAACGGGATCAGACCCTGGCACAGGCAGCTATATCCCTCTCATAGACATAGTGGGTTTGGCATCACTCTGTGTGTTCCCAGCCAACTGGCACAGTCCAGCTCATGCCCAAGTAGCCAAATTTACTTCACCTCCAAAACCCAGTGGCTGCATTGCAATGTCCAATGCCTGGCCTCTGTTAACCTGTCAAGATGCTTCTGGGACACTGTGCACTGCCGTGTGCCAAACCAGAGCTGGACACCCTTGATAGGGAGGGGTGGATCCTCAACTCCTCTTCCCAGCCCAAAGGACCTTCATTCTGCCTGGATTCTATGTTAGGCACAAAACTAAATAGTGGAGAAACATCCTGGTCCCAGCTTCCCTAAAAATCAATACATAAGAACTGGCAATTACAACTTTGGGGAAAAATGCGTAACAAGTTCATAAAAATAATTCATTAGAGTACGCAGAATTTGCATGTTAATACATGTTGTGAAGAAAGCACTCCTTATAATAGAAAAGTTTGACTTTCAGGGATTTTTTTATGAGCTGACCTGCTTATTTTTATAAACTAGTCATATGAAAGCCTTATGCAAGAGGTCAGACTAAGATCACAATAATTCAGATGACTTTAAAACCTAAGAATCTGTGAAAGGAAAGACAATAAATAATTATATGCACACAAGCATTAGCAAGTAAATTCACTCTTTTTAAATAGTATTCTATAAGAAAGGTTTTAGTCCCCAATATTATCTGTGTATTTATTTTGATCCACTAAAATATTGCTTACCCATGTCATGCGAATTCGGTCCACAGTACTGTAGTGGCATTCTGTGATTAAATTATCCCCCTGAAACACAAAATTTAGGAAGTTTGCAGTTCTGAAGTTTATCAACACCAGCTTCAGGTAACCACAGATGACAGCAAGCACTTAAGAAATAAGTATCAGAGCAGTGGATATGACTTTTTGAAAGAGTGAAGGATTAGGTAATTGCCGTATGTTAAGGCCTTGGCACTTAGCATTCATATTACACCAGATCCTCAGGGATCCCCCATGGATTTAAAAGAGTCTTATTAAGGGTGTTGTCTGGCTTTCTTTTGAAACAGCAATGAAGGTACCCAGTTATCATCCAATTTTCTGAATATTGTGTAGTAGACAATATATACAAATGATTCTTGCTCCGAAACTCATCCAGTGCTACTTTACCCCGGATAATTTACCCTGCCAACTTCAATAGAAATATTTGGCAAATGAGGAAAAGAAGGCTTTCCACATCTCAAAAACAACTATTTCTCTGCCAAGCCTGGGAGTAGAGGAGTGGCAGGCAAAGACTTCACTACATTGACAGATATGTATGGGAAAGGCTGAATACTTACCTTCTCAAGTACATACAATTAACTTGTGTCTTGACAAACTGATCTACTATTTGGTAATACTTTCACTCCCTGTACCTAATCAAGTACAAATCTGAAAATCACCATGATAATCAAGTGGAATTTTTTTCGTATCATCATCTTCCCTTATCATCCACTGTACTTCCCTAAAAAAAAACCAGATCACCCTTCAAAGGCTGAGAATTTCTCCTTTCCTACAGGCTGTTTCTCCAGATCAGTGCTAGCACAATCTGTACTCCAGACTGCTGGAAGAAGGTGCGTCAGCCTCATGTCAGCCAAGTGGAGACTGAGGTTTCTGAAGTAGCATGAACTGGCACAGTGTCACTGCTTCCAGTGGGAATACACTGTTCCTGCCACCGAGGTCTCTGGCTCTTGTATCTTACAGACTGGATAACATTCACTAATATTGTTCCTTCTGTGAGACTAGATCTGCTGCTGCCAAATGGAGAAGATAGTGCTACTGTGTGAAGAAAGCAAATAACCTGGACTCCACAAGCTGAAAGAAGGATATACCCTTGGGAGAGCTTATAGAAAGAGAGAATAACAAGACCTTACATGAGAAATGATACTAGTAGTTAATTGATTAAACTGTTCTCTGAATTACACCAGATGATGTATGTAAAGCTGCACTGGTAGTTTTGCATAAGATGAAAACAATGAAAGGCATAAAAAATGGTTCTCTTCAGAGAAAGAATTCCATCTTCTACTTGAGCTGGCTCTTTTTTCAAGTTGCTGTTACTATCAAATAGCCTTTATAGTTTTTCTGTTATCTATTTCCTTATGTTCTTGAATTTTAAGAAACCTTTTTGCTATAATCTGCATGGATTTTCCTAAAAATATTACAGGCTTTCTCTGCAAACCTGTCATCTTCTGCCAGCCCTCTTCCTAAACCCTTCAACCTTCTTTCCTGAAGGAGGTAACACCGGTTTGTCTTTGAAGTCTGTAGACTACAAGCAATTTGACTTCAAAGAGTAAATCCTGCACTTGAACATCCAGATTTTGCTGTAGAAATTAAACTATAAAGTTAGCATTTTAGCTTCTTGTCTTTAAAGTACAAATATCAAAGTCTCACAGTGTGGGAGAAGAGACATAAGAGAGAAAGGGGCTTGAAGAAAGCCCCTGAAGTTTAAACCATGGGGCTCCTGACCATACTTGAAGTTCAGTCATTTCAGTGGTCTTTTCAGATCCCTCTCCCTTTTTGGTTCCAATTATGAACAAATTCCATTTTTTGACATTTTGCATCTCGCAATTAAATAGCATGCTTCTTTAAATGCACCAGGACGAGCTGCTCTGCTGGCCAGATCTGGAGCACCCAGACTTTGCAGCCCTAAAATTTCTGTCATCATGCCAGAACTTAAAAAAGATACTGGGTGGAACTAACAAAAGAAGAGCAAATAATTTTTAAATGAGTGACTCACACAAAAAAATACAGACTCATTTCATACAATACCTATGCATAGCTACTGTTTTATAATATAATTGTAGTTGGAATATTTGTACAAGTTATGTTACATTATTTTCAGGAATACAGTAGATAGAATTGTATGATTTCTTCCTTCAAAGGGTTTTGTTTACTAGTGAAACATCAGGTGGAACATGAGCATGGAGTTTTACTCCCAACAACAAGAAGTGTGAAACAAACAGAAGACTTGGCTTATTTTTAAACATGTTTGTAAGGCTGGGTACTTGCTGTGTGCAGATACTGAAGATATGCTACTTGGTTCCCACCGCTCTGTAAAGCCACACGGTGGCATTTGCATTACTCTTCTTGCTGGATGCACAAAGATGGTACAGCCAGGCACACGTGGGATTTTCTAATCTGCTTTGTTCAAACATTTGTGATAGTAAAGTTCAAATCAAATTATTATGGATATCAAACACACCCAAAGAGTAGCTTGATTTGATGGACCAAGCCAGTTCTGTGGTGACTCATGTGGACACTCCTGAGACACTGAAATTTTAACGCATTAGCGTCTCTGAGATAAGTGGAAAAATTAACAGAACATCCAAGAATTCTATGATGCTATGCCAAGAAATTCTGTAGCAAATGTAATCCTAGAGGTAAGAAAACGCTAGGCACATGATCTCTTAAGCACTTTCAGGAAAAGAATTAAGAGTGTCATACTGGCAAGATGGTTCTTTCTTCTTTCAGGTACTGAAACTCCTGGAAGTTGAAGTCGAACTCGTCGTCATAAGCAAGTAGTTTCTGCTCCTCGCCGTTGTGGAAATGGCGCATCCTGATCGCTCTGCCAGCAAGGTGAGCATGGAGAAGTACCGCGAACACTTGAATCCCAGCAGGTCTCTCAGCACCTAGAGCCTGGCCAAGAGAAACCAACACCATCAGTGTTCCCAAATGCAAAGTAATATAATGTAATGCCATATACAAACAGAGTGAAAGTACATTAATTAATGTATTTTGCCTTCACTCAGTTTACTGAAAAATGCAGTCTGGAGCAAAACCAAAACTGTAAGTGAAATTCAGGGTTTATGTACAAAAAAGGCTAGGTTTTTTCTGTGATTATTTTTTTATAACAAAAACATGTTTTTACTCCTAATGCACACATTTTTTAAAATCAAAATCAACTGGACTGCGAATAATTCTCAATAGTTTTAAGACTTTCAAGGGAATCGTACTAAAACCTGCACATTAATTTAGTGCTAATGGCTGACACTAATGAATGTGGATGTTTATTGTGAAAAGGGATTTCTGTGCAGTTATGAATGATGTCGTCATCAATATTGTGCCAAAAGGTGCACTTAAAATTGAGAGGCTGTAGTTGTAACACCCTCTACTTTCCATCTTTAAGTGAACTGGTAGTGAAATACTGTAAGTTTACATTTAAAACTTTTTTCCAAGTCAAAAATATTTGCAAATTAACTTTTCCAAATTGACACAAATTTGGCATCATTCCCATTCTATCTGCGATCTACTGATCTAAACTTTCAGTATGCTCAAATCTGATTCTTGTTCAGAGGTCAAGGTAGAAATAATCTGTTATCACAATACCTTTTAAGAACAGCCCTAGGGTTAGAAACCTCATGATAATAGGTTATGCAAGTGTTTTAAGGCTGAAAAATGCTGGGACAATACACAATATTTAACACCACCAAGAACAAATCTAAATTCTGTATCTAATTTAGCCTTCATTGTAAAGCACATTATTAATTCAACCTTTCTCTATAAATGACAAAGTATATGAGAATCTCCCATGATACAGTCACCACAGATTTTAGACAATGCTTCCATTACCTGCAGAGATATTCAAGTTATTTTAATGAAACCAAGGACTTAATAAATGCACAATTTTGTATCATGGGCCATTCAACAAAACCTGTTCAGGTCTTCAGTTTCTGTGGTTGGTCTACCAATACCTTTCAGGCTTTCACTTCATCATTAGGAGCCTTTCACACATGCCCAGGTCTGAATTAGTCGCAACTTTTTTTTCTGGGCTAGCTATTCCTAGTAATTAATAGTTTTGCCACAGAAAGCAGTGTATGCTTACATATTGAACACAATATTAAAACATTGCAAGCCCTGTGTCAGCCATTATTACTCAAGTAAGTAAAACAGCCAGAGTAGTGAGCATGCCAAATACCCTGTTCAAAAAAACAACACTTTGGAGGACAATATTACCACCAGACTCCTTTGGTCACACCTTTTACCTGTAACTGTCAATCTGCCCAAGAAGTTCAAGTGACTCTCCCAATTATTTCTATGAATGAAAACCAATGGATTCAGTCAAGGGACATACCTCTTCCAGACATTCCAGTGTGCAGTGGCCCTCTGACACAAATTCAGGCATGCCCGGTGGGATATTGTGGAAGAGGCTGACCCAAAGACCGGCTTCAATAACCCCAGCATCGTATTTCCTTAAAACTGGAGTATAAATCAGCCTCAAACCAGAGTTGTCTATCAAGCCTGCAACAAAAGAACACAGTCAGCCATGGCTTAAAATCAGTGTTTTAAAGGAGAAAAAAACCCAAACCTAATTGCTTCATGTTTTTCACGCTATGTCCTAAGTTTTCTAAAGGAAAATCAAGGAATCAACCTCAATAACCAACCATATGCAGGAAGTGACTTTTTCTCTTTAAAATTTTCAAGCCACGTGTTGTCTTCTAGTTGAGAATTTTATCTATTTCTTCATCTTGAGTCCTACCATTAATTATATTTTTCCTTTGTTTTGGATTGCCTGTTACATTACAGCCTACCTGAGATGAAAAAATACATCCCTTTTACAATCTCTCTGATTAAGAAAGCATCCATAAACATGAAAATTGCCTTACTAAATGCCAGAACTGTAGACAATACCCCCACCTTGAGTGAAGTAGACAAGAGAATTACAGAGTATTTTAATGTTGCTCTGACTCAAGCACTTCTCTTGATTTCAAAAATTAGTTTAAAGAACCAAAGCCTGCTGTTTGGAGGCTGTGTTTTTAAGAGTCAAAATAATACAAATCTATTTTGCTCACCCACATATGTTTAGCCATATGTGTTTGTTTATGTATCTATTAGTAATTTCTGTTGCCTTTATCATCTAAATGCTTAGAATTACTTGTCTTGTATTAGTCATTTTTATTAGTCAAGGTATACAGAAAAAAAGGATTAATTTGTGTTTGCACAAGAACTATGTGTTCTGTTAGTTTGTCTGTTCATTTCTTTGTATTTTGGAATAGTAACTGAAATAATTTCAATTTTGAAAATTAAAAATGCAAAAAACATATCAAATATTTCAGAGAAGGCAATATGCTTCCTAGTGACCTATATTAGTCTTCTGAAAAACAAAACAGACATAGCAGTGCCTGAAGCCAAATTTTACATCAATATGATATCAGCAGTCTATTTTAAGATAAGCAAATGGCAGAGGGACAGAGCAGGGACTGTTACCCAGTCTCTAAAATAGCTAAGATGGAGTAGTGCATATGATTATAAAGGAACAAAGGATATGAACTGTGCATAGTTAATTAAGAATGGCAATCAGCCATGAGACATTCTGCAACATATGAATCACATTTAAGGTGATATATCCTGTCCCACAACATCCCAACTTTAGCATTTGGGAATCCATACTCACTCCCTTTCTGGAGGTATTTGTACAACCTCATCAACTTGAATTTTTCCTTTGTGGTATCTCTGCTTCAAGCTTGTTTGCTAGCATCTAAATGTCAGACACTCTTATGGTTTGTCAGGTTCTGGTAAACAGTCTCAAAAGAGGCCACCTTTCAAATGAGAAGTGAATGTTAAGGACTACAAAACCAGAAACAGTGAAAACCATCCACGTTGAACTAAAAAATGTTTGAACTCATCCTAACTGGGAGCCGAGGCTCACTACCAACCTGAGTCACTTAGGAAAACATTACCCCAGGTCACGATGTGAGGGAAACAGTGCAGCCTTTCACCACAAGACCAAAACTGGGAAAATGCAGGTGCCAAAACACACAAATGCAGGTGACCCAGTGGCTGGTTTGCTGTTGTGTCAGGACAACTCATTTGTCCCCACCTGAAGCAGATGGAGCACCCAGGTCTACTCTCTCACACTCCTGGCACAACCTTATACTGTGCATTTTGCCCGGAAGGAGGAGAAGTATGACCTGGATTACAAACACCCTGCTCTGCCTACGCTGTCTGAATTTTCCCAGGTCTTTTGGGAAGACTATCATACAGCACAGTCAGTTAAAACAAAATGATGAATTTAGGGACACAACCAAATAAGACACAGTTTTTCAGCATGCGACTTCTTGGGCTTTCATGCAACATTTGATGAAAAAGCATAAAATATCAAGGATGCAAATGAAGTTACTGCATCCCATGCAAATATGCATGCTGAAAGGATGGAGTCTGCCACTAAATAAAAAAGAAATTAAGATAGTTCATGTAAAAGATGAAGATGGGAAATGACAGTAAGGCAGAATACAATAGCCCACATAGCAATTTTTATTTTAACACATGGGGGTGTAAAGAAAGGCCAGTATACTATGCTGCATTGGATTTTACTCAGTTCATATATAGCAATCACTACAATATTCTCAGGTACAGTAGCTTAATAAACTTCTGTTTCAGAACAAAATGTATCTTTCCCAAAGGCATCTTCAAAGTTCCCCTGATTTTCCTGGGATCCTTGGTTTCTTCCTTTTATTTCTTCTAAATATAAATTAAATTCAGGAAGAACAATTTTAAAACACCATTATAAATTAAAAGCTTATCTTTCAAGATAAACTGACTTTACCCAGTGGATGTTCTAGAAACCTGAGTCTATGCTTCTGCTTCAGAAACTGCCCACAGTTCAGGTAGATGTTTTTTTAAAAAAATACTCAAAAAAAAATTTTCGAGGGCAGTGGGAAAAACACTGTGAACCAGGAACTATTGATCAGGGAAAAATAACCCTCAGCTTTTTATTTGCTCTGTTTGCCATGCAGTGCAGGGATGAGCACTTGTGTGTAGCACATTTTCCACTCTTGCACGTTTTAAAGCGTGTGAGGCTACAAACCTTCCGTGTATGATGGATTGTCATAATGCACCTCCATAAGGACAAACAGAGGGTCAGCTGCTGTGCCGATGGATAAGCCAACATGAGGAGGGTAGGTGAAGCCCTGGAAATCAATACACAGAGAAATCAATCCAGAGTTAAGGTGTTTTTTGCCACAGTTAAGAGTTAATTTCTCTTTACAAGTACATTGGCTCATTTTTGCAATGATATGATCATATTAATGATAAAATTTGACAAATATAACTTCTTTTACAGCTTTCTGAACTTGGAGTTGTGATAAAAATATACTTATTATACACTCAATAAACTTAATAACTATGTCAATATAAAATAGTAGATCCCATGCTTCCCAGAGGACAAGGCTCTGAGTAAACTAGTATAATCTCACCTCTGACCCTACTTTGAGTAGGAAGCTGGATTAGAGACTTCCTGAGGTCCCTTCCAACCTGCATTATCCTGTGATCTTATGATTATTTATTCTGTATTTATTGTTTGAGCAGAAAAGGAAAATTCAATTTTAAACAAATAAACATTGCATCATCAAGCATTTAGTCTGACAATAAAACCCTTATGAAGAAGTGAATCAACATTTTGAATGTTCCCAGTTTCTAAAAGCAGTAATTTCCAGGTAATGCTGTGGTTGCATGCAGTTAACTTGCTTTTTGTGCACAAATAACTGTATTCTAAGTAAAATGGTTTGACCAATAAAGGTGATCTTCATGGCCACATTTCCATTAGCAAGCCAATAGTGCAAAAGAAGTAGCTCTGCACAGTGAAACAGCTTGTGCTGGACCCACTGCCCCCAGACAGTGCTCCTTTGGACAAGCTCTGGTCAGGTCCCATGCACTGAACCCCATTTATTGTTAAAGGTGCTGGGTTCACCCCTGCACATTTCCTTTAACTTCATCCCAGAAAGGCTTGTGCAAGTTCTCAAACCCCTCATGATGATGAACAAAGCTCTGCAAGTGGGGATAACTGGGAGATTTACTCCAAAAGCTCACTCCTGATTTAAACCAAAACACCAGTATCTCATAAGTGAACTCATTTACCAAATTCACTGTAATTGGAATTAATGTGCACCATTTTATAATATATAGCCAATATTTTAATATGCATTTGACATTCTAACTTTCTGAAATGTGCAATTTGAGATTCCAACTTTCTGATGCTTGATGGACACGAATGAATTAATTCTAGTCTATAGCAAAAAATATTATCACCTTCATTCTACACAAGGGTAAACTGAAGTTAGTGAACTGGGTACTTGGGCAAACCTGGATGTAACCCAGATCTGTCAGATTCCTCTCCAGAGATCTCTAACAACAGGATCATCCTTGCAAAAGCCTCCATAAGGCTTGTCAAATCATAACTTATTTATGCTAGTTTTTAATTTCACTTAGATTAAGACAGTTGAAAGTACAAATACTAGGTCAGAGCATAGCTGATGGCAAATATGCACAAAGCATACACCAGGGAAAGTGCTCATAGTGGATTAAACTTCTCTTCATGGGTCCATGTAACAACTCTTGCTTCCTCGCACTGCAGCATTTGCAGATGGTTTTGGACTGCAGGCTGGCAAATGAAGGTTCCAGAAACTATCATCACCCCAGTCCCTCTCTGTGCCCAAACCATCATTTGGGTGGGCACACAGTGAATCAAGGGTGTAAAGAGCTGAGATTCCTTTGGCAGTCATGCTGTGTTTTGTCAGCTGAAAGCATTAACTGCAGCCTAAATTAACATGAAATAAGCTGAAAACACAGCCTGGGGCGAGCATGGCATCAAAGCCTGTATTTTCTGTAGATATGCCCCAGTGCCATCAGAAAAGTGGTCCTTATGCTGGCTCTGCACTGACACAGGATCTCTCCTACACTGAAATGATGTTTCTTTGGACGGGGCAGGAAACTTCAGAATAATATGGGGCAACAGTGAAACCAGGTCCTGGTGAGGCACAAAATTAATGAAATTTATGTATAACTTCATTTGGAGACTCGTGTCTCTGTGTCTTTTATGAAGTCACCTAGAGACACTGCTTTTCTTTCTGTCATCCTCTAGGTAGCAAATACTGGTCATTGCTGGAGGTATTTCCACGGTTGGGACAAGCTGATACAGGGACAGATTTCCATGCTCCAAAGCTATCTTTCTCCCCTAAGGCATCAACTCAACTCCCCCTATATTATTTTCATTACTTTTGGCTTGTCACTCAGGATGCTCATTGCATTGCATTCCTGAAAGGCCAGTAGGAGGTTCAGGACTTACTGGTGAGGCATTTAGGGACTGTGATCCCATACCCTTAAAAACAGACAGATTAAGTAATCAGTAATATACTAGGAAGAAATTTCATGATGATACACACCCTCAGAAAGCCCCATTGATGAACCATGCTAGGCAGCCATTCATCCTACCTCTCCTCCAATGGCCCAAGCAAAAATGACCGTCTCACAGGTGAGAAAAGAGTCTGGCATGTTGGGGTGGTAACACTCATGCCCATAGTCCAGCACACTGTCATTCAGATTGCTGCTGCACTGGTAGAGCAGGATATGGTGCACCAGGTTCTCGTGGCCTTTCTGGATCAGTGGCTCAACCTATCAATGGTAAAATGAAAAGAAAAAGAAAATGTATCTCAAGGTGACTATTTCAATGCAGGTATGAAGATAGGACTAAAAGTTCTATGGGACTTTTATTTTAAAAGAGGAGACTCGATGTTAGATTGTAGTTAAGTTGAGAGGTAACCAGTATTCTGCAAACTGAAGGAATGAAGTTTCCAAAATTTTCATTTTTCCCAAGTGCAAAGGGGGGTAGGAAATCAATGAGGGGCAGGAAGAAAATTCTGTATCTGGGCAAAATCTCTGTTACAATCTTGCTTGCTCTCTCTTCTCCCATCCTAGTCTTGCACTGTCACTTGTCTTTCTCACTGCCCAATCTTGTTTAGCCACATTCCAGCAGGAAGGGGATATAAACCAGCTGAAAGTCTGTTCAGCTGAACCAGCTTGGTGCCTGAACTACTCAGAGTTTTTCATCCCTGTTTCTGCCTCTTTTGTACTATTTCAAATTACAGCTGCCCATAGATTCTGTAAATCTAGGGTGAGCCTAGAGGTATACCTCACATTCCTCAGCAGCTCAAAATGGACTTCCAAATTTTTTTGACATCTACAAGAAATTAGAATTATTTTTTTTTTTAATCTGCTCAGTTGTAAAGACTTTATTAACATGAAGTCATTCTTGAGAGATTGGGTGCTCCAGCCTGTTTATGGCAGTGATGAGCTGGAGGGCTCTCAGTGGTGCTCTGGTGCCCCCAGTATAATTAGACCACAGAACTTCAGCGTAGGCTAAAATTATTTAATTCCCATGTAAGTGTTCACTCTCTGTTTGGATGGATGATGTTAAATCATCTCTGTCAGAGAATATGTCCCTGGGGCAAACATGAATACTTCTGAAAAGAATTATTTTGCATTTCAGAAAGATCATATTCCACAAAATATCATCATATAGAAGACATTATTAAAATTAAAGGAGTTTTCCCTTGCTTTTTCTTTCAGAAATTTCATCCCATTCTATCGCATCTACCTTCAAGTTTATAAGATAAAGATTAATATTTTTACGAGAAAAGTAAAGTTTTGCCCATGTAACTTTTAAGACACAGGGTGCCATGCAGTATTGCCTTTCAGTATTAGGAAAGAGAAGGTTAATTTAAACAGGAAAAAAATGTATATAAATCCCAAATTTGAATCCATTTTCTTTTGCAAGCACATTCATGTGCTACCAGAGGATCAGAACAGGGTAAGCAGGAGCAGTTTATTACATTATTAAAATATTGTCAACACAAAATCTCTCTGCATTTCGTTCAAACCGCTAAATCAATTACAAGAGAAGAAGGGCAAGAGGAACCAGCCAGAACCTGGGCACATCAAGGCCACCCTTGCTGACATGAATCTGCAAAGTACATTGAAGTTGGGCTCTTGGGGAGTCCAGATGCTGCTGAGCACCTGCATGTGCACTCAAGAAGTGCACAACCCACTTTGCTGCACTTAGAAGTCAGTGGAAAGATGCCAATTTGATCAGATGCACCAAAGTTTTGTTCTGGAGGCAAGACTGAAATGCTCCATAGGGGATCATCCCTGTTTCAGTTAGCATTACCATCATTGTGAATTACTGCACTACAGAAGTAAAACAACACAAAATCGAAGATGAGTCCGTTTTCCCATGAAATAAGAATTTATTCCCAAATATATCACACTGAATGACAAAGATTCAGAAATCCATTTCAGCTTGATGTTGCTTCTTCCCTCTGCTCCATCATTCACCTGCATATTTATCCAAGTACTGCAGAACCCAAACACACCCATAACATGGCAGCTTATACATTAAATACCAGGATAGACCTCAAGAATTTTGAAGCTCTACATACTGTATAGGTTAATCAAGGGAATGGTTATGGGAATATTATCCCTAAACCTACCAAGAAAGGAGAGAACTTTTGTCCCAGCACGTGACAGTTCTGCCTGCTGCTACAATATCCCAGCACCTGCTGTGCTTACAGTCACTGCTTCAAAACCAGCTTCCCCTCAAAACAATGGGACATCACCAAAATTAGAAACTCACATCCTGTCACTGGTTTTTAATGTCAGTTACCTAAACAATTACAGCACTTGAAAAAGCAGTTCTGTTCTTAAGTGAAGAAAAGAAAAACAAAACCTAGAACAAATCCATAAACATCTTTCCAATGTGTCTTGTAAGAAAACTTACATTTCTCAGATGCAGAAAAAAATAATGAAGAGCAGCCATGAAGTTATGTTTTTCACACATTTTTACTACAAATTGGTTAAAGAGAAATTTCTCTTTCCCCTTTTAAACAGCATATAAATAAAAAAAGAAAGAAAATATTAGAGTGGTCAAAATTCTATTAAAAAAATCTTAGGAAAATCTCATTAGTCCTGAATTGTTCATAAATGTATGGAAATATTTTAATGGCCAGCTCCCTAAGGCTCACAGCATTATTTCTAAATGAAACAAGAGAAGGAAGAGGACCGGAGCCCTTAGACACTACTCTGATCTGAAGAATAATTAACAGTTCTTACTTACCAGAATAACTTTGGCAGAAAAGAAAATTAAAAAATATGGTCCCATACTCTATTGTAATGATTAACTGGAGCAGGGGTTTAAATCTGCCATTCTAGGTGACTGCTGCCCTATTTACTCAGCTATTAGTTATTTTAACTTATAGAATAGATTGGCTATTTAGGCTGCCTCACACTTCCTCTCTCACTTTTCACAAAGAACATCTGTACAGATTACTTTGCTTCAAGACAAAAAGAAATTCCCAAACTTCATTTTTTTCTCAAATAAAAAATATTCTTGTTTTCTGGCCAGCCTTACAAGTAATGATGAACAACAACCAAGTTTCTCAAATAAGGGGCCAGATTCAGGAAATCGTTATTGCATTTAGAAGTGCACAGGAGTAGTCCTAGTTGTAAAATTAGTTGTTAAAGCAGGTACCTGTAATTGTCTAGATCAGGGTGGCCTGATTACTGGAGTACTTGCCGCCTCAATGAATGATAACACAATTTTCAGAGCTCTACCCTTCCTGGTCTCCAATCACAATGACAGTGGACCAGCCCTGAAGAGTCACCATGACCATCTTATTAATTTGTGCAACTTTTAGGATACTTACGGAAAGAAAATAATTTGAAGTGGCACACTAGAGCAAAGGAGTGAAGTACACAAAAAAACTGATAAAAACAGGCATGGTACATAATAGCCACAAAACTCTGCAGATTTAATTGAACAGCTTATTTTTATCTGGATTCTTATTTATACACAGCCTTGTTTGCGCTGGTCTCTTACTACAAGGGGACTCTAAAATGACACTTTGAGCCAAGCAGTAAGATAAGCAATAATTGAGTAATTTAGATGGGTTGCAGTGAACGTGGGAATCCACCTTTTATTTTCAATAATTATGAAGAAACCTGTGACTTTGAAATGCATTTCCTTCCTTTGTCATCACCAATTCCTACCAACCTCTTGTTAGCCAAAAAGTCAAGAAAGAAACTGAAAGGACACTAAAAAGGAATATGCATATAACTACCTATTTTCCCCATTTTACCTCGTTCTTTGAGGCTCATCTGTGGAATTTTCACTGTTGCTGACATGCAAGGAAGACCCAGCTGTCAGGGTTCATCTCTTTGCCATGTTGTGAATAAGCCTGCAGAGATACTGCACCACCGGGCACCTCGGTGACTTCTTCCCCTGCAGGCAAAGTGCATTTTCTGCTTGACATTTCCTAACTGCCAGAGGCATGGAGAACAAAAGCCCTACATCCACCCTATATCAAAATGCCCAAAGTGTTTGGGATTGCAAAACATAAGCGCATGCAACAAGGCACAACCTCTCCTGTTTTTCATGAAACCTGCAGGAAGAAGATCATGGTTTATTATTCATGATCGTTTGCTTTATGCGTCCTCCTCTCCACCCTTCTTGAAAGCTTGGCCAAAAAGTCTTTCAAACTGAGCGCACTGACATACATGAACCTATGTGACTCCCACTAACAGAGGAAAAAAGTAATAGATGTACTATAAACCCCCAGAACTTCAAATCAGGGCTCCCAAGGAAGGAGGTATTTAAAATACACCACATTCAAATGTAAATGAAGGCACTGCCTTCTGCAACCAAAAGTATGGGTTACAGTCATGGTGCTTGGTTGGTACTCATCGGGCAGGCTGAGAGGTTTTGCAGAGCTCCTTTCATGGTACAGAATCTCTTAGGACTTGTGAAAATGCTGACTTTCAAAAGATATAAAATAAAAAATTTTCTAGCCATTATAATGTTAAGCCAGATAAGATGTATGCTGTTCTCCTCTCATTTTAACAGAAGTTTCATTTTAGTCAACAGGCTGACATCACACGAACAAAGAAAATGTTTCTATCTGCCAGGGCCGACTTACTCATCATCAGTTTTTCTTCCTCTCTTCTCTGTTTCCTATTATCGCTTTATCTATTGCACAAACTGAGCATTGTCACATGTTTTGGCTTTTCTTTCCTTAAAAAAACAAGCCAAAATTTTAACATAACAGTACCTTGCATCTCAAGCTGATGATAAGCAGGGTTAAGATACTAATGTGTGATGTATTAAACAGGAGGAAAATGTAAACAGCTCAAGTGGTCCAAGCTAGATTTCCTAATAGGTAAAAACATCTCGAGAAACCTGGAAGTCTTTCTTGCTTATTCCTGTTTTTCTACCTTTTTATTTGCTCTGATTTCTTTGATGTTAATAAACATGGTTTGTTCTTTATGCCTGCTCGTGCAAATGATGAAAGTTAGTCAAATATATCCATAGTCTCACCATAGTGTCCCTGTTTAGAAAATGTGGCCCACCAAATGTCAGACAACAAAAACCTGACTTTATTTTTATATATGGAAATGCCAACAAGTTTCTGATCTGTTTGCAGCGATGTTTCTACACTAAAATGTAAATTGTGATTTTTTTTCTTTTCTGGCTCAAACCGGTAGTTCCAACTTAATGCTGCATTTCAGAGACACAATGGCATGATGGTATATTGCCATGTAAACGATTCTGAATAAGGCCACAGCCTTACACAACACTCCATGTAAGTAGACACAGAGAAGAAAATGTAATTCTAACATCTCAAAAGGGAGAGTAAAAATCTTATTTTTATATTAGCACTGCTGCATCTAGGAGAGTTTCTAGTCTGTGGTTGGTTAATTCATTTATATGAGCTTGCCATGTCTCTAAATAACTCAGAGCAAAAAGTGATGGTTGTAAAACTGAGTACTGGCTGAGTTCACTTGAGAATTTTTTGCAGCAGAAGACCAAGTTATAGGGTCTCTGCTTTCTGTACTCCTCATCAGGAAGAACTTTTACATTTTTACAGATTACTTTGGCCTTTGAGCTTCTTTTGAAAATGTGTACCATGCACACATATTAAAAAATTATCTGACTTAGAAAACTTTTTCGAAGGTTGGCATGATTTCTTCTCCTTAGAATTCGTCAAGATTTTTTCTGAGTTTTTTTAAAGTGTAATTGTGAAATGATCAAATATTTATCTAAAAAATCTCTTTTAGGATTTTAGATTTTTCTTCAGAAAAGCAAATACTTAGAATATTTGGCTTTATAAAGTTGGGTCTTTTTCAGAAAAAGAAAATCCATGTAGTCCAGAAAAAACTCTCAGTAATATGGCTTTATTTTCTTAAAAATATTTGGAAAGAAAACCACCAGTCATTTGCTGCCTAACACTGCTTCTTGCACACAACCCAGAGCTGTGCTGAGCATAAACTCAAGAGCTGGAAACATGCCTCTAAGCTGGGGTAGATGTTGAAGTCCATGACACCAGTGCAGACTAACACTAGGAGCCTAACAGCTATCTCGTGTTAGTAGGGTAGCCTGGCTACACCAGTGTCACATCTGGGACACTAATCTGCTGCAGACTTTCAGCCCAGAGTTAAGGCATTCCGGGGTCAGGCAGGGACCACCCTCCCCATGCCTCCACCCTACCCTGTCTGTCAGAAAGCATTAAATTAGTGCCACAGAATAGTTAGAGCTGAAAGAGACACTTCCAGTGCTCAACTGGCTGCAGTCTAGCACGGACTAGCTGCCGTAATCTTTCCTCCCATCATTTGCACGTACACAGCTAAGTGCCTGTTTCTGTTTTCCTCACTGTGCAATCCTACAGTCGGTCATCACCTCTAACAAATCCCTTTAAATCACTCTCTATTCCAAGTGCTTCAGAGTTCATACTGTGCCACTTAAAAAGGTGTGTATTTTGGTGAGTTAATTGCAGGAAGCAGAGCGAAGTCACTGCTTCTGGTTCTCTCACGGTCATCAGGGATGATTACATGTGAGGTACAACAGGGAGCATTGCTGCCTAACTGGAATTGTCCTTCAAACGTAAAAATGTTAACCCAAATTATTCTCATGCACATTTTTCACATCTTCCAGCTGGAGAAAAATATAACCTGAGCATTTAGTGACAGCTCTTGATTTTTGTATTTAAATAAAAAAAGAGATGTAGACAAGAAAAAGGCCCAGGCAACAGAAACCATCCCCAGCCCATATCTCATAATGTGATTAGGTAAGGTTTCCTTGGAGGATGGAAACTTTCCAGACTGAAACTTCCATGCAATTTGAGGCATTGAAATTTGCATGATTTGTACCTAATATGTGTGGAGGGTTGTTGTTTCTTTTTTTTTTTTCCCAAAGTGATATTCAAATACCAGACATAATTTTAATTTGAAATAACAGTGTTGTCTGATTGATTGATTGATTGATTGATTGAAGCCTTATTGTTGGCATTTGGGCTTAACTGGTTTTAGGCATACTTTTAAATGCATAACAAAAATTCTATCATCACTGGAAAGGTCCTTACCATGTGAATGGAAAATCTTATTCAAAGAACAGATATTTCCTGTTCTTGGTGTACAGAAAGGAATTGTTTACTCTGTTACTTCGTTGTTCAATGAAGGCTCTTATTTAGGTTTTATTAGTATACAGCATTAAGAAGGAATTACCAGACCTCTGTTTTAAGCTGTAGAATTTTTATTGGAAAAGAATATGTACTTTCAGGTAAAAGTTAACTGTTGCTGTGCTTTTAGCTTGGAGAGAAGGCTATATATCTAAAGTTACATAAATCCTTCTATCCCCATATAGTGCTACTAATAATTACACTGAACATCCAGAATTTCTGCAGGTCACTCTGCTGAACAACTTAAAAATGGACTTGATGGCAGAGAGGACAAGAAGTCCTAAACCCATCTCTAATTCTCATTTTTAAATGTTTGGGCTTATTATTATGTTTTTTGATTCCTCTTCCTTAATTAAAATATTTAAGTTCTTATTCCTAATTAATTACCTGGAATTCTGCCACTCATAAGGAGTTTCAGACTTTAAAGACTTACAGTAATTTAGACTAAATCCAAAAGAAGTATACCTCAAAGAAATACCAATAAAACATTGTTTCTGCCTGACGTATGCCTGAAGATTTGAGATAATGCATTTAGCAACAGTTAAAAAGTATAACCCTGAGGAGGAATCTCATAAAAAGCTCAGGTCAAGCAAAAACATGTTTCACTGGGTTAGGCTTCCTGGCAATAGACTCATTGTACTCCCAAGCAGCAGAGCCACTGGCAAAGTGGTTGAGGTCTTCAGGATGGCCATAGTCTCTCAGCACAGTTGACACACTTCAAGCAGAATTAACTGGCAATTAATCATGAACATCATTACTTCCTTGTGGAAACAATATCATAACAAAGTAATATGTAACCAAGTATGTTTCAGGTCTAAGGCCAAAATGGGTAGCCAATGAAGAGTTTATATTTATTCAAGAGGAACATATAATTTGAATAGTGCAAATAATAAAGTCAGTGAAGGTACTCCCATCTGTTCATGGAATCACCATTCTTGCACAGCAATGTCTATTTCTTTGAGGCAGCAGTGGAAGAGGTTTTAATTCTATTGTAGAACTGCAAAACAATCCCCTCGGTCATGCAGCTAAATAACATTGCACTTATTCTCCTGCTTGGGAGTGAACGCACAGCTTTGCCTGAAGACAGAACACATGAGAATTGACAGCATGTCCCTTTCTTGTTTTACACATACAGAAGTACAGTACCAGGAAACACATTTTCTGAAAATGACATGCTGACTTCTGTGAAGGGCTACCAAAGTGGAACACACGTGAGAAAGACCTTAGGCACTCGGATGCTGAGCTCCTAGAGGAGCCACCGACCTGCACACCCTGGCACCTACAGTTTGAAGGGAAAGCAGGGGATAAAATAAGCACAAGGCTCATGATTTTGACATGACAGCCTCCAGAGCAACTTTCAAGAATTATTGCTCATAACCCTCTAAAAATGTATATTTACAGGTTTAATATACAAACATAAGAGGGCTTACAAAATAAGTGCAGTTAAGTAACGATCACATTAATACTATTTCTACATTTTCTCACCCAGAGTCAGATTCCGGTACCCTTCTGTAGGACTTCAACACCCATCAATACATGCAGGAAGTCACACAACAAGGGCTATTTTCAGATTACAGGGTTCTTTTAAAGTCTGTGTTAAAATTATACTATAGCAATTCTCTAGAAACCAAAACCATGATTGGCACTTCATAAAAAAGAAAGACACAGTTTCAGTCCCAGCAACCAAAGACATAGTAATGGAAAGGTCTCTGAAATGAGGGGATGCAGAGAGGAGACCGAAAAGCATTAACTTGTAGTTTATAATAATTTGTTTAGGTATTTCGTTTTTCTCAGGTGGAGGTTTAGGGTTTGGGGCTGTATTTCTTTCCAAGATGTAAATTATTTCCATACCAGGTAAAACATCAGTCTTGGTGCAAAGCGAAATTATTCACCATCTACCTGTGGTTCATTTGTCATCTGTGTGGATTGTGATGTCATGTATGTGTAGTTGGTTGATCCTGGCTAGATGCCAGGCATCCACCAAAGCCAGTCCATCACTTCCCTCCACAAGTGGGCAGGGGAGAGAAAATATAACAAAGGTTCATGACTTGAGATAAGGACTGGGAGAGATCACTCACTGAATACCACTGTAGGCAAAACAGACTCAGCTTGGGGATCTGAACTGAATTTATTACTAACAAAATCAGAGCAGGATACCACCTTTTCCCTGCCCCTCCCTCTTTCCCAAGCTCTATGTCCTACCCCAGCAATGCAGGAAGATGGGGAATTGACACATTCCGTGCCTTAATTAGTATCTCCCTGGATGGGGGAGAGTTTTAGCGTCTTTGCCAGGAATCCAAGAGATGAATGGGACCTTCAGCAGTCTCTGCTTTCAGATAATTGTTTATTAAGTCTTATCAGAGAAATAGAGTCACTGACGTGACCCAGACACAGCAAAAAGTAGAGAATGCAGGAGAAAGCCGAATTATCAACATTAGACAGTCTTTTTAAAGGTAAATTATCCAATAAAAACGTAAAATGAAAGATATTTTCACTTTTCCACCAATGTTCAATAAATCACTTTGTCACGTAGACAGGAACTGCGGAATTTTTTATCCAATCACCTTAAACTACTTCTACTGCAGAATATGGAGTACTAGAAGAAACAGAAGAAGGTCTGGAGAACAACAACAATCCTCCATTTTGAAGTTTTTTGCTTTTTATCTATTTACTATATTAACAAACCCAAAGACCCTAAATTTTCACCTTGTGATAATCTTACATAACATTCTATCACCTAGTTCACACCAGTGTAGATTCCAACTCTTCCCAAAGGGTAGGTAACTTTCTCCATGGGCGAAGGTCAAAGACAGTGTTGTCCGGGGGATAGAATCCTTCAAAACAGGCAGAGAGATATTCTCTGCATTCTGGATTCCAACAGGGAATGGGAGTTACGGTCTGCTCATCACACCTTGTTTCTCCCACTGCTCAGGGAGAGGAATCTTTGCCCTCCTCCAGTGTGGGGTCCCTCCCATGGGTGACAGTTTTCCATGAGCTTCTCCAATGTGAGTCCATCCCATGGACAACAGCTCTCCACAAACTGCTCCAATGTGGGTCACTCTTCCACAGGGTCACAAGTCCTACCAGGAAACCTGCTCCAGAATGGGCTCCTCTTTCCATGGGTCTGCAGGTCCTTGCCAGGACCCTGATCCGGTACATTTCCCACAGGTTCACAGCCTCCTCTCAGGCATCCACCTGCTCCAGCGTGGGCTCCTCCACAGGCTGTGGATGGATCTCTACCTCCTTGTGATCCTCCATGGGCTGCAGGGGCACAGCTGCTTCACCATGGTCTGCACCATGGGCTGCAGGCAAATCTCAGCTCCAGTGCCTGGAGCAGGTCCTCCCCCTCCTCCACTGACCTTGGGGTTTGAATAGTTGCTCCTCTTGCATGTTCTCACTGCTCTTCACTGGCCACAATTACACCTACACAATAACTCTTTTTTTTTCTTGTTTTTAAATCTGTTATCCCAGAGGCGTTGCCACCATTTCCAATTGGCCCAGCCTTGGCCAGTGGCACATCCATCCTGGAGCCGCCTGGGATTGGCTCTGCTGGATATGGGGAAGCTTCTGGCAGCTTCTCATAGAAGGCACCCCTGTAGCCCCCCTGCCACCAAGACATAGCCATGCAAACCCAATACAGTGTGCCATGTGTGGACATGGTGGAGAGGCCTTGTCTGACCATTGTCTGCCTATTTTCCGCTGCTATTAATGTGGAGTTGACGAATCTATGCTCTGTCCATGGCTGTGACTACTGTGCATTGCAAGAGGAAGCAAAGATGGAGAGAGTCAGAACATAATTTTCTGAAACCTACCCCCAGTAGCTGGGGTTGCAGAGTAAAAGATTGGTATTGAAGGGAAATAATTCAATTAGATCAGAATAGAAATTTCTGCTCCATTTACATACTATTGGAGCAATTAAATTTGCCCTATAGAAAATTTGCTTAGGATGCTGCTACAATGTGATTTGTCCGAATTTGAAGGCTGATCTTCAGAAACAATGCCAAGATGCTAGCAGGACCAAGCTAGGTTTGTTCTGTGACCCATCTGCACAAGCCCCATCAAGACAGAGTTTACTACTGACGAGCCTGCTGTTCTGGAATTTGCGCAAAAGATGCTTTATAATTGCCCATCTAAGGCCCAAGGCTGCTCTGAGGTGTTTTGTTGCCTGCTACGATAAGAAGTGTTGGATGTTTGGCTATGGCCAATTTTCTTATCTTTTCAGTGCATCACCTAGTCACAGGCGTACTTTAACATCATCTACAAAGCTAAGGATGAGGAAGAAAAATAAAGACATAGCACAATACAAAATGGGGTTAATCAATAACAATGATCACCCTACAAATCCTCTCAGAACTGGGAGGCAAAACTCAGAGATCTTCACAAAAACTGTACTTTCCCCTTTTCCATGTTTACTTTTGGTTACATTTTAAGTTAAGACTCCTGTCATCTTACTTTTATTTAACCAGAAAATCACACAGCACACATATTTTCCTACCACGTGCTGGCATGGTCAATACATTGCCATAATGGATGGATGTTGCTTTTATTTAGAAAGCAAAAATCGAAGAAAATGGATCAAATTAGCTAGACATTCAACTTTGCTGATGACAGAAATGAAGTAGGTTATTTTTGCATACCAAGTATGAAATAAATAATGCAGCAATAACTGCATAATTTAAGAATTCTTATAGTTAAGATACACAAGTGAAATGAAAGAAGACTACTGCAAAATAAAAGTGTGCAAGAAATATAAAGTTGGGTAGGACAGTAAAATCTGTGGTCATGTATAATTTAATCTTTGATCACAGAATGAAATAATATCTTAAACAATTTTGCATATGCAATAATCTAGCAGAATGTGAGAGAATAATGTATTTCTGTTATTTCCTCAGACAGTGCTTGGGAAACTTTTAATTTTCAGCCTGTTCAGTTACATGAATCTTTAGCACTGCAAAGCCTAATGGGCCAATTCAGGCTTGCACTGAAGAGCCAGCCCTGCAGATCAAAGGGCAGATAGCTTACAAGCTCTGCAGTGCAAGATGATTGTTTGGCTGCCAATCTAATTTACTGAGGCTGAAATTGCTTTGTAGGGGAACGCACGGGAAAATATAGAACATTTGTTTATGTCAGGCTGCATGATGCAATTTGCTAGAGTTATCACATTAAGCAAAATGTAAAAGTTCAGGCCAGAGAGTAACAAGCAGTTACTGTCTGGTATCACTCAAGTTAAAAATCAGTGCCCTCATTTAGGTACTGCGGGCTACAAGCTGCCCTTCTGGCTTCCAATCAATCAGTCTCTTAAACTGGAGTCCCTTTGTATTTTCACACTGGGGTCTTTGGTAGTACTAAAGCATTCCACTGTCAAAAAGCAGAGTTACCCTTGGCAACAAGTTTTTTTGAGTTTTTACTTCCTTATCAGTTTGCCCCAAAACAGAACATGAAGATTAACTGGCAGCTGCTGGCATGTTCTAATACAGGCCTTTCTTTAATTGAAAAGAGGCTCCCTCTTCTAAGGAGATCAGCAGTGGAAAACTTTAGTGCTGATATAAAAATATGCCTAATGTAACATGCCTTCTCAGCTAATGCTAAATAATTAAGCTTTTTTCTGATTATATGGTTGGCCTGTTTCACTAGTCACATCATAAGCTTAGTGCCAAAAAAATTACACAAAAGAAAAAGAAAAGATCATTTTTCCTAAAGGCAAATTGGAAAAAAAAAAGTATTATTTTGCAATTTTTTCTTTTTTCACAATCTCTTCTCTCCCCTGACCTTTTTGGTTGGGGTGTATCTCCCCTGATTCATTCATCTGAGAGTTATTTATCTAATAGAGGCTGGTGGTCTGGGTTCTCTCATCCATCAGTGGGGAGAGAGATTGAACCATACACGGGATGCTTGAGCTCATACATTTCTGTCGACTCCTCTGGGATGATACAAACAGCTAGTTTTGCCACTGTGAGGTCAATTAAGCAGCTGGCTCAGACCCATAGATAAGTCAAGTTAGATGAGAGGAAGCCCAGCTCTGGCTGAAAATTTACTGTCTTTAATACATTGCCTGAGTATTTATGAGTTGTACTGAAGAGATACTGAATTTTGACCACACAGCTTAATCCCCAGCATGGGGCTTCTCCCCCATTTCAGCAGAGCTAAACCTTCTCACTCCATTCTCATAAGCAGGTTCAAATAATGCACATGGAAGGACTGCTTTATACAAGAACCAAAACTTCTAATAGCTCACAAAATGCAGCTACTATCCTCCTTTCCAATGCCAAATGCCCTCTAAAACTGAATGCCCTATTTAAAAAGTTCTCTTACAGAATCAGAAGTATTTTATGTTCTTGGGCACAGCCACATCACAGTGTTTCTGCTGGTATTTCTCTGTCTGTACTAGTTTTGAAACAACCTGTAAAGTTCAGAACTAAGGAAAAATGAGTAGTTCTTAGAGAAAAGACACACAGATACAGCTAAGTGACCTTATTACACAATTTTGGGGTTTATTTTACATAAAATGTTTTTCCTACTCTTGGAGTAAAATTCAATATTTGACAGGTTTCTGACTAGAGGATTATTACTAATGAAGCCTGGGGAAATACTTTTCCCGAGGAAAACACGGTGTGTTTGAAAGAAATTAGGAAAACATAGAGGGAAAATTTACAGCATTGGAACTAGCACAGGCATGCTATACACTGAAGCTGAAAAGCTTCACACAAATAGATATGGCATGTCTGGCATGTAGGATATACATACCAGGCTTTCAGCAGTATATACTGTAAATTTGCAGTTTACACACAGCATTAAGCAATTTGTCAGGTGGAGAGGGAGACCACAGGTCTAGAGAATTCACAGAAAATCTAGAGACAGTAGAGGAAACGCTGTATCTTAACGTTTTTTAATTGCAGCAAAAAAACCAGTCAAGCACATGGGAGACCTGAGGTAAATATGAAGACAGAGTAATGAATCCTTAGCAGATGCAGTTATTTCAATAAGCAATACAGTTAAATTGAAGTGACAGAAGACATGGAATAATGAAACCTAAAGATAGTAATAAAAAAGAG
Source organism: Struthidea cinerea (assembly GCA_013397865.1). Classification (NCBI taxonomy): domain Eukaryota; kingdom Metazoa; phylum Chordata; class Aves; order Passeriformes; family Corcoracidae; genus Struthidea; species Struthidea cinerea. The sequence goes on along the minus strand of VZTI01002952.1, from coordinate 26,119 downwards.
CTGCATCTATAGAACCACCTGTAGAAAAAGTAGTTAAGAACAAGCTTTGAATATAAAGCAAGAGCTGTATTTAATGAAACACTGGGAAGTATTTCTCATGAATGTGAAACAAATTTTCACTTTCTTGCTGCTGGTAAACATCCGCATGGTGCCTGCTCACAGTGAGGAAAAATTAAATTCAGCAAATAGGCAGAAAAAAACTATCAGCAAATAGTCTTACAACTTGTCAAAATAGAGAGACGTGTGTCAGCACCAGCACACACATATCCACACACAGTGACAATCATGAAAGTCATTTTCAACAGTACAAAAATGAGAAGATTTCAAAAAGCCAGTCTGCTGCCACTGAATGACCTTTTTTTTTTTTTTAAATTGAATGAGCAAAAAGAAAGAGACAAACCAGGTAATTTACAAGGGCAAGGATGCTGCAGAGACCTGTTTTCAGGGTGTGCTCCCCAGGATGATCACCTCTGTCTCTGTCAGCCCTGGTGCAGCAGTGTCTCTGCCTGTGTGGGCTCTCCACATCCAGGGACCTGCCCTCAGCATGGCTTTAGCAGGGAGACAGAAACATTTTCAGGTGTGTGGACATGCCTGTGCGTCTGCTCTACCAGTGGATCCCACTCTCCCTCCTTCTGAGAGGTCCTGCTGGAGTGGAGGTCCTTCCTGAGCTGCAGCTGGTGAAACCAGAGAATTTTCTTTAGGAATGTGATTAAAAGGCACATTCAGGATCAGCCAGAATAATGCCATTTACATACAGAGAACTGCAAAAATCCTAGCAAGACATAGTCTTAAACTCATCGCCAGAAAGTCTGGGCTAATAAGTGGAATGCTTTTTTCTAAGAAACCTACTTCTGAGAAAGCTCCTGGCTAACTTCTGTATGTGAGAAAAGTGAAAATCCCTCGGGTAGTGAGCCTGAGGCACATACCACAGCCTGAAGCTCTGAGCAGCAGAACAGGCCAAAGCACACTTAGCTGCAGGAGGAGTTTGCAGACAGGCAGCTGTGTGCTCTCCCACGTGAAGAGCAACCAAGGTCCACCACTCTGGGACCACTGTGGGGCTATCCTGCAAATAGCTGATTTTAATGCCTGCTATTGCCTCCAAGCAATCCCTTTCATCTGTTCTGCATATATTATTTTCAGCATTTACCTATTACACTTATAACTGGCTCTGCTAGCAGAAAATGCACTGGGGGGAAAGTCTGTAGAAGTTTAACAAATTTTCAAGGAGCCATGATTCAGCCAGGTAGGCAGCTTAAAGCTGAGGAGTAATGTAAACCATTAGAGCCACAAAACCAGCTCAGTGCCTGGTTTTGGTTGTGATCTGGGTCACTATTGTCACTATTATGCCCAGCTATTGAGAAAATGTCTTATTCTGTTTTATGTCTTAGCAGGCGCGTTATTATGAGTTGTCTCCCCAGAAGTTCCTGGAGGCATTAGAAACAGAAGGCATTGTAGGAACACATAGGAAGACACAGTCTCTTCCCTGAGGAAAAGGTTGCAAGAAATGTTAAACAAAAGAAGATTTAACCTGGCTGGGTGCCCCCTTATTGCAGTGAAGATCTCTTCTCCATTGGTAAATGCAGCATAGGGAGAAATTACTTATCCATGCCCTTATTCTCCCTATGAGATGAACACAAGATTGCAATGTTATCTCTTGCACAATTTACACGTCATGTAGAGCAGCTTGATCAATGAAAATAAGCTGTTTCCCATTATCTGTGATTCCTGGAAAGCAACATGAATATCATGTAAAGAGATAGAAAAGACCTAAAGTCTTACATAATTTATCTTTGACTAATATTGAGATCTCTTGTGCTAGTTATTTCTTCATCTTCTGCTAACAGAAGAAACTAAAACTACTGCAGGTGAACCCTAAGACCCAAGTGTTATCAGTTATCCAGCTGTTGCACCATTAGATTCTATTTACAAAATATATTTGAAAAATCCTTAAATATATTCTGGCTTAAAGCATAATATTTTTAAAATAATTCATCTTCAATAGAAATTAAAAAAACCCTTTTAAATTCAGAACCTGAATTCAGAATCTGGTATTTGTTAACCAGAGACAATTAAAAGTCTTGGCCTCTACCTTTAATGACAGGTCTAATTTTTTTTTTCAGTTTCCTTCATTAAAACAGCATGCTTTCCTAATGAAACTGATATTTTAAAAAGTACTTTATTATAAAGTGCTCAGAGCAATTTTCAAGAAAGAATGAAAGACAGAGAACAGTGGAACAGTAGGAAAAAAAATCCCAATTGTGGCTGTAGCACCCACTTGAGACCCCAGATCACCAGCAGATTTACACATCTGCACAGGTAAGCACACACTGCTGACAGCACACACTGTCCAGCAAGTGCCAAACTGTGCAGTTCAGTGCTCCACAAAATCGTACAGGAGCAAGAAATAGCCAAAACCAGCTCACATGTACGCTACCAAAGTAGACGAAATTTTGCCATAGACAAATTTGCACCATGTCTACACCTTTTTTTTTCTGTCTGTAAAAACGAGATGTGTGGGTTTGCATGAAAACTGTGCTACAGAAGGAATCCAGAACCAACATCTATGTAAGTATTTAACTAACACAGACAGTTTGATCAGGCCAAAGAGCTCATCCGCCCTCCCCTTTGTGAAATTCAATCTTTGTTTGCACAGCTAATATCTTCCCCAGTAGCCATAAGCCCCATCCTTTGTGTATCAGTAGGCCTTAGGAAATGTTTAATCAGTTTGCAAGAGCACATAGATACAATTCCACAACAACCCTCCATGTGGCATCTAAAAAAGTCAGATATAGGAAAATATAAACTGTGCCCCTGAAAAGAAAGGCTAAGGAAGTGTTCCTACTTAAATCTACTCTCTTTCTGTATTCATTTTTCTCTCTCTAAACATCTTTTAAGCAACAATATGAAATTTTCTTGCTTTTCTGAAGATAGAATATCACTGAGGATTGTACTCTAATTTTTAACTCCATTAAAAAAATGCCGATTTGAAAATACGATTTCTAAAATTTTAATATTCTTTATATATTATTGCAAAAATAAAGAATATAAAACTATTCTGAAAAACTAGTCAGTGTATTTCTGAGCTAAAATCTTTTTAGCTTCAACCAACCACAATTTTTTTAAAGACTGAGTAACTGTGTGTGCAGTCATGCAAAGCATTTAGAAAATAAATTCAGAAATTATAAATAATGAATACTTCTAGGGAACTTTTTAGCAGAACAGAAAGTATCTACAACTTCCACCAAATTTAACATGGAAAGCTTGATTCTGATACTACCATTTTGAAACTCTCTCACTTGAAAGCAGAGAACTAGGGATCTTGACATACATACTGTAATACAAGCAAATTCTCCGTTTCATACAGATTCGTGAAAGTAGCTGCCATAAATTTCAAATGTGATTAAAGATCAAGTACCTGAAGGCAGAAATTTGGGCCTTGCAATTGTTCATTCTGATAACGTGCAGAAACCCACAATATTTCAGAGTAATTATAGGTATTTATCATACACACACTGGAGATCACATGTTAAAGTTCTCTGAATTAATTTCAAACTTCAGTCTTACTGAATGCACTAAAGAAATACAACTGACAGTTGTAACAAAAAAGAAGAAATAGAATTCTACACTTAATGCATTTTTGGGTTCAGTGAAAGATACAAACGAGGGCCAGAACTGTCTCACTGTGCAATCTTCAGCATATTAGAAAAATAAGAATTTGTTGTTTTACAAGGTCTTCAGTGTATTGCTTTCAGGAAGAAATGCGAGAACCATCCTTCCCTCAGCACTCTTAAGCTTTCAATTTCAAACTGAAAGAAAAGTTAAAAAATATGTTATAGGAAAACATGTTTGTGCATGTGGGTTTTCAAGTCACCTAGGATACTGCTGAGCCTTGTGTGAATGTTTACTCACACATTTTCATTATTTTTTAAATAAACTACAATGTTCATCTCTTTTTAAAATAACATTTGGCTTTTACACTGCTGAAAATACTGATGTGTGTTCTTATGTGATGTAACCTGGCTCCACGGTGGTCATCACAAGAAAAGTGACTGGAATCAAATAAGAACCGGGCCCTTTATTTGAACAAACCTCATCATTTAATTATTTTTTAATTTAAAATTGCTATCTGTTAAAAGAAATTCATTAAATTCCTATATAAAAGTAGAAGCTTGATGTAACGTGCTTTTAGACAATTTTATTTAGTCCTTGCCAGAAAAATTTACAGACAGAAATAATTTTCAACCTCATTTTCTTAAGGGAGACAGGATGAAGGAGAAGAGAAAAAAAATGAAAGAAAGGGGGTATGTCACTTTGAGTGCCAGTTGTCAGGGCACACCTGAGCCAGTTCCTGGGCACACACACACAAGCACTTGATCCATGTTTGTGAAGACAGACAAGAGGTCTCGATTTCTCTCCAGTAAGCAGTGGAAAAAATTTCCAAAGTGCAAGAACTGATTTGAAGTGTAATTATTATCTAAATTCCTCTAAATTTGCTAAGTCTGAATCACTCACCTTTGTCACATGATGCTTTTCATGCTGTACGGGAATCTTAAACATTTGGCACCAATATGTTGTGTCCTTGTCTGGCACAGGCACCTGTCTTAATAAAAAGGGCAAGAACACAATATTGTCATAGAATCACAGAATGGTTTGGGTTGGAAGGGACCTTAGAGATCATCCAGTTCCAATTGCCTCGCCTTGGGCAGGGACACCTTCCACTAGACCAGGTTGCTCAAAGCCCCATCCAACCAGACCTTGAAAACTTCCAAGGATGAGGCATCCACAGCTTCTCTGGGCAGCGTGTTCCAATGCCTCATCAACCTCACAGTGAAGTATTTCTTCCTCATATTTAATCTATACACAAAAGTCACACTGCCTGTTGTGTAAGCCCAAGTCTTTGTCTACCACCTTATTCCCGTCTCCACCGAAACCCAAAACATGGAGTAACTTACGTCTTTGTTTGTCAAGTCAAAGTATGGCAAAGAGGCAGATAAGACTTCCTCTCTCTCAGGGTTCAGCAAACGCAGACTCTTTGTACCACGATTAGATCCATGGTAATTTTGACCTGCTTCTCCCATGTCTTTGTGGTGGTAGGCCCATATTACCCGCACTGTGCTCTCCTGAAAAAACAAAGCAAAATGTCCACAAGGGATAGGAGCAACATCTTCCTCACACAGCTCACATAATTCCTACAATAGCTGTGACATAAGTGTATTTAAACAATGACAATGTATTCCAGAGGAGCAGTCATCTACTTATACAATTTGGCCTTTGAAATAAATAATGTTTTATACTCAAAGCGTTAATTGGAAATACACAGAAATTAAATTGTTCTCTGATAGATTCCTTTCCTAACGTTGTGAATTGAAATCGTATCTTCAAATGGCAGAACAGACTCATAAAGATGTAACCAACTAAATTAATTACAAACATTTTTCTAGAGATGTAATTTATTTGATCAGCAACCAGAATGCTTCCCCCCCAAACATTTTCCAGGCTTAGGCCTGTGAAGATGTGAATACCTTCAGTGAAATGATGTCCTTAGATACTATGGAAAATTATCATTCAATTACAGAACGGATTTACATCTTAAAAATCAATCTACAGCCGTTGCACAGATCACTTCTCTGTAAACCATTCTCAGGTTGCAATAATGACCCTTGAGACAAAGTGCTATAATAAATCCTGAAGTGTCCCAAAATGCTAAATTATACTGAGAATTTGGAGCAGGTGTGCAAACCAGAGGTTCATTGACTGCCTGGAAAACTGGTGGTTTACACAGCTGTGGTTTGCTTCCTGCATTTTCAGCCTCTCATGTTGCTGTTATTGCATATAATATAAAAACACAGATAATGAATATAGTGTTTTACTCCTATAGTAAAGCTTCCAAAAGAAGTAGTAAACAAGCCAAAGCATAGAAAGCCTTGCAAATCTCTCCAACCTATCTGTCATTTCCAATACAGAAGTCATCAGCTTCATGTAATTTAAAATTATGCTTAGGAAATAGCACAGCACTCCCTAGGGCAACAGAAGAATTTACCATTAAAATTATTTTACCATGGAAGATTTTACCATAAAATCTTTTAACTTTTAATTTTGAACAAAGAAATAAAACAAACAGATACTTTAAATGTATCTTCTCCAAATTTTTAAAAAATCTGTTTCTAAGATCAGCTACTAAGATCGAGTTAGTGCAGAATCTTAAAAGTATTTCTCAGTTTGGCCTCTCTTGAATGATTGTGACAATGGCATGTAGGAATTGATGGCCCAGAAGTATCTGTTTCAATACTGTGTAAACTTGTTAGAAATTACAGAACATAATGTATTAAAGTAGAAGGACAAAGAAAGCTGAAATTTAAACGTAATAGTTTAATAAAACTAGCACAATTATTTTACCTGGTTAATTTCAGCAAAAGGGTATTTTGGAAAGTGAATTTCTCTAATTGTGTCCTTGTACTAAAAAGAGGTTTTAATTACCAGCCTAATTACCACATATACATTTATCCTGTATCAATTACTTCATCTGTCTACATATAATCAGAGACTCTTACCGTTATGCTCTTATCATTTGTGTCACAAGTGTCCAGCTCTCTGCTAAAAGCCAGTATTGTATGTGTACTGTTTTCCATGGCATATTCCAGATGGTAATCCTGTTGAGGGTCCTTTTTTAGTACTCTGTTTTCATCTGTAAAATAATCCTGTTACAAAAGAAAGTTGACCCATTATTAAAATCTAATATTAAAAATGAAACTCTGTGTCCAGTACTGAAGCCCTTTAACACATGTAAAATTCTGCAGTATCAGTTTTGAACCAAATGATAAATTTGAGGTGGCACTGAACTATTTTTTATCTCCAAGAAAGCAACCCTCCATGATAAAGAACTTAAAGAATGCCTTAAGTAACTTTAGCAACAAGCTGCCTGTATGTAACTGCAGAAATAAAGGCTGGAGCCAGCAACCAAGAAACCTTATTTATCATAACTGGGACGCCATGAACTCCAGAAGAAATTACAGAGAGAATGAAATTCACTTAATATTTGCATCAATAATACTGTTGCTCCTTTACTCCCACAACTTTTCCTACGTTTTTTTTCTTTCCCACGAAAAACAAACCTCTTGAATGAACACTGACTGGAACCAGAAAGCCTATGGCTTAACTAGCACGAAAAGCGCTCATTTCATACAAAAGCTGCTGGGATTAGGTTGAGGTTTTGGAAGAGGCAAGGCAGCTGTTTGTAAGAAAGATGCTCCCTATCCAGGGCTCTGCAGAGGCCCGGCACAAAGGAGTAGCTCGGCAGCGATGTCAGGTCATTAACCTCCTCACCCCGGATTCCTGCAGCCCCCTGCAGCTGGGACACGTCCCGCCCTCTCCTCCCACCCCGGCCACCTGGCAAGAGCTGGCCACTGCTTCAGATGCACCTTCTCTGGTCACCTTCCTCTGAGTTTTAGGCTGTTTCTGCCTGGTTTGGGGTGGGGAGGGGTCTTTTAACTAACCAATGTATTTCTCATGCCTAATAGGCTATGAGGAGACACCATTAATTGTGTGGTGTCCTTTGCAAAATAATGCAGCACTGGTTGGTCCCAGCAGGCATTTATTTTTTGGAGTTGTTTGGACCTCTGTTCACTCTTGGAGAGATTTCTAGCTTTCCCAGACAGCCTTAACAGCTTTTGTTAAGGCTGAGGTAACCAATCTGAAAAACCGTAAAATGTTATGCCCAAATATTTTGATACCAGTAAAAAATAACTGAAACTTCTTTAATTCACTAAAGGGTCATTTAAAAGCTGTAATCTTAAACTTAATTCCACCCTAGAAATCTGTGTGTGGGCAAGACACCAGAGAGGTCTTCTTTTCCTGTCACCACGTCTTACAAATACAAATGATTGAGTACATACATGAGGGAATAGGCACATGGAAAAATAATCACTAAAAAGAGCAAAAAAGGGGACTGGGACCTGAAAGAAAGTGAACTGATGAGTTGTATTTGTTTAGAGAAATAACTTTGGATTTGCTGTTTTCCAGGCAGAAATAATAGACTTGTTTTGGGATGGTTCTTTGAAGATGGGTACTTCATGGGATCAAAACACTCCACTTTAGCCCTGCATCAGAACTTGGAAAGAGGCAGTGTATTGTCTATACATAACACCATTCCTGCTCTGAAAACACTCTTCTGTGGAATCTCTGCTTCCATCTTTAAGTTAGTAAGAGTTTGTCTGGATGAGAAATGTAACCTTCTGAACATCAGTTTTTATTGAACTGTGGTGTCTTTGCTGAAATGCTACCTTAAATTGGAGGAAGACATTCTTAGTAAAACCAGCCACACATTGAAATATCGAGGAATACAAATTCAAGAGTAGCTTTTACTCATGTGAACAGACTCAAAGTCTCTGCCTGAAACTAGTGTGAAGGGAAGCTGAGAAATGTGAAGAAAAGCTAGATGTGCACCTTCAAATGTTTTGTGGTGAACTTCAGCACTTCATCACAAGTCTAGAGGACACAGCTCTAACCAGAAAAAACCCTCCTGTGATATACTCCTGATTTCCATGAGCCTGAGGCAAGAATGCAAAAACAATGCAAAGAAGTTCTGTAATGAAGGTATAAGCTCCGATATGCCTTGATAACGTGGTTGTCAGTGTAATTATCTCACTTGCCCGGATGACAGTCAAAGACAGGTCACAGCTCTGGCTCACCACGAGGGGCTCATTTTGTGGCTGTTGGCAAATGCCTTGCGGAAGGTGGCCCCAAAGCCCAGGCCCCCAGAGAGGACAAGCACTCACATTGCTTCCTGCTCAGGCGCTGGCTGCCCACCCCTGCTGTCAAAAATGAACAGAACCTCGCTGATCTCAGTGATTTCACCCAAAATTATTTTGTGGCTAGATGTGGCTATTACTCTTTTCAGCTCCTTTGTTGAAAATTATCCAGATGTTCATAATAAAAATAAAATCAAATAATGTAAAAAAAAAAAAAAAATTACTTGAACAACTCAACATTTGATTGCTCAACCTCTCACACAAAAATGGTTTGTTTCCCAGTTTTAAAACAAAATAATGCCACATTGTCCAGGAATCATATGAATCTCTCTGTTCACAGAGAAGATTTTAAGTCAAACTATGCAGACTTTGCTCAATTTACTCATCAGAGCTTAAAAGCCTTTAAGACGTGTTTGTGTACAAAACAGAATGAACAAAAGGTTTCAAAAATGATGACACAGTGACAATCTGTGATTTCACATCTTTTTCAACCACAATTTGGAAAAAATGCAATTTGGAAAAGTAAAAAAATGTTAGTTTTAGATAAATCTATGTAGATATATGCCTGTACCTTTACACATATCCTATGCTTCCTTTCAGAGTAGAAAACTAAAAATAAATTAAAGTCCTGCTGCCAAAAAGTCCTGGTGAAAATGCAATCAAAACTACCACATTTGGACTGCCTACACTCCACTTAAGCTCTTTTGTCTAGTCAAAGGAGAAAGCTGGATACCTCTGAAGGCCTTTGAAAAGTGGCAGTACAGAGGATGGATCTACCAGGGGCCAGGAAGGGTAAGCCGGGCATTGGAGCTTCAGCTAAACTAAGGAAATATAAATTTAAATTGAAACTCTCTCAGGTTCCACTACTGTAACACAGAACTTATCCAAATTCACAAGTTTCACTTACTTAATTCTGTAAAGAAAGGAGTGGGATGTTTTAATCCACAGCATTACAGTGCTTTGATATCTATCACAGATAGTTCTAAAATGGGCTTCGTACTAGAACAGTTTATTCTTCCCAACAGGCAGGAAAAGGCTCTAACACGGTACAATCTTTTTCTACACAGATCTGGTTTTGCTACCCCACACAGTTAGCTAGAAAACCTGTGTCTTTGGCAGGGTAGATTATACTGATACAAGTCCCCTGAATTTCATGGAGTTCCAACAGAGATCTACAATAATTGTCAAGTCCTTAAAACTGGATTTCTGAAACGCTTACATGTGTGGATAAATCCACAACGTGGATTTATGTAGTGATTCAGTTCTTGCATCCAGATTTTTCAGTTTCTTATACAGACAAAAAATATATATTATATGTTTAATGAAGAGAAAGTTTTCAAACTACACATCAGCTTTACAGAAGTATAAGAATTAGTGAAAGAGAAGGGTGAAGTGACTATATTTTTCTAGTATGAATATCTTTGGTTATTTAAAGACTAAGTGTTTAAAAAATGTTTCAGCAGTGTTATTGGTCATTCTACATGATAACAAAGATGTCTATTTCAGGATTTGCTCATGTAAATTGTTTATATGTGAAACATTTAAATTTTTGCACTCCCTTTGATAATATTGCATAAAATGGCATATTGTATTCTGGACTAAGTTGTGCAATCCATCAAACAATTAAGTATCTCCTTCCTCATATTACCTAAAAGTTGAAACAACATATGGAAAATGAAAAATCATCCTGACATTACAAGATATTTTATGCTCTTTTCCAGATGTGAGGCAGATCATGTTATACTATTTTTCAGATATCATTAGCCTCTCTCCTTCTTAAAAAAATATTTTGGGGTTTATATGGTTTCTGATTTCTGCTCCACAAACAGGAGAGTAATTTCTTAAGGATGTGAAAAGATGCTGGTTTCTCCTTCGAGAATGCAAGCACAGCTGCAGAGGGAAGCCTGACCCCAAAAGCCCTACCAGCTGTCATCACAGACTGAAACAGGTGTTTATGGGACTCCCTCCCCAGATCTTTACAATGTACAAGATTGTTTTTTTTATGATATCCATTTCCAGTCCTAAATTATATATATCACCTTTCAACCTCAAGGAGCATAAAGTGATTCTCAGACTGTGGCCCCATCCAGCAATTGCCTTGTGGGCTCAGCTTGCGAGAAACTCGGCCACCCCAAATTACATGTGCTGCCCTTCTCTGACTGGGCCATCATTGCTGTTCCAGCAGCAGTCTAATACTTAAAAGTGAAAAAAGGGACAAGCCAGGAAAGGGAAATGACAGAAAAACAAGCTGTGGTTCAACTTGTCCTCACTGATATTCTGTAGCCAACCCATAGAGTTTCAAATATCCCCAAATTACCAAGCTTATGCCAATGACCAGGACCAAAAACAAGCTTTGCAGAAAGGATCATGAAGCTGTAACAAAGACGAAAGTTGGTGCAGGAGAGGATCTATCTTAGTATAAATAGGGTGGATAAACTGCTATGGTAAGGAAAAGAACTGAACGAAATATTTGTTTGAAATAAGCACCAAATTATGCCTTTCTGGGTTTCCAAAAAAATAACTGTGGTTAACATTTCTCTTTTTTTATTGTTGCATACAATTTAAATGGAATCCTTTTGCTCGAGGTTCCAGTACACACTAGATGTTACCACCTAAAAGAAGCTGGTTTTACACTGTATTTGGCAAGAACCAAACAGAGCATGAGTTTACAAATAAGCAAACCAAACTGTTTTGCAACCTCAAATAAATTTCAGCTTGAGTTTCAGGCAAAGACCTTACTATGCTCTTATGCTGGGGAAAAGCAGAGCCTACCCACAACAACCTAACACAAAGCAGGAGCCTGAAAGCATCGATGCGCTGTATTGATGAAGAATGCTCCCAGGAACACCTTGAGAGCATTCCAGTTGACTGAACCAATCCTGAGATTGGCTGCAAATGGAAAAATAACTGTACAAAGGGTACAGCAACAGGAATCAAGTAGTTGCAATAAGTTTCTAAAGTAACTGGGATCAGTAAGTTCACAGCTACTGTCCCATGAGCTGTCTGTTTGTAATTAATTTACTAGTTTGAGGGGGAAAAAGGGGGAGGGCATGGTGCGTTGTGGTCTTTTCAGGGCGTTTTTTTTTTGCTTCTGGTTGCTTGGGTGGGTGGGGTTTTGGGGTTTTTTGGGGGGGTTGGGCTTGGTTTGGTTTGCTTTTTTGGCCAAACAGCAGGTTAGAATGAAGTGGTTCAGTCCTTGCTAGGAAGCCTGGATCTCACTCGCACGGGCAATTCTGAGAAGCTCTACACAATTCCTGGTACAACTCCAGTTAAACTGGCTGACATACATGAGTGAGTGTGGATTATTCACTTCAGGTGCACTACCAGCTCTGACAAGGACAGAAAATTGCTATCTCTGACAAATAATTGTGGGTGTGTCTGTACTTAAATGCAGACATACACATGTACACAAAGATGCACATTTCCATTTGTCTATTTACAGAAACAGATAATGCCTGCGTATGTGTGCGTACATGTTCATGCATTTTCTTTACAAAAAGAAGGCTTGTATTCTTTATACATGAAAGACAACTATTTACTTAGGAATATGCCTTTTCTCATTCAGACTGGGTCACTTGAATACACTTCAGCGTATTTCTTACATCTAGTTAAATGCTGCCTGGGGTGGCTTCCCAGTACCCTACAGCTGGCAGTGGCATCACTTTGTTTCTGTGACATTCCGGAGGCATAAAACATATCGCTTTCTCTGCACACAAATGGAAACACTGAAGTGTGGAGACCTGTCTAACTTAGCACAAGGTGTAAGAGGCACTGGTGGCTGCAGGTTGAAATAGGACATCGCATACTGGCATGGATAATTTGACATTGCAGTGGAGTCCCGAGGGCCTATACGAGTCTTTACATCAAGAATAAATGTTAATTTAAGACTTTATATTCCAGTTATAGCAGAAGATAGGGTTTCTAGATTAAAGGCTGTCCTAACACAAAGAGACTAGACAAAACATGTAGCAAAGTGTTTTAAGGGAAAGAAAATCAGTAAGGAGGAGATATTGCACGATACAATCTTACAACTGCACTTTATCACAAGAAACATTCCTTACACAGGAGCCACATTTATCCAGTAAAAGTTTTCTGGGTTTAATTACTTTAATTACTTAAATTATGAGGAAGATTAAAAACACTTAGGGGATTTTCAAGCACAACTATTAGTGATACTTGTTCCCAAAATTTCTGGATCTGCCATAGAAAATCTCCCTTCTTCCCTCTCCTGCTTCTGTGATACTTGTTTATATTGGGAATTAAATCATTCCCCCATTATTTTAAGCCTTTGCATGACTCAAAGTGGCTACAATTCCATATTTCTGGGGAGATGTGAGAAAATTTCATTTTCTCGGTGTTTTAAAAATCCAAAGGAGAAGAACAAATATGACAAATAAAAAAAGCAGAAAAGAAATACAATCCCAACCAAACTCTTGAAAACAGTTCCCCCAAGGCCTGCAAATTACAAGAGCTTCAGAATTCTTCTCATCTTTTGTTCACCAACTGTTGCTTCCTTGTCCTAACTATTGTACCTCTGAAAGGGAACTACAAAGCACACAGCCAGCGGAGATGTACACTGGAGTGTCTCTTTATGCCCCACACTGAAGCCAAGAGGGAGACATTTGTCATCTGGAGATTTTGCCCCAGTGCCCAAAGGCATGAAATACCTCCAACAAAACACCGACTGAGATATGTCAGTGTGGCACCCGCTTTGCATCTCTCTCTTGGTGCCTTTCAAGTTGTTTTCTAAACACTTCTTTTGTTGCTGTTGGCATGAGTGCACTTAAAAGCAGCATATCGTTAAGTACTGAAAATGCTCACTGTTTTCTGTCCTTTAAAATCTCTTCCAAGTACTTCCCTGTGAGCAATTAAGCTAACTCTATGGGATACATTTGATAACAGATATTCTTTAGTTTGGGTGACAGTTAACAAGCAAGGCTCTAATGAATAATAAAGTACTTTTTAGTGACACACAGTCCCTATTCACCCTGAGTAGGGACTATTTTTGTGCAAGTTCAACAGAAGATTCTAACAATGCAACCCTCTTGTATAACTTGCACAAAATAGGCATTCATCAAGGAGGATTACTCTCCCCAAAATGGGGCTCTCAGCAGCTACGTGCTGTGGGTGGGGATGCACAATTCCAGACAGGGGTGGAGACCAAGGAAAAGGCATGGGTCTAGCAAGAAAATGCATGCTGTGTCAATTCATAATCACAAAAGAGATGCATTAGGGATAAAAGGGGGAAAAAAAAGGGAAAAAAAAAAAAGAAAGGAAAAACCAAACAAAACAAACAAAAAAAAACTAGATGAACTAGATGCAAGATCTAGGGCTGCCCCACAATCTTGTATGACGAGTAAGACATGCTGCAAATGAGCATGGCAATATTTCAAGGTGACATTTTGCTAAGTATGAACTCTCCTAAGTCCAACTCCTCCCTAGAGAGACAAAGGCAGCTTCCAGCTTTCCAATACCAACCCCCATTGGTATCTTCTTGTTCTCAAACATGCTCAACCAAATGCCACACAATCCGCTGCTCTGACACCACAGGCTCTCAGTAATGTGTGAGAATTGTTTGCGCACTGATCTCCTTTTTCTCCTTCAATGGAGGTGCCTCCTTCACGACAAACTAAAGTTATGCATGTATGTGTACACATATCCATGCTATGTCCTCTACATCCTCCCAAAATATGTTTAGGTTCCCATTTAAAATATCAAACTTCTGAAATGTTAGGACAGTAAATGTATAATTCCCTGATCATTCCAATGCTCTTCAAAAAACTACTCTGGTACACCATGAAGGTTTGCTCTTCTCTCATGACATCGTAACACTTTTCATCTTGATATATTTAGACAAAACTAAGCCGCAGACTTCCAAATTGTTTTAGCCTTTCCTTATGTCAGACACACTTGCAGATTAAATACAGCTCAAACACAGACAAGCAAACCAAAATGAACAGCTCATTCCACCCAAGTTCAGGATACACCTGGAAACTGAGAAAGTAAAACCCAACCCTGGATATCCAGGACTTTGAGTGACCAGGTTTTTTCAAGGCAAACACTGCCTGCTGATGGTGGGAATAGCATTTACTTGCTCTGGGAGGATGAGGAATAAATGCCAGAGGAAACATTTTCTCTCTCTTCTCTGAATACTGCCTGACAGTTTTCCTCTCCCTCCATACATGGATCTTCCACAGACTGACAAGTATGTGTTTTTACCCTCACTTGCAGCTGTAGTCTAACTACCTTTATACATTTATTCCCAGAAGAGAACTCTTACCTCTGAGAACACTTTCTATTTTTAAAAAAGGAGAGAGAATTCGGGGGGGAAAAAGGCAAAATTGACCCAAGGGACTAGCAATTTCAATGCCCACTTGAAAGGCTATAAAGGTGTTTCAGAACATCTGAACATCAGGCCACTAACAAGCATCTCAAAACTTTCAAAGAAACCAAAAAATGACCCCTCTAAGAGTTTAGACCACGATGCACATTTTCCAACGGATGGTCATGGAATAAAAACATATTTTTAAAACCAAAAAGAAAAGTAAGTTCATTCATTATAGGGTGTACATATTTCATGGAGTGCAGCTAGGCATAAAACCACATACTTTCAAGGGTGCTATCTATGAAAAAATCTTTTTCAGTAGTAAATAATCTAAATTATGATGATATACACTTAACACAGAATGTATTTTTAAAATATTAACTCTATTTGTTTGTCCGGTAAAGGGAAGAATTGGATATTATTGAAACAGCGTCCCAGAACAAGTTGTTCATTTTATAGCAGTCCCTGCTGCCTGACCAGAAAAAGCCTTTGGACAAATTTTGTTTATCATCTTTGTTTCTGGCCTTTCCTTGTTGGTGCAAGTACAGAAATATTTTAACTGAGCAACTTTTAAAAAACCTCAGTTCAGTTTAGAAAGACACCATGCTACCTAAAACTGAAGAAGGAATGGGGATGGAGCAAGCCTGGAGTGTCAAGAAAGCATAACAGAAGTATTTTTTATGTGTCCTACCTACTCAAAGGTGCAACAAAATAACTCATAGCTCTTAGCATAACAGTTTATGTGCTAAATTAGTGCTTCAGGAAAAATATCAGTAGGTTTGTATGGGCAGGCATTTGCTATAGTCCTTTTCTATTTGTAACAGAATGTCGGGGAATAAAACCTGCGGAAGAATGGAGTTAGTATGGGGCCATTTTTAAGGATGCTGAAAACCTGTGAAGGGTGCTGAAAAGAGCCACAAAAGTGCTCTGAGTGCTAGGGAAAATGTCCTGTGATGCTAAAGAACTCAATCTATTTATTTAATGAAAAAGAAAATTGAGGAGTGACTTGATTGCCTCGATTGCAGCATATAAATAACTTTATGGAGGCGGTAGGCAGGGGGAGTAGAGTTGTTAACATAGTAGAGAAAATACATAGCTGAAACCTAAACCAAGACAAACTAATCCTGGCAATCAGGAGCAGCAGAGACTCGTCATTGCCACAAACTGTCAAGGGAAGTGATGGATCCTCCACCACTGGATATCTTTAAACTAGGTTTGGATGTCTTTCTAAAAGACTTGCTTTAGCCTAACAGGATCTATGAGCTAACCAGGCAAAAAAGCTTGGGTTTCTTTTAATGGTTAATAGGTGTGTCTTCTGAATTGTAAAGCCTTACAGAAAGCCTTTCATTCTGTGAGTGAAGAGCTCACTTCTCAATGAGCAGACTAGGGTGGTTTTTTTTACTATTATTTGTCTTTTATTTAGGCTTTAAGAAAAATTATCTTCATTTTGAAATATGGAGAAAACAATATTCTGAAAATCACTGGTCTGAACTTAGAGAAGACAAATATTTGCCTAAAGTTCATACAGGAAACTAATAGGGAAAAAGAAAAAGTAGAAGGAAAAAATATACTAAAAGCTCTATTCTTCTGGAAAAGTTTTGATTTTATAAAATCTTGATGACTAGTAGGGAGATCATATTATGCATTTAGTTTTCTTACGGTGAATTTTTAATGAAAACCCTTATTCTTAAGGAAAAACCTCTTAAAATTTAAGCAGCAGCTTCAAAGATCATCTAGCGTAATCAAGGACAGACAACTTCTCCTAGTCAGTACTCTAACAACCACTCTTAAATTGCATTTCTAAGTTATTATTCAAGCAACTGGGGGTGACATCCATATCTGATTCCCCTTTCAGTCATCCACGGGACAAGCTGTCCCTGCTCCTCCGACCCCAGAACAACTCCTCCTGGCTGGATCTCAGGTTGATGAGAGGGGACCAAAGGTGTGGGTCCCCTCCCCTGTCATGGCTCCTACCCCACCAGTCACCAGTGCCTCTTGGAGGGGATGACTCACTGGAAGCACCAGCAAGGCCTCTGTTCCGTACTCCTGTTCCCAGATGTAGCCCTGACTATATCTAGACTACAGAAACATCCCAAAATAATTAAGCCGATAGAGTTGGGCCCCTCTGAGGTTGCTTTACCAGACCAAGGACATGTAACAGAAGTCCCAGCGGTTACTCTGCAAGTCCTTCCCAACACCTGGCTCAAAACACCTCCGGGTGAGGAGAGGAGGAACACCAAGAACAGGAGCAGCATCGGCTGTGCCCCAGCAGAAGGGGCCGACAGCAGGCTTGGAAACTGGTGGGATGCTGCCCTTATGCCAGTGGGATTAGAAAGAGGAAGTTGGCACCAGGACGGCCAAGCTCCGCCAGATGTTGGCAGGGTGAGGGGAAAGGTGCAGCACCACCCTGGGAGAGACTCTGCCCTCCCACCCCTATTCTCCGCGGGTCTAGGCTCAGCGGGCAGGCAGGAGAGAGTGCCCAAAGGAGAGAGAAAAGGGCTGTTGCATTTTCTGGATAAAGATACAAGAAACCTGACACCTTTAACGAAATTCTTGTTAAAGTTTAGAGGGAAGGTTGGCAGGGAGCGGACCGAAAAGGAGTATCTCCCCCCGGGGAAAGGAACGCAGAACTATAGGGAAAACCCAAAGGGTGGAAGGAAGAAGTAAAGAGGTACAGGGATGCAGGGCAAGAAGGCTGCAGAAGAAACCTGGGGCAGTGAAAGAGGGGCGTCCCGAGAGAGAGACAGCGGGAGGAAGGTGGGCGGACAAAAGAAGCCCCGGGCAGGCGGTCGAGGGGAAGGAGCAGGGCCTTACCTGCAGGTAGGGCTGGCCCCTCTCCACGCCCCCCACCACGATGTCGGCTGAGGCCATGCCGCCGCTGGCCGAGAGCCCGAAGCCCACGTAGCCGCGGGTGCGCACCTCCAGGCGGAGGGCGAGGGCGCTGCCGCGGCGTCCCCAGCGCAGGCAGTAGGCGCCCGCGCCGTCCAGCACCGCGCTGTGCGGGTAGCTCCGCAGCGCCGGCCCGGCCCCGGCAGCGGCCCCGGCCCCGGCACAGGCACACAGCAGCCCGCCCAGCACCAGCGCCCAGGGGCGCAGCCGCCGCATCCTCTCGCCGCGCACCAGCG